>NQII01000966.1:582045-608536 GCA_002778355.1 Clitarchus hookeri | reverse complement strand
TGCTTCCTAGTAAACATTTCTCCCTGTCTCGTTCCTACTCTCTGTTTCCGCCGCGGCTATCTATTAGCTACCCCCAACTGGCCTCGTCCGCAGTTCGCAACCTGTGGCTTGGAAAAAAAAAAAACAAGCTTCTTCTGCCCTCCGCAGATAAACAAGGGCTGCCGGAGAATNCTACTCTCTGTTTCCGCCGCGGCTATCTATTAGCTACCCCCCCAACTGGCCTCGTCCGCAGTTCGCAACCTGTGGCTTGGAAAAAAAAACAAGCTTCTTCTGCCCTCCGCAGATAAACAAGGGCTGCCGGAGAATGGAACGGACTAGAAAAATTGCCCGAGCTGCGTGGAAACAACAAGAAAACGAGCCGAACCGCTGCGCTGGTGAAATACACGTGTCTGGGGAATTTTTCTGTAAATCTATTTTCTGGTTCGTTTCCTTTCGCTGCAGGGTTCTAAGCGCGCGTTTTTACAAGTTTCTACGAGAACTCCGCGATCTTTTTTCATTGCGTTTTTTTTTTTCCGGTCCTGCGAATTGAAGGAACTTGCAGGCTTGTAGGATGCTCAGGGTTAATTGAGTGCTTTTGCAATCAACCTTTAAAAAATGCCACTGCTTCTATGTACGTCTATTTTAACAGGCGCACTTAGAGGCATTCACCCAGTGAAGTTCGTAACGGCGGAGGGAGAGTAGTTATATGTCTCAATACTAAATTAAAAGTATTAGGTAAACATCTGTGGATATTGAAATTAATTATTTCGCTTTGCGTTTTTTCAAACGCATATAAGTATCAGAATAAATAATTTTTTTTAAATACGTATGAACATTTCTATTAATTTCACCGTTTCACTTGTGCATGAATAAAGAGATCATGTCCTTGGAAGTGTTAATTTTACACATGTCAACAGAATACATCATGAGAATGAAAATATATCTTCAGCAGGGCTTTCGAAATTGCTCAATCTACCGTCAACAGTCTATAAGAACTATTATCTCTTGAAAGACAAACTCAAGTTTTTAATCAGTACACGCGGCATCTATATTCAGTGTTTGCTCAAGGTACTTTGAAACTAAACGAAAAGAAACTTTGGAAAAGGAGAATAGGGCTTAAAGTATCTTGCAGTTTTCGGGATAAGAATGTTTGATAAATTGTTGTTGCAGTTTTAACATCACTCGGAGCATTGCGAGGTGGTATCGCAATAAATAACTATCAAAGTTATTTCTTTTGGCTCTGAATTTTTTCCAGAAAAACATACTGTCGTAAATAACAATTATTATGTAGGTAAGAGAAAAAATATTCATTGGAATACAAAAGCATTCATACGTGTTGGACTTCCCAATCTCTCAAGAAACGAGTATTCAAGTGTAGAAGTTAATAATAAGAAAATATATAATATAGGGGTTGACTAAAAAAGCATATAATCTATCAATTTAAAATTTTCCATATTCGCATCAAAGAGATATTGCAGATTACATAGCTGGTTGAAATTAAAATAAGGTATTTTATTCAAGTTACAAAAAATATTTTATTATACTGTACAGCAATATGGGGAAGTGTACTCGTATTCATTTAATAATAATTTTAATGGGCGTATTTATTTAATACCTAAAGCAAAATATTTGTTTTTTATTTTGTACACGGTGGCAAAAATAGACTGGACTGTTCACAGTTCGAGAAGTTGCGTAAAGTACTGCCCTGGAATTAGGCTCAAATTTGAATGAAGATGCCTTTGGAAAAATGTACCCTCGCCGTACCGAACCAGGTTTGAGGTTGCGAACCTCAGAAAGCGATTCGATCCCAAATGAGGTATCTAAGTCTCGTAAGTCGAAGTAAAAGATGCGGTGGATCCCATCACGTGTCATTGTGCGGGAAGCGCGCACAGTGCTAGCAAACAAAGAGGAGGAAACAGGAATCCTACAAAGTAATCGTAGAGCTTCGGCATGTTTCCAAAATTCCTCACCACGGCAGGGTGAACGTAGCTTCACCTCCACTGGACATTCGGATCTTCATAAGTAGACAGCGCACATGATGAGAAACCACTAAATGCCGGGAAATGAGTATCGCAACCGAGAAGCACGTACGACTAGTAATCTCATATTGTTTTAAATCTAAATTCTGTGACGAAATATTGAAATTTTTTTTTTTTCAGATACCAGGCGAACGAACATAAATCTGTCATTTGACATCAGAATAATGTGTAATCGCCTTATTGTTCTGTTACATATTATTCAACTTAAACATTTGTCAATTGGCATTAGTATATGCAAACAGTGACCGTACTATGCAGAGAGAATTTGCACTAAATCATTTTCAGTATCACCTGTAACATATGCTGCTTCGTTTCAGAACGTTACGAAGAATAAAGTTCTAGGAGGCGATAGTACAAAGGAAAATTATCCTGTGTGACACGAGATTGTGATGTCGCCATTTTTCATTAGCGTCGAGTTGAGCCGTTGCCACCAGTGACATCACGACTAGGAAGTCGACATAGGTGGCGAATATGCCTGCCAGCTAGGATTGTTTATGCAACTACGCGGGTTGCATTTTAACTAAAAATATATGGTTGAAGTATAATAACGCGTCATTATGTTTAAGATATGAGTTCCTCAATGTCTTGGAAATCACCCTGATGAGCTAAAGTGCACATCTTTTAGTTTAATAACAACTCGGATATAGTAAATGCCCGGTTTAAACGCCATTTCCCAATAGCTGGAAATGTGCGAAATTCGCGTTATCATTCGGTGACAGGACAGACTACACCGCCTTATAAACAAGTGAGTAAAGTCCGTGGTTCCATTGGCCGCTGTACTTTAATCAACGTCACCTATCTGCTCGACCATCTTATAAGAGCTTGACCACTCCGCCGCTGAACAATAATCACCGGCTCAAAAGTTCCCCGATGCGTGCCAGACACATTTCCGGCAGATGACTGAAGTCAGTCAAACGCAAGGTAACTTGCAGTTCAGCCTGTCCTTAAATAATAACGCGAGTTTTGAATGTCTCTAGCAATAGTGCTTCCCCCACACAAAGTTTTCCCTCTTAAGTAGATGCTTATCTATTAACTTTATAGATTGTCAGTAGAAAAAAATAACATTTAAGATTACTGCAGCATGGGAAGTGGTCAAGGGTAACTGTTTATGTCTACATTAGGTCTTAATATTTTCATTCATCTTACATAAAAGCAAAACTTCTATTACTTCCAGTATTTAAAAAAAATCAGTTAACTTGAAAGCATTTTATGATAGTATTAAAACTTTTTCATTAGTAACTTTCTAATACTCTGGGTGGTAACGGTTGAGCTTGCTTGCAGTACAGTAAATACCATTAGCATTGTGTATGTTTTATACTCCGCATCGATCTCTGCCATTATGGGATGATGACTAGTAAAGGCCGCTTTAATGTATATAAAACTTAGGCTGATGCAAACAGACTCGGAAAGTCCTGTCATTAGAGATAATGGGTGGAATATATTATTATTTAACGTAATATTGAGTTTATCAGCGAAGGAGGAAGGCAGCTTGAAGTGTACGCCTCTCCTTATAATATTTATTCACCAAACTTCGTGCCTACTCTACAAAAATAGAAGCAATGGCGTAGCCCTCATGAGCGAGCAGTAGGGCCCATTTTACTCGGTGAGTTCTAATTTTACCGATGTTATGACATCCGTACGTAGTAGAATTTCTGCCCTGAGGAATCCAGCTTCCCTAAATCAATATCTCACATTCGCATTTCCATCATTGTCAATTGAATTCCTCATATCAGCATATTTGTTAATGCCCAATATAAACTCTCAAAAAATTTTATTATTTTTTTTATAAATCTGATGAAATCACAGCAAGTGACACCTTTGTCACAAATAATAAATTTCTGTTGAAACGTTTAGGGAAACGAGACTTGAAAATAGCAAACTAGTTGTATTTGGTATGTTTCTAAAATCCCAATACGCATTTGACTTTCAGTTGCTCGTAAACCACCAGAAATTTGTCCGCAAAGTAGGTCTTTTCTGTGAGAGTTTGAATAATATTTTACTGAGAATTGTGAAATATCTAACTTCAAAAATGCGTGTGGTGGGCTTTAAAATTCAACTCAGCTTTAATATAATTATAGAAAACATTGCTCGCGATTTTTTTAAAGTATTACTATTAACTTAAAAAAAAAAACAAGTTTATGAATAAAGGAAATTTACATTTAAAGACAGTATTGTAAATTTCTTGGCATATTTCTCAAAAATTTCCCGTTTGCCAGTTCAATGTGTAATAGATTGTATTTTATGCTTAAAACGGAACTAGGTATCCATAAATATTTATAAAAATATTAAGTTATTAGAATGATCTTAGATTCCGAGAAATTGCAACGCAAAAACTGGTAGCATATTAAGCTATTATTATTTTTTTTTTAAAGTGAGCTAACCAGTATCTTAAGTTATTTCGCTATGAATAAGATTCATGCCGACTTTATTTCAATTTGTAGTAGGGCCCTATATTTATTATATGCTCTACTATGCCCAGTAAATTGCCTGCTGTAAAGAGCACTGAGTCAAAAGAGCACTTACACCTGGCCGTTTGTAATCAACAGCTGTCATATGTCGAAACATCTTAGGATTACATTCAACACCTGTAATTCACCCAAAATTCGCACACTCTCATTTGCTTTTACACCTGCATGATTCCTGTTTCCAAGCTTGGTTGCCCCACAAAGGATTCGTGTGTTATTCTAATTCAAAACTTAGTTGGTATAAAAGAAGAACCATATACATATTTGACTGCAGGCATGAAGCTCAGATGTGTACAAGTAATTAAAAAAAATCAACCGTTTTATTTAGGTACGGTTGATTACACCGGGTATTAAACCACTACCCACCCAGACGCAGTGAGATTAACTCTCGGCTCCATATCAATTCTTCCATCAGCAAATAACCCAGTTTACAGACATGCTAACCATATTAACGCGTTTCGCGTTGTCAGAATTTCTCCGGCGCGCATTTGTTTCCTCGCCTTCATCCTGTGTGACAGAGCACGCCAGGGAATAAGAACATTTAGAACGACGTCGTCTTTTGATCCCCGGAGTGCGCCGTCCCGTCGTTCGTGAGACGGAAATAAATACACGACGTGAAGGAATAGCGAGACACGAGTAGGTTTCGCCGTGGCTGTGCCGCTTCAAGAAACGGATTTCCGGCGAACATAAAGCAACAACCCAGCGACAGAGACATTTCTTGCTGCGCCGTAACGATTGAAAGACGAACTGAAACACTCGCTACACCACTACGTTGCGTTTATTATTTAAATGCTTAACTTTCACTTAAGTGTTCCTCGAAGTATATCATTTGACATCGCAAAAAAACCCAAGGTAACAGACAGTGGTTGGGTGAAGAATTTTAGCTACATAACGGCCATGAGAAAATCGCATATTTTGTAAATGTTTCCCGAAATGTTTTATCTCACGCAATTTATAATTAACACAGCGTCTGTATGAAAATATGTGTTTTTTAAGAATCCAATATAAATTAAATTACCTTACATTCAATTAACATAAACATACAACTTGTTCATATTAACCTTGGAATTTTAAGCAAATTTCTTATATTTGTTAATGGAGTATCAAGCATGGAATGTGTGCACTATTAAAACTATTATTTCACAATCACTGCAGTTGTTACTCGGTGATCAATGCACAACATAAACATAAACACAATCACCACCGATCAGAATCTTGCACTTACGGGTAAAACGGTTTCTCAGTAAACGTCAACCAAAATATCATATCGAAATCAACGGTGAAAATACGGAAAGAATTCCTTGTATTTTTAATGTCAGTGCACCCTCGCTTTATTCATAATCTTTAATACGTACTGATGTCAGTTTATCGGAGTCAGTTTTTAAACTTCATTTATTGAACGTAATTCACGGCAACTATTTTAAGTAACTTGATTGTGATATGTATAAGTTACTACATGAACGAGTTACACTATATTTATTGTGTGTTTATATATTGTATAGTGCAGTCAAGATATTTATTCACTTTAATGAATTATTGTTAATGAAGTTTTCAATAAAACGCCTGTATTACTCAACACGATATTTTATTTTCCACTGGCGGCAAGAAGCAAACACATGTTTGTTAAAATAAATCCTTCATTTATTGTCTCAGGTACCATATTCTTTCGGTACAGCAAGAAATGTTACTACATGAATACGTATAGTTGAGGGTGTGCTTGAGTAACACCAACGCTTTGACTAAAATGGCATTGTTTCTTATCTGAGTCGTTTCCATGATCTCAGGTATGTAGTGTTTAATTAAATGACTGACTATTTCCGAAAATTCATTCGTTGGCAAAATAATAAACAGAAGCACTAGGTAAAATAAATCATGTAGCAAGACCTCTGAAAACGAATATCGATACTTCAGGACAACAGTGTTAAAATTTCAAAAACTGTATTATTTTTTTTAAGGAGGGACACTTTTACAGAAACAAAATGCTTTAATGCAGCACATCATTAACCCATATAAAAGTGTAACAATCAGTATATAAGCTGTAAAAATGCTACACATAATGGAGAATTCTATATTGCACATTGTGATGTAACGCGCCCAAAAGTATGATTCTTTCAGTTGTCAGATAGTCGCAATGAGGTATCGTTATGCGCAAGAGAAGCTCAGAACACAACTATGACTCATGCAATGTTGCGAGTTTCTTGAAATAAGAAAGGGAGCGTTCCCTGACCTTCCTGATCTCTCGTGAGAAAGGAGCTGCTGACCTGTAAAATCTGAGCCTTATCCGTTCCCATTACTTGAGATATAAACACTCATTTGTATAGTTTCGTGACCGTTTTAGATAAGATGTTATAAATTACGAGGTCAATATTTTTACACAATATTGAAGGCAAGAGGTCTACAGACGTGCAAGGTTGCTTCGTCCCTCGAGTGGAGTGGAAATATTTGGGCGGCTCTTAGCATCTAGGTCTTGAGAGCCGATTAGGGTGAAGCGAGGTGAGCATGGAGCAGCGCTGGAATGCTAGGGCGGGTTAGCGGGAGATCCCCGAGAAAACTCGTCCACCAACGGCATCGTCCGGGAGAGACTCCGCCTGGAATCGAACCCTGTTCGCATAGGCGGGAGGCGAGCAGTCTGACCACAAGACCACCGCGGCCCCCTTCGTCCTTCGAGTTAAGGTTCGGGGAAAACAGAGTTGAGCATCGCTGGTGTAATCCGACCCCTCCCTTCGCCATAATTGCTTCAGAAGAGGAACTTTACCTGCCTTACGGGCTAGAGGGGTGTGCAGGCTTCGAAAAGGGGTTCGCAGAGGGTTTGGAGGAACACAATTTCGGCTGTCACAAACAATTGTGCCCTCCTAAACCCGATGGTAGGACGGCGGTTATGGCAAGAGGTTAGGCCTAACTTCCATGTTCGCTTCTAAGGAGACCTAACTCGGGAGACGGCTTGAGAGCTCCAAAACCAGAACCGCAGGCCCAGGGGCTGGGAAATTCAGATCGGCTTCTGCTCACGTCTAGGGGTGGAATAAGAGGCAACGACGCCAGGGAACATTATCCTGGGCGCCGTCCGAGGCAGAATATTGCAAATTCGCACTCATCGCACGTAAATACGCGGAGGCAAAAAGTCACGTTTACAGCTAACTGCACAATTAGCCTTATCACTGCAACTGCTAGAAAGTCACGTGTGGAGTCTTGCCATTTATTCACTAATTGCAAAACAATTTTTCCCTGAATTTGGAGCAACTTTAATGACTAAATTTTTGACCAAGGCCAAACTATATGGGAAGCATTGTTGAGATTTTCTAACCATATCACCTAAAATAACGATTTTTGTTTGTATATCTTATAATATGTGTGAACTTAATTCACTACCTCATACATTATTCACTAACATCTCTATTAACATGCGCTAAAATTTTGAACACATTTTATAAGACATTAATTAAAAGATTACAAAGGAAACCTTCTTGGTCATCTGGCCTGTATATTTCCAAATCAATAATTTTAAACGCTCAAGTTTTCATTAATTTTTTTATGTGGTCTGAGAGTTTTTGTTTTATCATGGAGTTACCATGACACTACTTAGAAGGGAAGTGGGTACAAGTGGCTGAATACCCTAAGTGAAGGTTAAGGAAACTTACGGATTATTCTTTACCTTAAAATAACAATAACATAATAAGTTTCAAGGTGTAGTCGTGCACTGCTTGTTGCAGTAAGAAATCTGCCGCGATATTTTTCGTACATCTCTAACTCTACATCTTTACAAACGGGTAGAAGAAAATCTGGGAAGGCTTTAGCACGAAGGTAAAAAAGAAAGGGATGAGTGTTGTGTAAGAAAACTTTTCAGATCTTTTCGTAGTTTTAAAGAATTACAGCTTCCTTTCTGCCTGCATAGCAGATAAGCAGACAATCGTGCGAGTCTGAATCGTTTCAGACTGAGCGTGGAGTGGAGCGAATGGAGAGGTTTCGGCGGGTCTTAACATCGGAGTCTAGAGAGCCGACAAGGGTGAAGCGAGGTGCGAATGGAGCAGCGCCTGAATGCAAGGGGTGGGGGAAACGGGAGAATCCCCGAGAAAACCCCCCGACTAGCGGCATCGACCGGAACGATTCCCAAATGAAAAAAATCCGGGAGTGACCCGGCTGGGGATTGAATCCGGTTTGCCAAGGTGGGAGGCTAGCAGGCTAACCGCTCAGCCACCGCGGCCCCAATTGACGAAGAGCGTGTAAGATTTCTATTTGTGCACTGCTAAATGAGTGGCTTTAACACCACCGAACACTAACTTTTGGTATACAACGATGCAGAGGCATGTTTTACTTGCTCTTTAGACAAACATTTGCTGACGGTATTTTAATGTTTTTTTATAATAACAACCGTTCTTTCAAAAAAATTTCTAATTTTTTTTAATGTTATCCGTCATTACAGCAATTTTAAGTAGACTCGAAATATTTAAATATGTTGAAATGGGAACGCAGCTGGTACTTCCAAACAATTATAAAAATACCACAAGCCATTCCACATGTTTTACAGACAGTTATCACATATTCTCTAATTATACGTACACCCTACTAATATACTCTATTATGTTTGCATCAATATACCTTAAAATATTACATAATTGCTCCGATTATTTTTTATCTTATTATTGAAAAGCTGCCGAGGAGTAACAAAATTATTTTCATTGTGACCATACTATTATCTTTCAAATGTAACGGTCCAAATTAATACAAAGAGCAGCATGTAAATATACATGTATAATAACTCAAATTTAAAAGAGATATGATGGCTTCTTAAGAATACCGGAAAAGGAAAAGTGTTATATGAACTACAACGATCAATAAACGAGGTATGCGTTTTTGAATAACGTGTTTTTCCAATGAATTTTCTATAAAAAAAGTTAGAATCGATTAATTATGAAATGACATATTCCTGACTACAGTAGTGTTCTTTGAATTTACATCTCACATTCCTGACAGCATGTCCTTTTGTAGCATCCTCTGTCGATATGAACATAAAGCACTTGCCGATAGTCAGAGAGACTGGCAGGGAAATAAGCACGTGATTTCAAAATTATATTTTTTTTAGCTAAAGAACTATTTTCGTGAATGCTATACAAAGGCTTTTTCATACTGATTTAATTGTGATAATTCGTATGTATCATAGAATCTCTGATCTCTGTAACAGGGTATTCACTATTTTCTTAACGCAGTTGGGTCAAGTTACTTATAAAAAATACGGCGTATCTTGGGTATAATATTTCACTACCGTGAACTTGTGCCCGGGTTCGCCACGATTGACAAAGGCAAAAAGAAAATTTTATTGGATGACTAGGTGAGAAGTTGCTTTCGATAACCTAAAAGTAGTCCTGATATCCCTCACTGGACTTTCAGACCTCGATGTCAAGATACTCCCAAATATCTTCACTCCCTCACTGATATCCCCCATTTGACGGCTTCCCGAGTTATTAGGGTGAGTTGATTCTGGATAATGATGCCAGTGATGTAGATATTGGGACTGTGTTATCTCAGATCCAAGATGGAATGAAGAGGCCGTTGAAATACTTCAGTAAGGTGCTGCACAGGCCTGAGAGAAATTATTGTGTGATACGCAGGGAGCTTCTGATGTGGTGCTTGCAATTGTACAACACTTTCACCACTACTTTTATGCAGAGACTTTTTCGTAAGGATAATGCTTCATTACACTGGCTACTAAATTGCAAGAACTCTGAAGGTCAAATATCCCGGTGGATACAGCACCTGCAATAAAGTGATTTTGAAATACAGCACAGATCTGGACACCTTCGCAGCAACGCAGATATATTTTCCAGAATACCGTGCAATCATTATGTCGTCATTGGGACCCTATAAGGGAAAGGGCGGTGTATCGTGAAAGACAATGAGGGCAAGAATTCAGTACTCTTGTATCTTGCAAAGAGACACATACCTGAGATGATGAAGGCATTAGAAACTACCAGCTAAATGACCAAGTTGGGAGGGGATATACAGTCTGTACCCAACAGCCAAGGCGTACTGGGCACAGTGGAATTCCCTTGTACTGAAAAATGGTGTACTTTACAGGAACTGGGTAAGTAATAATGGGACACACGTGAACTTGCAATTGTTTCTACCAGAGTGCAGAATGCCAGATGTGCTAAAATAACTGCGTAATACAGCAGCAGGTGGACACTTCGGTATGAATAAGACCATCGACAGAGTTCGACTGATAATCTATTGGCTTTTGTCGGGAGGATATTGAGAGGTGGTGCCGTCTGTGTGCTGCTTGTACTGCAAGGATAGGTCCGAGGATCAAGGACGAGGATACCTTCAGAATTGCAATGTAGGGGCTTCATTTGAGAGGATCGGAGTGGATATTCTCGAACCATTACCAGCTACTGATAAGAAGGATCGGTACCTTCTGGTAGCGCAAGGCTGTTGAACGAAGTGACCTGTGGTCGTAACAGCTCCAAACCAAGAGGCTGGTACTGTAGTTGATACGCTTGTAAAAACTGTATTCTCCTGGTTTGGAGTACCAATCAAGCTTCACTCAAGCAGCATGTCACCAGGGAGGCAGAGCTCTCTCTCTCATAAAGCATCCTTGAAGGTGTCACCCTTGTTGACTCGTGGACTGCCGAACTATATGCCAGGAAAAATGAGGGTATCTTGCACGTAAACTACATCAGAGGCTAGTTGGCATCCATGAGTTTGTCCGGCCGCACCATTAAGATAACAGTCACCGAATGAAAACATGTTATGACTAGAGAATGCCTAAAGAGGTTTTCCAATAAAGGCAGCTGGTATGACTGTACAACTCCCAAAGCCGGAAGGAATATTGCCCGAATCTACAAAATTGTTGGGAAAGCTCATATACGATCCTGAGGCAGATCAAAGATGCAGTCAACCGGATTAGTCTACGGGGCTTTCGAGCGAAGCCTAGGTTGTTCACACTGATCGAATGGCACTCAAATAAGCTCATCTCGGTGCAGTGGGAGGTGAGTAACCACGACCCCGCCACTACCTAAGGGGACCTGGCCACTGCATCGTGGCCAGGTCAGCGGGGGAATGATTGACAGCTGACTTGAACTGGTGTCACCCCCTCCCCTAATAAAGGGGTCAGCGCCTGTGGGCTATTGCTCGAACCCGACGTGTTAAGAAGGTTCTGGGCCAGGGCACCTGTCTCTATAAATACAACTGCACCCAGAAGGTCGGCAGTCTGTGATAGCCCTCTGACAAAGTGCGGTGAATGGTGGACGATGATCGGGCTATCGAATGATGTTAAAGAAGAGTACCGGCGACTAACGAGTGTTGCGGAGAATGCGACAGACAATTGTTTCTGCGGCAGCAACGAGCGAGTTTGCGCGAATGCTGTGGAGAGCGAGTTATCCTGCGAGTGGAGGTCTACTATGGGCGGGGACGTTCGGGGTACTCCAGGGCATTCCGGACTGGAGAGACTGGTGATTTCTGGACTGAAAAAAGTTGGGACTAAAGGAAAAGTGAAACAGATTTAATTGCAAATGCTGGAATTGTTGTATTTGAAATACGTAAATTTTAATAATATTTTAATATGTGATAATAAACTTTTCTTATCCATTATTTTGTGTTAATTTCTGTTTTGTGGCAGATTATTATGTATATGTTAGCTGGAAATATCAATTCATAACCATACTTTTCGATATATTACATTTGTAATATCACTTCTGGATTGTTTATAAAAATATAGAAAGAAATATTAGTTCTTTTATTTAATTACAGCCCGATCCCTTTAAATAACCTGGGTATGCTTAGAGAACTTCGAAAAATTGTAACATCACTATAGCCGAACACGATGCCTGAACTTATTGGAGTGGAGTGAAGAGGTTTGGGTGGCTCTTAACATAGAGATCTTGAGAGCCGATGAGGATGAAGTGAGATGAGTATAGATAAAGGTGGGAGAATTGGGAGAACCCCGAGATCACCCACTGATCAGCGGCATCGTCCGACAAGATTCCCACATGCGAAAAATCCGGGAGAGACCCCACCGAGTATCGAACAACGGTTCGTCTTGGTGCGAGGCGATTAGTCTGACCACTACACCACCGCGGCCCCTTGCAGGCTATCGGATGTGGCAACGAAACAAGTGTCGTGTCTACCTGAATACAGAAACACCTGAAATCTAAAATTAAAGTAGATCCAAATGTGTTAGGGAGGTGTAATTCTGTAATTAACTCTGAGGCCGTTAAACATTATATACTGTATTTTCCTTCATGATTTCGAAAATGGGAAAAAAATCGCAGCAATTTGATATGGAGTTCAGGATAGCCCCCTGTATATTTCGTGCAAGGCGACGGCTGGAGATAGTCAATAGCTGCACGCCGAAACTTTGAAAACACAGTTGTTTCATGTGTTCCGCGGCTGGCAGGTGGAAATCGCTTCCCGATCCGATATCGATGAGGCAGTGCCGTTTTGACGTAGCGCGCAGAGGTGATGTTTCCTGCGGGAGAGGGTTACAGTTATCGACAACAGGAAATCCGGAGGATCGGGAAACGCGCTATAGTCCTTTCACGGTTACTCACAACTTTTCTGTAGCTCTAGAGCTTGTCTAGAAAATGACACCAAAGGGACAACGCGCTGTATTCGTGCGCACTTAGTTCGCACGAGAATTACCATTTACTAATCATTACCAACTTACATGTTTTCTTTCTGCTTTTATTCATATTAATTATAGATGAAATGATAAAATGTGTGGATAATATGTAAGCAAATATTTAATTTAACCAAAACAAGAGAAACATTTATGTTAACAGACGTGTAAACGCTTGTGATACGTAACATATTAATGATACAACTAAATATAAAAGACAGTGGATCATTTTTGGAAGGTTGGATTCAAAAAAGTGTGAAGATACTGCGAATGGACTATAACCCGCATAATAGGTTTGCTCATTGTTTATTGATGGGAAGGTTCCAGCACGGCACACCCCACTCCCTTGCATACCGCCAAAATATCTGTAGTTCTGTCTGCTCAGGCGCATAAGAACTGCCTGCTAATGCCAGCATTAGAATGCGCTATCCACTGTGAGCAGATGGTCCAAGAACAGATCTCCGCAGAATTCATCGGTTTGCTGACACTCTAACTCGAAACTCAAATGATAAACTTTGCAGTGAAAGAAAGAATAATAAATATCAAATGTGTTAAAATTTTACCCAACGAAATATTTTGAGGAAATCAAGAAATTAATATTATAGCCACTACAAATATTCTTCACTGTTAAAGATCTCCTGTATTCAGAAAACCTTTTTGTAGGAAAACAGTTGTTATCGCCTGTAAATTTTGTGCTATATGTTCGTTGCATTGCTGATGTACTACAATTTGCGCTATCGTGGTATCAAATCCTGAGCACAGTTAGTAAACTGTTTCAAGGTTTCAGGACCTGTTGTAAGGGGAAATCCGCCAGCCAGAAGACAAAGTGAATATGTCACAGAGAGGGAAACTATCGTCCTGTGGTTCAGAAACCCTCAAGTAGATTTCCTCCAGGGTAAATTTCTGATGATTCTTGACTTTTGGGTTATAGCCGCGATACATTCAATTCTTCCGATGTTTCGGATGACAGTGCAGTCTCCTTCTTCAGGATATAGCAGCAGTAGAACGTTTTAACTTTCTAAACTGCTTATTTAGGTTTCTAAGTCATCCGAAACGTTGAGATGGACGACTGTGGCGTTCCTAAGACCCAGAAGCCAAAAATTAAAAGACAACGGTCACGAAACTCTACGAACTTTATTACATTTCTGATGTATCTCGTGAATTTAAAAAAAAAGTTGCCTGCTCTCAGTGTGGGGTTAGCGCAATCACAAGTCTAAAAACCGATTGGTTTACCAGCAGCCAGAGTGAAGGAGATGAAATTGATTCACTTTTTCGGCTGCAAGTGACGAGTATAAATATAAAAATACGACTGTCATATTGTACTAGCAGATTTTAGATTGTTCGCTAAAATATAATTATTCCCCGAATGCTTCCACACACCTCTTTGCTGCTTTTCTGATAGGAAGGTTTTATGAGGGAAGGGGAACATGACATTCAAAGTAATAGCAGGGTGACTGTCTGAAAGAAAAAATATTTTTTGAAGATGACTGGTGACAATTTTTGCAATTTTTTATATTAATTATAACTGCAGCTTGCACTCAAACTTACAGGACTTCGTTGGTTTAGTTGAAAACTCACTTTAAACTCTTACAAGTCGTGTCCGTAACGTAACTTCTTTTAACTCGAAAATATAGCAAGTTAAATTGTAACGTAATGAAAACCGATGTCCGCATGTTGCTTATTAATTTGTTCATTTATTACTGACGAATTTTGTGAACATCTTTATTATCTTTTCTTTTGAATTACATGGATTTAATTAGCTTTTGATAATGTATAGACTTCTTGTGGGTCATTAATTGTTAAATTCTGTAAAAAAAAAAAAAAAGTTACATTGATTTACTTAGTGGTGGATAGTGGGTTATTACAGGTGGGGCGGTGCTGTTTGCTGGCGAACAAGGAGGATGAAGGTTCATCAAGCTTTTGACGTATCAGCCACTATAAACCCAGTTGTGCAACTGACGCGGCCTCGTTTAGCGAAGAGGGTGCTGGGGCGTTTGCATGCGAGTAGTAACGGCACGGGTGCTTTTAATTTTCCTGCGTTGCAGATTACGTACAATTAGGCAACCGGGAGCATCGTGTTTATAACCATCGATGCCCACCACTAGTAAAAATAACACAAGCATGTGCGAGCATAAAGCAAAATATGTATACAGTAATCACGAAGTGCATTGTTAAAACTTCACGTGTATTCACGGAGGTTTTTACAAAGTAAAATTTATTAGAACGCTGCCCGTGGTAGAAAAAAACTGTACTAGCTCTATGGGCATTGCATTTGAAACAAATCTATATTCCCAATAGTATCGGCATTCAGGGAAGAATTGGAAATGGAAAGGGATTATTAACTTCACCCGGTGTTCTGCTTGAAGGCTTGTCAGGGGTTGGCCCACGAACTAAATTATGACCTAACTTACACTGAAGCCCATGCCTTCCTGGGATTCGAACCCAGAACCTACCGCAACGCAGGCCGGTGAAACACCCACCGAATGCGCCACGGGAGGTCGGCTTCAAGGAAGAATAATGTCCAGGCTCCACGAAATGTTTTTCGTCGGTATTGCAAAAAAAAAAAATTACGTTTCTGTGGCTATTAGTATATGCTGTTCACGGTAAACTGAGCCCTTTTGAAAGCCTTGCTTAATATATACTTGTTATCACGTTGTGTATCCTTACGTCATATGTAAAATCAACATCGACATAGCCCTGACCACTTTAATCATGCATCAGCCTCTAAAATTGTGAAATTATCAGAACAGTAAATATTTTACGAATTTGTTCATTCTTACACTTACATGAACTAAAAAAAAAAATATAAATAGTATAAGTATCGACAAATGTTCACGGGCAATTCGACATTAAGGCATTGAGCTTTCCCTCCGTCGTTACAAACTTATGGGCGACGCCAGATAATGTGCCTATTAAAATACAGGCACAGATCGGGCCAGTGATATTGTACAAACGTTGATTTCCAAAGTGCTCACTTCACCGTGAACAGCCATTACACGCCAATTAAACCTTTACCTTCTAAACATCTAAAAGTGACAAAAACAGTATGTAACTGAAAACAACATTTCAAGTACTCGTTATGCTAATTGGAAACAAACATGTCATGTGCGTCACTTTTCTAAAAATAACAGTTTACATCCCTCATGGTAAGTGGTCATTTTCTGAAAGAGATTTATGTAAGGACCACATAAATGTAAATATTTGTATTCACACTATTAAATTTTTCAAAATGTAGCTCCGAAAAAATGGGAGCCCAAGTTTCGATGCACCTAATTAACTTGGCCAAATAAATCACGTCATATGATCTTAATCATATATAAAACATTTTATTTAAGTTGACAAGCCCCAAAACTGTCGCTTGGTAGAAAGTGTTTATACTGGTGTCTAAAGGGCCAATTTACTACTTAGNAAGTTGACAAGCCCCAAAACTGTCGCTTGGTAGAAAGTGTTTATACTGGTGTCTAAAGGGCCAATTTACTACTTAGGTAAACACAGGGCGATTGGAGTTCAAAAAACAATCTAGTTTTATTATTCCTTTAACAGGTTCATCGACATACAAGNGTATTTGTTTTTTTAAACACATTTTTTTCACTCGAGAAAAAATAGTATATACATATACTCTTTAAAATATATATATACTATTTTCTCTCGAGTGAATAAAAATGTGTTTGAAAAAACAAATTCCTATTTTAAAAGAGATTCAGGATACCAGTCTCTCAGTACCGATTAATAAATATCCTTGATACTTAATTAATATGTTGTGTATAGGATACAAATCACAGGACATGTGATTTAGTTGGCAAAGTTAGTTAGGAACATAAAAACTTTGGTTCCCATACTCCGAAATTTTACTTCTCGGTGCTATATTTTTAAAACTATGTATAATAACTTGACTAATAATATTTACATGTCTGTGGTCAGTATACAAATTTCTTTCAGATAAAAAAATATAAAAAATATCGTGAAACGAGGTTTTAAAGACGCTAGCTAAAACAATTTTTATTTGTACTCAAATTACGCTCCTGAACAAAAAATTTTGAGTTTTGATATTTTTTGTACAAATTTCAATACCCGCGTTATGATAATCAAAGTTTATTTCCTAACCCTTCGCCAAATTTGAGACAGCTTAATAAAAACATATATACTATGTATGAACTGTACAAAAACTCCAAATTATTACAGCTCACCGTTCGTAGCAAAAAAAAAAATGTTGAAAGACTTCATTAAAAAAAGAGAGAGTAAAATTTTTACACATGCCAATAAATTTTAAATGAAAAGGCTTATAAAAAGGGTTACTTAGGATGCAGTTCAGGTGAAATCTTTTAAAAACGTTGCTTATATCGTGGAAAAATAGTGGAAAGTAACTATAAAATGTAGTTAATTTGGCGTAATCGTCACCAAGATCGGCGTCAAAAAGGTTTGTGATGCTATTACATAGTTGTTATTATTTTATCTGGGAGTGGTGGTGGCAGTGTGTACGAATTATAATTTGGAATTTCCAAAAATATTGCATAATTATATTACTGTACCATTAATTTTCCCATAAAATAAACAATTACTTGGTAATCGAATGTTATTTTGAGGCGTGACATATAGTGTTTATTGGTATTAGGAAATTTAAAGTGGTTTTACTGTAAGATAGCTGAAATATGTTACACTTCTTCAAAGGCAGTTAGTTATATATGTTGTAACCAATTTTACGATATGGATATCTTCGTAGGCGCAACAATAACACAATTTTGGTAACGTCACTTTCGGCATAGTTATCAAATTTTTTTTGTACGTATAAGTATTATTATATTAGGACATCAATTATATTATTTCTTTATAATACACCAAGAACCTATTTGTACAATCAGAACATATATCACAACCACTTCAGACACCTTGTTAAAATTGCGTTTATTTTTTGTTATATGATATATATATATACAAAATTGTATTATTTGAAAAATATGTTCTGTAGCTGATAATTGTTTTCATATTTGTGATGATGATGCCTACACAGCATGGTTTTGATCAAGGAAGAGCGTGGTGAGGGGTACCAGTCATAGTGTCCTTCCCTTATTTGCACCTGTGGAGTTGTTTAGCCCCATAAATGTATTTGTTACGTCTAGTCGCCGTGTTCGTTTCGGTGCACAAAGGAAAGTGATTGTTGCTGAAAATCACTTCGGGCACGAAGTGCTAGCTAGGCCGTTAGAGAGTTTCACCAGGGTGAGAAAACGTGCGAATCGCGCAGCAAGGGTTGTGTAGGAAGGGGGTGTAGCGGATAAGGGTGAGGCGAGGGTCTAATCCGCTAACATGCGAAACTTTCAGATGAACTTCCGATGCTGCATGTATGGCTGTGAGTTTCTCACCCCCCTTCCAAACCATCCCACCCCGTTACCACTTTTGTGTGTGTGTGCGTTCACGTGTGTGGGTGTGTTTCAGGTGGTGAGAGTGGAACCGACAAACTTCTGTTTCCTTCCCTTACAGCCGTTGCCCCTTCCCGTACCGAATCCCAGCCAGTTCGCATGCACCTCCAACAACGCGAGCCCCATATCCTCACCCCCTCTGAATCATCCCCTAACGCAGGAGTCCCCAGAATTTTACTGTAGGCTATTCACGGTAAAGTGAGCACTTTTTGAAGCTCTTTCGTTTGGAATAATTGTCAATAAAAAAAAGTTTATTGCAGCCTTAGGACGTTAACTTTCGAGCCCGGTGAAATACATATATACACTATGTTTATTACTAACATGGAAATATTTATTTAAAAAATTGGTGGAAGGATAAAAAATGACTGATAGGAAAGAAAGTAATGAGGGCCTCAAAAGTTCTCACTTTACCGTGAACAACCTATACAGAGCACCACTTGGCATTATTATGCTCATTAGGCGTGTAGCCTTTCCACAGTTAATCATAGGTTGTTCACGGTAAAACGAGCAGTTTTAAAAGCCATGCTTAAGATCTACTTGTGTGCACGTTGTGTTTCCTTCCGCCTTTTGTAAAATTAACATTCACATGGGCCTCGTAACCTTATTCATGCGTCGGTCAGATGACACTGTGAAATTATTATAAAAGTAAATATTTTACAAATATGTTCATTTTTACACTTTGGTGCATTAAAAAACCAAAAGCAAAAGAAATAATTTCAGATTTTACAAATATTTACCTGAACACTTTTTTTTATTCGACATTAAGATATGGAACTACTTTCCATCCATCGTTACCAACTTTGCTGGTCGCATGTCACTCAGTGCACCCGTTAAAATATATGCAAGGAGGGGCAGTGAAATTTTTCTAAGGTTGATTTCACTTTATCGTGGACAGCCTTTAAGGATATTTTTAATCAACCTTTGAAAAATGTCACTGCCTCTACCTGGATATATTTTAGCAGGTACACAGACCGGCATGCGCCCAGAGAAGTTGGTAGCGATGGACGGAATGTAGTTCCAGACCTAACCTTAAATTAAAAGTCATAGGCAATTGTTTGCGAATACTGAAATAACGTTATTTGCTTTCTGTTTTTTTAAGTCTATAAAACTAAGAATGATCTAATTTGTAAAGTACTTACTTGTCTAATAATTTCAAAGTTTAACTTGATCGACGCTTGCTCGAGTAAAGCGATCACTCCCACGGCAATGTTATTTTCACACATGGCGGAAGAATACGCAATTTGCATACAAGTAGATCTTAAGATGGTCTTTCAAAAGGACACAGTCTACTGCTAACAGCGTACATCACTTGAATACTGGTGATTGGGGGGTAGTGGTGAGTTAGTATTCTTTTTGCACATTTTAGTCAATTTCGGGGGTTCAGAAGGGAAATAGAATTTTGGGAGGCAAAAAGAGGAATTTTTTAAAGGGGAAACAAGAAACTTTGTGGCAAAATAATTGCAAACTTTTTCACAAAAATTTGAGTTTATTTTCCGAACACGATTGAGTACGACCTCAATTACATTCGCGTGGCACCAGTGGTACTCCAACCACCGTTTGGGAAGCCCTTGCCCTAGCGATCCACCAACCCCTCCCCACTACCCTGTTAGAGCGCCATAGCTCCACCTCAGCTGCTGCCAATACCAATTAAGGGTTTGTGAACGGTCGACATAAATACCAACCCCCTCCCCCCACAACCCACTCCTCCAATTACAGATGCAC
This sequence comes from Clitarchus hookeri, assembly GCA_002778355.1. Taxonomy (NCBI): domain Eukaryota; kingdom Metazoa; phylum Arthropoda; class Insecta; order Phasmatodea; family Phasmatidae; genus Clitarchus; species Clitarchus hookeri. The sequence continues at coordinate 588,309 of NQII01000966.1, read as the reverse complement.
CTCGTTCCGACTCTGCGAACAACGGCGGCGAAACGACCCATGCCGATCGCTCCATTTTAGGGGTCGCAACCCCTTAACAGGCATGTTATCAGCGCCCCCAACAGTCTACAACTAAATGTTCGCTTCAGACAACGCAGTGCGACAAATTTGAAGTATCTCTACACTCTGAATATAAACTTTATACGTACGACAGTTTAAACAGTCTAAACTATAGACCGTTGAAGGTAAACTGCACACTTTTCTGAAGCCCTGATAAAGTTCTACTTCCCGGGTATTCCTCCGCCTCATGCAAAGCGAGTCTAGAAAATTACACCAAAGGGACAACGCACCGCATTCGTGCGCACTTAGTGTAATAACATTTTGCATAAGAACTATTTCATTCTAGGCATTACCAACACACCTATTTTCTCCATGTTTGTTTTCGTATTAATTATAAATTAAATAATGTAATTTATAAATAAAAACTAAGTAAAAGTTAAACTTAACCAACAATAAGATACTTTTATGTTTACACAAGTATAACAAGTTTATGACGCACGACAAATATAGGAAACAACCGATCGCATCGTACATGGCGTATTTTTTCAAAGGTTGGATTATAAAAGTGTGAAGAAACCGCGAAAAGACTACACGCATGATATAAGCTGTTCACGGTTAATTGAGCACCTTTGAAATCCCTTCTTAAAATCTACTTTTCTCCCCGCTTTGCATCATCAAACCACGTGTAAGATTTACACTGCCACAGGCCTAATGACCAGAGACCTGCGAAATTCGCGTTATTAGTTGAGGGCCTTTTTAAACTCAAAAACACAACTTCTTTGCAGTTGTCATTGAAACGTTGTTTATTTGCCACGCTTCGTGTATCTCTGCACCAATACGTGAACACGTGACAGTCGCCTGCCCCAGTCGCGTGGAGCTCGCCCAGGATGGCCGTGACGTAACATTCCAGCAGCAGCCAATGGAGGAACGACGGTGGCTCTAGTATGCAAAGTACTGTGCATTCTATCCTGATGCCAAAACACAACGCGGATTTGGCGGATCACTACTAATGACTTCATTCACGCGCTATTCGTGTGAAAATGTGATGTTAATGGGAACCTTAACGTCTTACTAGTATGTCAATTCATACTCCAATGTATATAAAGCCTAAAAGTGCCAACGTGATTCGCGATAAATTTTAATATTCCTGTCGCAACGTAACGTGAAGTCCTGCAACTATTTTTCTTAGTTCGCGGGAAACTTATATTGCACTAGCTGTGCCCGCGACTCCGGTCGCGTGGACTACAGAATTATTTTTTAGGTTTTTTTTAATAAAGTTGAATTTTACTTGGTGTTAATCTTCTATACTCTATACATATAAAACAACTCAGCGTCTCGGTGAATTAATTGGTAAAAAGACTTGTTAGTATTTCTCGGTTATAGATTGATATATGCTTCCGCGGAGTTTATTTTAGGTATTTTTATTCTACACAATTCTTTACTACGTGATATTGTTCCATCTTTAACGGTTTAGACAGCGTATTGCAAGAGAGCGCGCTGGCGGCAAACTCTTTTCCAACTTGATTCTCTACTATCGTTTGTAAATTTTTTGAGATATTTTCTCGCGATAAAAATAAGTCAATATCACCTTTCAGCTCTCCAACTATTTCTTTGCAAGAAATCACGTCGATCCGTTGCTCCGTTCCAACGTGAAATGAGGAGGAAAAACAAGCAAACAAACACAAATTCGCCATTATAATATTAGTAAGGATTCTAGGGGTAGTGAAAATTCGCGAAAAGATTTCAAGACAAGGTATATTTCAAAACACCCTAGGGTAATTTCCCTATCTTGATTGGCTGAGTTACTTTTTGACGCGTGTTAGTTGTCTGCGCACGCACCACGCAGAAGCCGTCCTGACGCTGCCGAATTCTGATTGGCCCGGTCAAATATGAAAACAACTTCTTAAGCAGACAGCAACCAATGGCAGTAGACAAACTGCTGTTGGGTTCTTATAGAATTTAAGTCTACTCTGTACTCGTATTTTTCCGCGAAGAATCACTAGCCCTATCTTTTCGCGGTTTCTTCGCACTTTGCGAATCAAACCTTTGTTCGGTTGTTTTCTAAACATGCCACATATCACAAGCGTTTTACGAGTGTTGACATAAAAATACCGTATTTTTGGTTAAAATTAATTTTGTTTATATTTTAAGTTATAAATCACAGTATTTATAGGCTGTTAACGGTAAAGTGGAAACTTTCGAGGCGCCAATGAATTTTTTTCAGCTATTTTCCATTCTTTAACAACTTTTAAAATAAAAATTGCCGTGTAAGTAATAATAACAGTGTGTATATTCCACAGCACTTGGAAGCTAACGTCTAAGGCTAAAATGAAATTTATTTATTAACTATTATTCCAAATGAGAGGGCTTTCAAATTACTCACATTACCGTGAATAGCCAACGATGTATAATAAATATGACTCAAATAATGGCAAAATGAGTGTGTCGGTAATACTTAGTAAGGAATACTTCGTTTGCAAAATATTATTGAACTATGTACGCACGAATGCGGTGCGTTGTCCCTTTGGTGTAATTTTTTTAGACTCGGTTACGTTTTTTTTTTTTTGCATGAGGCGGAATAATATTTTGGAAGTAGACCCGTAGCAGGGCTCCAGAAAAGTGTGAAGTTACCGTCGATGGACTATAGCAGTTAGCCCACATGCCGGTGTACACGTCGTTATGAGCAGTATTTTGATTTTTCAAAGACAGTTCTCGTAAGTCCTCACTTTACCGTAGACAGCCTATCCATTGATTTACTCTTTATTTTGAAAAAAAACATGTTAACTGTCTGGTGTTAAATAATACACAAAATAAAGTTACTTTTATTTTATTTCTTACTACTCGTGATGGGACATCTCGTTATTTGGCAGTGAATTAGAATATTTTTGCTGTTTAAATATTATAGGTAGTCTACCTCCCGTGGCGCAGTCGGTTGGTGCGCCGCCGGTCTTGGGCACGGTAGGTTCTTGGTTAGAATCACAGGCAAGGCATGGGGGATAACAGAAGTTAGGTTAAAAGTTAGTTTGTAAGCTTCCCGTTAAGGTCTTAAAAATTAAAATTTCGATGAATCCTCCGGGGGGAAAAAAAACATTACGAAATTAAGGTAGATATACTGCTTCCGTGCACCATCCCCCTTAAGAGACTCCCTCCGTGATACGGTGAGCAGAGCGAGACAATAGCCAGGGTGATGAAGCATGGCAACACATCCCCCCCCCTTCCCCTACCATCATTTCAATTACGAACTCAGGCCATGTGACGCAGTACCTGGGAAGGGGTTGGATGCAGTTATTCCAAGCGACAAGGATAACGCGCGGGATGAGGGGGAGGGGGAGGCAGTTTTCACGATACACCGTCCTTCGCCAGCCCTTTCCTCTTTCCCAGGTCGGCATTTATGTGGAACAACGAATGTAATCTCGTTTGGGCGCAGTGGGCTCCATTTAAATTTTCAGCGGAGCGTGGCTGTTATGATGATAAAGTGCCGTTACATGTGAGTTGGAAACTGTCCGAGGCCGGCGGGGTGAAGGGGGGGAAAGAGGGGCCGTGTAAATTCCACGTGCATTTGAAAGAAAAACGCATAAATAAATTCCAAATGAATCGAAAGCTCCTTCGGCCATATTTTCAGTTGTATTACCTCCGCGTCAGGGTCTTTTGATGGATTTCGTGGAGCGGTAGGTGAGGATTATTTTTTAAAAGTGAAATGTTTTTTCCGGGTCTGATATTTTTTAGGTTTCATTTTTTATCACTTCCGTTATAAATATATAAAAATATACACTGTCCCGTCGGAAAAAAAAAACCAAATTTTTGAAGCTTACTCTGACGAAATTATGTTGGTACCAACAAATAATGTCCGAGATGATCTCGACGTGTTCGGAATTTTCACTTGGCATTTCAGATAATAACATAAAAATGAAGAATAAACTGGAAATAATTTTAATTCTATATATGGTAAGTATATGAAATGTAATTAATTAGTGAAACAATTTATTGTGATATAGTTTCTTCCATGCTTATTTTGAAGGACTTGACGTATCATACTAGCTTTCGCATATGACTACTGAAAGCGACAACATAAGATGCGGTTGGGGTTTCTATTATAATTTTGACGTGACAGAACGAAATTTGTAATGAAAATCACAGAAAATTGTAATAAAAAGAGACGTTAATTTCATTGTATCTAAATACAATTTTATTTTGATTACGGAACCTAACGAGATAACTGTAGTAAGAAACGCTTTTTTTTAATATGACTTTAACTTAATGCAATTATTTTAATTCGCATAAGTCAAGCTATGTTAAAAGAACGTATTTTATATGATTTTGTTAATCCGTTACTAGTTCACATATTGAAAGTATTCGCAATTCATCATATTCAAGCGGTAAATAATATAATTAATGATATTTTTAGCTTTTTGATTTGCTACAGTAATATAACACAAGTTATTTGAGCTTAGATTCCACCATAAATATGTCTCTTCAAAGTAGAGCAGAAATTGCTGTAAATTCGATGGCGAGATGAAACTCGTTACATCCAATGATTTGTTATTATTCTGAACAGTGAGAAAAATGCTTATAGACGTAATTAAAATTGTGTAAGTATTTCAAAAATTATGAGTAGCTCTAAAATAAGATAACAGGAATTATTATAGTAATGTCCGGAAATTTATGTGACAACGATTTAGATAATAATGCAAAAAAAAAAAAAGCACTGCCTTAGTTTAGGCGTGGATTAGGTAGCCAACAACTTTCACAAATTTTCATGAACTTATTCTCTCTGCATTATTTCAAAAGTAGTCCACTTCTTTATTAATAATACCTCATTTAAATATAGTGTATAACATCCTGAACGCACACATGCCTTGCCCGAGCATCCGCCAAAACTTTCAGGTACCGTTGGCAGACAGATTAATATATTTAGGCATTACTTTGGACGGAAAGTTCAACTTCATTTCACACATCGACACTGCCAACACCAAAACTCGCGCTGCCGTTTTCAGAATTCCAGACAGCCTTAATTATTTTCTATCTCACCCACTGGCATCCACCTCTCATTCTTAAGAACATTTTATCACCCCATAGCAGTGTACATGTGTCGGTTTTGGCGCATGGCATCTGGCATGAGGAGGTAGGAGTTTTCCGCCATCTTGGATGACATCACAGCAGCGACCCGCGGTCTTGTTCATCTCCCCCCCTCGCAACACCCAACCCAAAGCTGGCAATTTCAGCTACCCGTAAACCTAAAAACTATTTTTACTAAAAAAATTAAATAAAAATTATTTTGATAAAACAATCTAATAAAAAATTATTTAATAAAAAACTGTAAGTAAAACAAATTTTAATATAAAATAAGAGAATCGGTCCACCACTTTTTATTTTGAATAATTATATCAGTTCTGAGTGTCGCTGCATATCATAATTTCATTTCAATTGTGCCTAAAATGTTTGAAATAAAAATTTTTTTTATAAAATTCTCTTAAATATATTAAGCCTGTCACTTTGGTAGCCAGTGCATTGTGGGACGTATTGATGCCCCCTCCTCTTTCACAAAAACCAATAACCAAAATAATTACTTAAATAAAAAGTTTTAAAAATTAAATAATTTTGGCGCACCACTTTGGATTTTGAGTAAGTCCCATTCGCTATTTTAAATGTAAACAGTTTTGTCAATGAATAGATATATATATTTAATTTTTAGTATAATGCGATAGTGCATTTCATGTACGACATTGCAAAAATATGCAAATATTAATACTCGTTTGTTTTCGAAAAAAAAAAAAAAATTAGTGAAAAAAGGTGGTATTCAGCTCTGCATTTTACGAAATTGAATTTTCAAAATAATGAAAGCAACTAGCAGGCTTGCGAGACAGACGCGAACACGCGGAGAGTGCAGGTGACGTCACGTCACGGCGCCACTGCAGGGAAAGGAAGGGTCGAGTGGTGTCGACCCCGAGCCAAGTGCACGCGAACCGACCTTGGTCTCTGCATCCCGTGCGAATAAATCTGGAAGAATCCGGGCCTCAGGTAACTGCACACGTGAAAGCGTTCGTGCTTCCAAGACATTTCACATCTGCACCTGCAGCGTCAAGTAACTACAGACATGTATGAGTGCATGCTTCAATGTCGTTTTCGCACCTGCACAGCGTCGGATGACCTTGAAGTCTGCATATAGCAGTGTCAGCGTTTTCGCAGGTCTGCACTTTCGTGGATGGATTGCTGGGGGGGGAGGGG
>NQII01000966.1:531445-575440 GCA_002778355.1 Clitarchus hookeri | reverse complement strand
ATATGAAGAAGCGATTTCCACCTCATTTTATTCCTCCCCCTTTCCTCGCTTGCCTCCAGCCCTTCGTCGTCGCCCTATTCCCGCCACGGCGTCACCTCCACCCTCCGCAGTATCCTTCATATCCTTCACGGTTTTAATATTACCCGAACCCCTCCTCGCCCTCCGCGTGAACCGCCCCACCGACCCTTGGGAGAGTTTCGCTGCCTCTTGCTCCTGAATTCGAAGGGTCTTCCGCCAGGGTTAATGCCAACCAGGGGTGGCCAAATTGCGGCTCACGGCCTTTTTTAACATCTCCTTGTGCTTCCTTTTAACTTGTAGACGGACGACTTTAAGGGTGTCGGACCCGGAAAAATTAATTAATTTATAATTGTACCAGATATTGTTCAACTCGTGCGCATTGTATGAAATGACATTCTCCTCGAATAAAAAATTTTAAACTTGATATTTTTTAAATAATTTGATGTCAAATACTAAATTATCCTGGTTTGTTTCAGCCGTATTCACAAAACACTAACTAAGTTGTACAGGTGAAAAAATTTACAAAGTAAACTAATCCCATGGGATGCTACGTGACATATATGTAATCGCCAAATAACAAGCCATAATTATGAAAAAAAAAGTTAAATATTAATCATTTTTTGCATGTATTTAACATTTTTTTAAATTTATTAATTGTTTTTTGGTTATTACATGTATGCCAAGCAGTAGCACCCAACATTGATTTATGTCACAAATTTTTTCATATGTACAACTTCGTTAGTATTTGTTATTGCGGCTGCAATCAAACAGAAGAATATTGTATTTGACATCAATTTATTAAAAAATATAAAGCGTAAATTAGTTTTCGAGGAAAATTTTATCACATACAATGCGTACGAGTAAACAATATTTGGTACAATTATAAAATCAGTAATTTTTTGTGGTCCGAAATCTTTTTAAGCTGTTTCGCCTGGTTAAGAACTTGGTATAGGAGAATATATGCTAATGAAATTCTGTTTTTTTTTTTTTTGCGTTCCTGTTACCACCGGGGACTTTTTTGAACAGAAAATTACTTACCTGTTTAGTATCAAAAGTTTTTTCAGAGTTAGTATAACCTGTTTCTTGGAAATAACATAAAATTTAAAAACTAAATAAAAAATTACTGAAAAACAATTTTTATATTTGTCTCTATACAGGACTTGAGAGTTTCATTTCTCACAGTTACATTTTCTTTTCAAATTTATATCTTCAAAATTGGCTATATGAACCTGAATTAAGTTAACATGTATTTCCATTTACCAAATTCTCAACCAGGCAACAGCCTTAAGAAAAAAACTTAGTTATTTACATGTAGTCAGTATGTGGTATATCTGAAATCAACGCATCGTTTATGAAGGCTTGTGAATATTACATAATATATATATATACTTCTCTCCCTGCAAATTTGTAAAATTTCAATACAAGTTATACATTTCGCACTAAAAGAAGAAACTCCTCGGTAGACGGAAGAATTTTTTTTCTCTCTAAAACGACATTCCCAGTTCCTTGTAACTATTTTCAAAGTAAGTATAACAGTCAGGTGATGATATTCAGCGTCACCTAACATGTACTTTTCAAATAAGTTTAAATCTTTAAACAATACGTTAAATAAAAATTATTTGACGCGTTTCCCCAATAAAACTACATTACTTCATAAAAAATAATTTTAGTTGCATTTCTTATATGTTTGGTCCTTACTCTAGTGCTCAGATTATCCCATAACAAGATACCTGCAAAATTCGCGAGTTCAATGACCTGCAAGCTAGACTCTACAGCTTTAAGTACAAATATGCCGATATAAACTGCACGTTGGTTGTCTACTGTCACAGTGGAAGGCGACGATTGGACACCGTTCTCCAGGAGGTGTCAAACACCGTGTGGACCAATGGATAACGTTATATAAACGCACGTGTTTTGAATTCTAGCTTGTCCCAAAATGAAACCGCGAATTATTCAGGTGTCTACCCATAACATATACTAGCAGGTACCGGGAAGGAGCCTTTATTCCAAAATTTCTTTGAGTAATTATGCGCTCTTTATATTTTACGGGCGATCAAGAACGAAGAAGGAATCAATCATGACTTGCAAGAAGGAACCTCCTGGCAATCGCTTGGAGTGATCGCGGGAAAACACGGAACACAGAAATCGGGATGACCCAACTGGGAAGCGAACTAGGATGATTCTGAAAGAGAGTAGAGAACATTACCATGGCAACACCTAGACTGGTTACGATAAAGACCCGTCGTCCAATTATGATTTTGCGTTTTGCATTGTTCTAATGATGCCACCCGCTGAAGTGTTCTGTGAACAGTCGAATGGGTGACTTGTTAGATGGCACCAGAGGCAACGTATGAGGGTTTTTCTTGTACAGGTTGCTCACCGTTAATTGAGCACATTTGAAATCCCTGCGTGCGATCTACTTCTCTCCTCATTCTGCATCCTTCCGCCGTACGTGAAACTAAGACTTCTATAGACCATCTTTCTTTATTCATGCGACATCAAAGTGAAACCGTGGAATTTTTTTAGGAAAGTTAATGTTTTGACAAGATACAAATTTATGCTCTTATGTGTTTAATAACAGTAAAGACTGACACCAGTATCCATAAATTCAAACTTAACTCTCACAATACAACGTCAAGACTTGGAATTATTTTGCTCAATTCGTTTACAACTTAAATAGGACCCTTTATTTCAGTGTGTAATGTAGCATATATGTAGTTACAGGAAGTAACTTTTCTTTCAAAGGTTGGTCTCAAAAGTGCTCACTTTACCTTCAACACTCTTTACAAAGTGGAAATTATTTATTTTAACGATATATTCAGATCGCGATATTTCTGGCCTGAGTCCACGGTAATACATAAAATTTTCATTATTAAATTTAAGATTTTCCTTCAATTATAACGTAACCCATCTTGTTACTTTAAAAATATGTTTATCTGAAAAAGTTCAAAGTGTTAATATAAACCATCGATGATTGCGTAATCTCTTGCTGTAATGAATGCCCTTAAAATAAGTTCTTTAATATTAAGTGGAAAAAGTATAATGTATACTTAAAAAAGCTTAAGATTTTCTTTGACGTGCATGTGGGTTAGTAATAAGAAATGCCAAGGTTTTATTTATTACATTCCTTTGTGGACTTTTCTCACTCCTAACATAGAAATAATTTTCAGAAACCAATCGATTTAAAATTATGGTTAAGGAGTTAACATTTTGTATATTAAAAACACAACACTCATGCAATGTAGTTATCGTAATACAACCCCGAATTTGGTAATCTACTTTATGTTGCATATTTCATAACATTAAAAAACTAACATAACTTCTTCGGACTTTGTGCCTTTTACACTCATTTGGAAAACCAATTCAGTCTTCACATTAATTTTACATTCTGGATTAGTGATATCAGTTGATACACTAATGTTATAGATATATAATATCACTGTTTATTTGTTATGATGGACTGCAGGAGAACACGTTTTTACGAATACCGCAACTGCTGATCATCTGCACAGTCATTTCATAAAAATAATAATTGGCTACATCATAAGAGTAGAAGTCATGACGACAGACCGAAAACAAAAAGTTTAACTCATTCACGGCATACGCCCCTGCATAACACAATAGAAAATTGTTTATCAGGACAAATTGGAGCTAAGTTTTTCTCTGTTAAATTTTTGTGCCATTGGTGAGGCAGGTCGATGTTAACACAGCAATGGGCGAAGTCACGTCACAGAAATAAAACGTGTGTCATTACAAGACGAGAAAAGACAAAAAAAAATATCTGAACAGCTACATACTGCAAAAGTAAACAAACTTGAAAATACCTCAGAAGGTGAGATTTTTTCAGTCCCCGCTGGCTGCAGAGTCTCATTGTAAGACTTCATCGCGTCTGACTAAAGCAAAATAGATTCACTTTCCAAGCTTACATTATAAAATGGAATTGCTTGGATTGAAGAATGTACAATACGAGTTTCGCAGAGAGAAATAATTAATTTAAATAAGCAGTTGTGGATATCATAATGTATCAACTTTCATAACTTAAACTAAAGCAAATACTTCTGCTTAGTCAAATCAATTAGCTTGGTAAATGATTGGGAAGTGGGTACTCGAAACGAATAGTGTAATCTATGGCGTATGACGTGTGTTCGCAGACTTCAAATAACGTGTGCTGTGCAATTCTCGTGTCTCTGGACGACGACAATCTTAGTTTCTGTGATAGCGTAAACGCAGCAGTTTTCACTTGGATAACAGCTATGCAGTACGCAACTTAGTTAAACGCACCGTATACGTGCCATGCGACCTTTCAGCAACGTGCCACTGGAACTAACCATTTAGTTATACAGGGTTACTCTAAAATCATGGAACAAACACTGAGGGGTAATAAAGCTCACTAAAACAAACAATCGTTGTATAGGAATATACGGGCGGAAGTGACGCGTTGAGGCACAAACACAAAAACATAACACATTAACGGAAAAATAAAATGTTCATTTGCAGCATACTTAACGAGTGATTCCGTACAGAAAATGTTAAAACAGTTGCTGGAAATGCATCCACCAACAGTCACGCATGCTTGGCGACCTCTATATATGGCGTGATTGGTTGACAATGGTGGCGTGCGTGAAATACCCGGCGTATTTGAATCTGTTCGGCTATCACTCCACTGACGCTACCAAGCTGCATTACTGTCCGTGGTAGCAATTTTGAGCAATTATTATAAACATTGCAGTAAAAAGGCATTTAGCAGCGACGTTTTAAATAAACAATGTGTTGCATTTCATGTGATATTTTTTTGTGTTTGTGCCTCAACGCGTCACTGCCGCCCACATATTCCACAAACAATAATTGTTTGTTTTAGTGAGCTCTTCCACCCCTCAATGTTTGTCCCATGATTGTAGAATCGTCCTGTTTATCACAGCAATCCGTGACGTAACTCGGTGAGAGACTAGGTCTCGTGAGAGTACATGTTAGGTTCACGTGTGTTGTTGGATGTTCTGTAACACAACCACGCCCCACGTGACTCTGCGTCATGGGTAAACAAATAGTGCTTTGCAGGCGTAATTCCTTTTTCTCGGGGAAACAGAAGAATTGAGTACTGTATTGACTGTGGCAGCAGCCAAAGAACAAACTACCTGTGTTCGAGTATGTGAGGGACCATCAAGTGCAATATTATGACGCGAAATGTCAGGATCTCTAACTACCTGTTTGATAAGTATCTGGCAATTTACAGGCACAACCTCGCTCGCCATCAGATTCAACCGAAAAAAAAAAAAAATACGTTGAAGATATACGTTTTGCAGAAATGAAATATTATTAAACACTCATATACGGTTTATGTAGTCATTTATAAATAACCTCAGTAGTAATTATTTCGGTGCACGAAGTTTCACCAGGATTTAACTAACGGGCGGTGAAAAGAGAAAATTACTATTACACAAATTCATTCGCCTGAAATGATGGTGGGGAAAAGACTCCGAAAAGAACGTCCACACACATTATGCCGGGATGACATCGCCGTAAATGAATGTGAGTCGGAAACGTTACAATCCGCTTTTATCACTTCAGGGGGAGATATTATACCTTTACCTTTGTTTCGCACCGCCTCTGCAAAAGGATGGTGTATCCCTGTATATTTTTTAACTAATTAACTACGTACTCGACAATGACAGTTGAAGTTGTATAGTGACAAGATTCCTTATTTTTAGTATTTTACATAAGCCAAACAAGAGTGACATTTGGTATTTTAATCGTTAATTTTTCTTCCTTTGTAATCCGAATTGAAAATAAAGTATCGTTAGGTTTGAAAAAAAAGAAGAAAAAAAAACTTTGCCGACCGCGTTGGGCGTATGTAATTTTTCTACGTTCTCTAGAATGTTTCTTGTCTGACATTATGTTGTAAGGTCAAATGTTCAGTGGTAAGTCAATAGTTTTATACAGCTGAAATAATAAGGCTCTCATTCTCATGCTCTGGTTGGTTGGAATTTCTACCGGTGTTTTTTATTATAGGTACATCGTTGCATGGTGAATTTTCTGGTACTCTCGTCATATTTTTTTTTTTAATTCCTAAACATTTCTTCTGATCAGACAGGTTGCGAATAAGTGTCTTTATACCCATGCTATAAATGTCGCGTATTCAGGTAAATGCCAGAATATCTCACCCGTGCATCCTGTATCAACAGTAACATCATCAGGGTTTTATGTCAGTTTTCCATACGGAAACGCATAGAGAAAAATGCAATTATAATATCCTTAATGTCCATTATCTCTGTCGTTAAAGTGATATCCACGCAATGAAAGTGCGAACATTGCATATTCACACAACAACGGCTAAATATGTAAAATAAGATAATACAATGTTTCGGTATTCATATTTGTAAAAGCTTAAAATTGCAATTATCAAGCATAACATAACAACTTCGAAATCAAATGTTTTATATTTTCTGTATGTAAGGATGAGTGATATGATAATTACTTCAGTTAATAAAATGGTGTATCGTATGCATTTTTATGAGCATTACGTTTAGGATAATCAGGAGATCAATTATATTACAAAAAATTTTCAAAGAAATTTTTTATTTTGGCTTCGGAACTCCGTACAATGAAGGTTATTCGAATGCTTGGTGTAAGTATATAAAACTATATTTATTAGAGTTTACACGAAAGCGAAAATTTTAGATTTTACAGATAGCGAAAAGAGGGAGTAGGCACATTTTATACCGCCTATTTGAAAAAAAAGAAAATGAGAGTTTGTACCGGAAGTATGTTAAATTTTACAATTTTCGGGTGAAAAAAATTGACATGAATCGTAAAAATTGTAAACCCATTATTTATATAACTTACAAAAGGACAATAATTTAAATTTTCGTGCTAAGTTAAATTATTTGAAAATAAAAGTTGGAATCAAATAGTGTCAATTTGTATCTCATTCTAAAACAATCATAATGTTAAGCAAATTCAAGCAACTATTTCCACAGTTCCTCATTTCCACATTCCTCACGGATACCTACAAACCATTCAGATGTTAAGCACAGATATGCGTCTCAACGAATGCTATTTTCTTTCCAGTCAAGAAACTACAAACATTTAGATAAACTAAAAGTGCGGCATTTTCTCTTACAGTGTACTGTAAGTCCGCGTGAGTCAAGATAAATAAGTATTGCTTAAAGAAAAAACCTTTTTCACGGGAGACGTTTAATAAATTTAATCTATTGGTAAAATTAAATAACAGTTCATAAATATCTATGCTTGGCCATCTAACCAAAGGAAAATACTACAGACTTATACGAACGTGACATAGCAACTTCCCTTGGAGAATATTACATTTTTTCCAGAGGCTTAAATTTTTTTTTGGAAATCATACAGCAGACGATGATGATGCAAATGAATAGTTTTTAGTCAACAGAATAAGATACTGTTATCAAATAGTGGCGTACTGAACAATGCCAAATTCTGGATGCTTGTGCCACTTTACGCAAATTTTTGAACACATAATGGACTATAAAAATGTTTCTATTTCTGTAACGTTTATTACACAGTAATGACATTATATTCGTATTTTATATATTGTTAAAATTACGATGATTGCATTATATTTCCATTCATTGTTATACTTCACCACCGAAACAGTTTGGTCCTGATAAACCTGTGCATGAAATATTTCCCGCTATGAATTGAGGCAATGCGGCAGAAATTACATCCTAGATAAATGTTTAAATTTATAAAACAATTTTTTCATCTTTAAAAATTTAATAACGGGGGTAGGAAAGAGCAAAAAAAATTTTTTTCTGAGTAAAACATGCTACTTGAAGTAGATGTTAATTCAGTGCTATCTCAAAATAAATTAATGTACATATATATCTCTTTAATTCGGGATACTTGTGTGTCTTGTTCAACAGATTATTTGGTGACAATCGCGGTGAGCTAACGAGCGAAAACAAACAAGCAGGCAACGTATTGAATCAGCGGTGTGTTTTCGGCGTTTGCCGCCCCGGGGCGCTAAAAGCCTCGTCGGCTCAGTCATTTGCATGGCCGCGATCCGCGGTGTCGCTGCACGAGGGGACCCGACGGGACGGCACGGGTGACGTTATGCGTGCGCACGCCCGCCCACACGCACACACGCACGCGCACACGCACACGCGCAAACACACACACACACGCGCAAACACACACACACACGCACTCGAGCCGGGTTAAATGATTCAGCTCGGAGGCCCGCCTCGCTTCCATCTCGAGCCTTATCGAACGGTAAACATCCCCTTCTCTTTTCCCCTCCAACCCCTGCTGGTGGCTGAAACCACCCCCTCGCCCAGGATTCCACCATATCCCACTGCGGCGCTGTTTTGACAAGAGCTTGTGTACTGAGGTCCACCCCCTTCCGCTACTATTTCGAGAGTGATTCGATCCTTCATTGAACATTTTTCGCAGCGGTGAATATAAAGAACGTGCACCGTAAAAGAAGCATATGCTGTTCTCGGTAAACTGAGCACTTTTGAAATCAACCTCTGGAGAAAAAAAATTTACTGCCCGTTAAATGTGTATATACTATGCTACAGAACACACTGGTAAGTAAACACTCAGTTGAGTTGGCATCTAATTATTAACGTTGTATTGCGAGTGTAATGTTTACTTTTACAGCTAATGAAGTCGGATTTTTTTATACACACTACTAAACAAATTTTCATCAAAGTAATGCTTCAAGGTTACAAGAAATTTCACGTTTTTACTGAACTGACGCGCGAATCAAGTCAAAACACCTGTGGAAATGGACATGTTTCATGCAGCAAAAGAATACAAAATTATGAAAAAAAGTAGATCTGAAGCAGGGTTTTCAAATGTGTTCATTTTACCGTGTATACTTACAGGCCGATTTTCATCTCACGCGCAATTCCCTATCTTTGGCTCAACAATTGCCTAAAATATTGTCAGACTCACATATTTCAACAATTATGTACTCTTTGTTTTATTGGATTTACAAGAAGACCAAGCTTTTACTAAATATAATTACCGTATATTGTTACATTGTACTTGAGTCAAATGTCACCCAAACGAGCGTGCTAGCGTATCGAAGCATTTACTTAGTTCAGTTTATTTTAATGAACCTAAATCGAATTTTGACAATAATTAGGCTTTCTCCACAAGCCGTATTATAAGTATCATCTGTAGATTGTTCACATTTTATTCAAGGCTAACCACCTTCCAATGTTACTTTCCCATGATAAAAAAAGGATTAAACGCAACAGCCTCTGAAATTATTTCGGAGGTTAGCCGCACTGCAGTGCCCCGGGTGATCCAGAAACACTTATTTCCCTCTACTTACAATTTATGGTGCATGATTCAGGTACAATACAAGATATATTATGGTTATGTTTAAATGTCTCTATTTGTGCGTGAGTAGGAAAGCAATTCAATGCTGGCATGCGCACTCGACTTCATATTCCCTCGACGATAAACAATACTGAAGAAGAAACGCGTTTTTCTAAGTTCCTCAGCTCTACACCAGGTAGTACTCGAAACGCTTCCACGTTCTTGTGTTGTCCAGGCTGACAATTTGATTATCGATCAGTAAGGTTTATTCTACTCAGGTTGGGGAACTCAGCGATAATAGTTATAGTGTGGCACGCAAATTTTTTCACCAAATAATTGTCATTATCAGTTAAATGCTCCATTATGTAAGATGTTAGAACCCACGTAAACAATACACATTGTTATTCGTGCCAGATTGGGAAATTAACGAGAAATGTCTACATGTTGTGTAGTATTCGGCCGTGAAACCGGATTTACCCAAATGTTGTATGTACTACACAAATACTTTAATTTGATGTAACAAAATAATCGGGAATTTCCTTTCGATTACAAGTATAATTGTTTTGCTCTTAAACCTGTAACTTTTTTTCACTAAAACAAGCGCGATTATGTAATCCCAATTCCAAACACTATTACCTCGGAGGGCGTGAAAAATTGATTCTAAACAACTTTAACAGTTCATATTTTCGTTACGGCAAGTATATGACACAATCAGAGCGGAAGAAAACTTTTAAATACAAATATATAGTATTGTTCAATTTACTGCCACCTTAAAAACAACCTCTTTGGAACACCAGCGCATCTTGCAGCGGAAATTTACCCTGCGCCAAGCTCTCCCACAACAAAACTCGTTTTCCTCATAACTTGAATAGAACAAACCTTATCCATGGGTTCCTTAACCACTATAGAAGCATGCTTGCTCGTTCTACGAGCATATATATATACATTTGTTTGTGAAAATTGCAACACTCGGAATGAATGGCCCGAATGAATCAAAACTCGGAGGATGTTTAGAAAAGTGTACCAGTGATAAGTGATCACGATTGCAGAGAGATGGCGTGCACGTAGGCCCAGCAGCGCCTTCTCTTGTGTGACCGGAAAGGTCCGTGTTACACCAAACTCAGTCAGTGATGAGCCGTCAAACGAAGTGAAAGCATTTGCCAGTACGCATCGTTGACGTCAAAGGGGGCGCCACATCAGCATGTTGTTGAGTTAGAATGGGACAGAATGATCGGTCTCCGGGAAACGGGCTTGTCATACCGTGGCATTTAGGCTCGTACAGGGCATGCTGCTACGTCAATGATGCGTGTGTGGCACCAGTGGATAGAAGAGGGTCGTACGCAGCGACGAGCGAGTACTGGACTACACAATGTGACTAGAGCTAGGGGTGACCGCTATCTTGTTCGCATGGCCGTAATTAACGGTACAGCCTTGTCAACAGTGTTGCCTCGACACTGGAACACTGCAACGAGTGTGGACCTATCTACGTCGAAGGTTCGACGCCGTCTGCTGTGGGCTGGACTGGTGGCACGCATGCCATTGCGTCGGCTTCCATTGCCCAGAAACCACAAACACCTCAGACTGAAATAAGCACGTGAATGCCGTCGCTGGCGTGCTAAGTGGCAAAATGTTGTGTTTTCGGACGAGTCCCGCTTCAACCTGTCCTACAGTGATGGCCGCATACGTGTTAGACGCCACCGTGGTGACCACAATCTGGCAGCCTGCATTGCGGACAAACGCTATGTGTGATGGTTTAGGGCGCCATAGGATACAACAAACGATCTCGACTCCTACGTATTGAGGGCAATCCGGACAGCAACCACTACATCAGGGAGATTTTAGAGACTAAGGTATTTCCCCTCCTTCAGGTGACTCCCCATGCCATACTGTATTTCAGCCGGACAATGTCCGGTCACACGTGACGGGGAATGTGGAATCCTTCTTCAACGAATTTAGGGTACCACTTCTTCCCTGGCCTGCACGTTCGCCTGACATGCCACCCATCGACCATGTCTGGGAAATGGTTGGTCGGCGACTTGTTCGTCACGGACCTCCAGCAACCACTGTTGATGCTTTGTGGACTCACGTACGAACCGTGTGGAGGAAGATTCCTCAGGAACATACCCAGGTCCTCTTTGATCCCATGCCACAACGTTTAGGGGCTCATATGGCAGCACGTGGGGGGCTTCACACCATACTGAATTCTCAAGGACAGAGATAATGAAGAGTAAAGTAATTCTAATCCATTGTGTATTGTCATGTACCTAATCTGTGGTATAAAGTTGATTTCAATCACATGTATCCTTCTTGGTGTCGCATTTTTCAGAAACGTTTGTGTACCTAGAGGCATTTGGATATTGTTTACAAAGTTGTGCGGTGAAAACGAGATCACTATCTTCTGATGTGCGGCAGTCCAGCGGAGTTGAGCTTTTTTGCTCAATGTACTCAGGTATGAATTACTTGGAAGAACTTCTCTGTCCATCAATGATAGTGGCTGTATATTATTGCAATATCGTAGCGTGATGTGCCAGCACTTGTGAATTCTAAGCCAATAAGGGAGCAACCAGCCACTTTCAGCACACTGACATACGTTGTCCAGGCAGCCAGGGAGGTTTCACCCCTCCGACCATATCACTCTCCCCTCCCGACCCCCTCCCCAGAACGCCACCAACTGCCACAGAGAGAGGGTGTTTTTAAAATTAATTACACAAAAGTGGACATTAATAATTGACTTTATGAATGTGTATAAACAGTAAAGTCTAATGACTGAAGAAACACCAGCAAGAAATACGTAATTGTAAGTCGATAAAATACAGGTAATTATGAAAGAAAGTGTTTGGTATTTAATACCATCGAATAACTTTAAAATAAATCCCCAATAAAAATGGTGTCTCATGCCTATTGTATAACTGAGATATACAATAAGATTATAAAATTAAGTACCGCCCGTTCTCAGAAAGGAAAATAATTTATTTTTTATGTATAATTTTTATGCAAACATATAATTATTTTGAATGAAGAAGTATATGTTATGGAAAAGTTAAGGTTCCTGTGTTTTTTTCTCAATTCAGTTGTTATTATTGTTTAAAACGATAATAAAAATACGTATTTTATAGGTGCCGATGTAACTGCAAAAAGAAGTTTCTATTACGGAAACATTTTAAATATAACTTCCAAAAATTAAACATGTTGACACACACAACATCGTTTAGTTACTCCAGCAACCGTAATCGTTATTTAAGGAGTTTCGACGTTGACTGTAGTTATACACCCCATATCCCCTTTCTCGTCGGCAAACCATAATAAACTCTCCACCCCCAGTTAGCCATCGCAATTCAGGTGGAAAACTAACAGGGGGAAACAGAGGTGTACCTCCCTCTTATTTATGGACCACCCAGTAAGCCATTCCTTCCGCTCTCAACCCTGGTCCTTTGTGATGGTAATGCCGTGTTTCCTTTCTGCACCCCTTCAGCCATTTGGCTCGACCCTCCCGCCTTCCTGGTTTGACAAATGTGCGCCTTCCTAACCACCCCAACCCTACAACCCCCTCTTCCCGGGTTACACCGGAGTGACAGTCGTGGCAAATGGCGGGGGAAGTTGTAGGGGTGAGAGACGAAGGGGCGAACCTGCCCTAGAAAAGTCTCCAGGGCAGTTAATTAGGCGAGCCCCTTTTCCACGGGCCCCGTTTTCTGCCAGCTTCAGAGTCGACCCCGTTATCTCACACCCACCCCCAACCACCCTTGCCGACATAAAATTACCTCTTCCAGTGCCCCCGGGCCGGCAGGTGCACCGGACGTCGTAAGTATGGGGCCGTGTCGTTTAATTTTCCTCGTGGAAGGTTTGGTTGAGGGTGCAAGCAACCCCCTTTATGGAGGGGGATGGGGAGGGGTTGATAAATTGCCGCACCTCTCCTTCATTTCTTCAAGACGGCGTCGTGTCTGAACGGCAGTCTGGAAATCTGAGAAGAGAAATTTAAGAATCTCTCTCCTTGGGAGTGGCATGTTTGTGAAGTGGTTATAAGGCTGGCTTTCATAGGTCTGTCACAAGCACTCTCGCCTCTTTCAGCCATGCACAGTTCAGGTCTACCCATGAAGTGAGCATACTAGGTCATACAATGTTGTGGCCTTTATAAGTATTTTTGTGGTATCTTGGGAAACCAACGCGATTACGGTACGTGTTTGATTTTGTCCTTACAAAAGGGTTTGGTTTTTCACGTCAGATTTATGGACCTTTTCACACATGGGGCGATGTCTCATCCGTAACAGTACAAAATATATAAATTAAGAGACAAGGAGTGAAGGGGATGGTAAAATGAAGGGAAAAATCAGGAAGGGAACCGAAGTACCACGAGAAAATACCGTTCTGCTTGGTTTAGAGCCTGGTTCTTAATCGATGGCAGGTCGTTGAGCCCTCCATGGGAATACATTTTAACAGACTAGTCACTATTGTCGGCTGATATGAGGAATTTTCGAAGGAATTTATTTTGTGAAATAGCTTAACCATCATGCTTATTTATTGTTTAATAACCTATGATGTCCTTTACCAATCAATTCTAAAACGTATTGTTTTTCTCTATTAGTGGTTCATACTGCCGAGAGAGGGACTTTCGATGACCATGCTTGCTTCGGAGTACAATATACACATCTCAAAAAAAAATTTACCACCGCCTGCCATTGGTTGCACATGATCGATTTTCTCTGGGACAGTAGGTGAATTGCAAAAACACATTCGGCAAGTCTGGCGAGGTATTCTGCACAAACATTGTGTATTTTCATCCCATACTTCCGCCTGGGCTGTGAGAAACCTAGTGACGAAATAGTCCTGGTAGTGCAAAACGTTTTTTTTTTAGTTTTGTGTAATGAGGAAATCTCTAAGTTTTGATGTTAAAGGTAGGGTATAACGTCACTAATTTGTGTGGGGAAAGGCTTAATTCACATTGGAGAAAGTCAATTAAAGTCATTAAGTCTTTATTGAAGGAAACCATAANAATTTCCCCCCCCCCCCCATAACTGCCCTTCCTGTTTCTCACGCTATTTCTGAAACACACAAATACACAACCGGGCAGCAATTTATACTTCAAATATATTTCTCTTAGTGGAAATGTTGAAGCCAGTAATGCCACATGCGGTATTTTAAGATGTTATTTTCCACCATCTTAGGATTCCTTAAAAATATATATATAATTATATTTAAGGTATTTATTAATTATATTTAAACTACTCTGCGGTGCAAATATCAACTTCTATGGATGTATGCGACTGTAACACAGTCAGCAGACTATCGCATTTACATTTAGATAACTTTACGTTTATTTTAAACTGTCGAGCAGGAAGTGACGGGCAGCTGTGACGTAGTTGTTAATACATAATAATTATCACTTATGAATAAGCTGAAACAGTCATCCGTTCTAAAAATAGGCATTGAAACAGGAAAATAGAGAACTCAATTTGTTTTTAAGTGACCATGCCGAAGTGCAAAAGAAAAATTATTATTATTTAGTACTTCAGTCAAATGCCAACTTTAAAGACACCATCGTGTATTGAATACATTAGTTTTTCGTGTTCAGAAGTCATTTTCCAAAATATGGTTTTAATTTCTTCTTACAATTTTCTGTGTTTGTTCTTACTATACTCGGTCGATGCCGCTGGCCCGCGGGTTTTCTCGGGGATCTCCCGTTTCCCCCGCCCTTGCATTCCGGCACTGTTCTATTCTCACCTAGTTTCCCCATCATCAGCTCTCAAGACCTCGTAGTTAAGAGCCACCCAAATCTCTCACCTCAACTCACCTTCTTCCAATATTTACACACCTTCTTTAAAGTAGGCCCGTACTTGTCACACACATATAATTCCGTATCCGATCAAGTTTGGACGTAACCCGTTACAAAGTCTGTATAAAATAATGGTACGATGATACGCAAAGAGAGATGTTGCTTATTAGGCGTTATTTTGCCATCGCATCTAAAGGATTTTACGCATCGCAAGAAGAGACAGTTTGGAACATGTGTAAGTAGTCTAATGCTTCTCTTTTGCACACTACAGCGGGGACTAATAGTGCATACAGTATACATTTGAATGATATACACCAAAAATATTGGTCAATGAGGATGTACCCAGTGTGGGTGGGGAACCCGAATGATAGAATTTATTGTTAAAAGCAGAAATAATACATAACTTAGCTTAACGTAAGTTGTAAGCGAGCGGTTATTCGGCAGTTTTATGCAGATAACCCAATTATCCAGGTTTTGCGCGGGCCATAAACTCACTGGGTGACCAGATTTTAAGGTGAAATAAATCACTTTTCTGGAGTCACGGAAATAACCTCACACCTGTCAGTATTTTATTATTGTGCATTTACTGAAGTAGGTTATAGTTAAGTGCTGTTTTATTTAAATTTGTTTAAAAAAAATTATTACATCAGATTTAAGGTAAACCTAAATTATCAAACTCATTGAACGTTTACAAGTGTAACTTAAACTACCAGAACTATCCGGCGTTGCCCGGGTATGAGAGATACACTGAGAATAAGGTTTTGTTGAAACAAAACAATTTTGTTTGTCGCAACCAAATTCATGGTTCGTATAGGAGTAATGAAAAATGGGTTTTTTTTTTTAACCCAATTATGTTGTTGTTCTTGTTTGGTTGCCTCGTACTAAGATAGTTAGGTGCAACTTAAGATTTCTATAGATCTCCGTACATTTCACACATTCAGTTAATAAGAAAATGAATTGGAAGTCTGATCGAAATTGGAATCTTTACCTTTTGCGTCCAAGCATCCTAGCAACCTTATTTTAAGGCCCTACGTATATAACTGGAATGTTTCTTACAAAAATGTATACAATTCAAATACTGGACAACCTGGGAAAATGAATATATTAGGTTTTACAGCTTTACTTTTTAAATTACTGTTTAACTTGTTTTAATAGTTTGCTTATAAAATTATTAGGCATCAGCAAATGCACAAACAAACACTGTTACTAAGGTACATCCTAATGTCACAAAAATTCCTAACACACGCTCAAGCTGTATTTTCGAACGAAGTCAATCAAATTAATAGCAAAACAAGTATATACTATGGTTTCTATAAAATATTTTGTTGACAGTAAAATTTCTTTTCGACCAACACAGGGGTTCTGTTTATTGAAAAATGTTTTTTTGTTAGACGATAAAATTTAATTTTGTTGCTTTTCAAGTTATGTTTAGTCAACAGCATAGTTTTTTGGGGAAAAAATATCAATTTGGCCCAATAACAACAAATATTTTGTTGGCCTTCAGTGTGGATTAGTGTCGTGAACAAAATCTTTGGTCGTTGCAAATAAATTCTTGGTTAAAATATATTGCACGTTACTAAACATATAATAAATTTGTTGTCAAATTGTAACGACATGTCTGCTAAAACTAAATAATTGTTTAACGTACTGAATTAACACAATATTAGTTTTCCGCAAACAAATTTATTTGAAATGCATTATTTGGCTTTGTGGACAAATTTCACTCATTTCGAAGAACCGAGGCTTATTTATATCAACATAATATTGTTTAGGTGAAACAAACGCCATGTAAACAAATATATTTGGTATGCTGTCTGAAACAATTATTTCTCTCAGTATACACGGCCCCGTTTAAGGTATTTCGATAGCAATGGGAAACCGGAGACACACGAACCCGTTTTAGGGATTTTTGACCCAACGACGGGAAATTTTTGTGCAGATCATTCGAATGGTATAATGGCGAATAGAGAATTTAAATACTTACGAAAATACATACAAACAAACTTAGACTTCGTTTGTATATATATACATACAAAGTCTAAGTTTTTTTGTATGTATTCATCCTGTGTGTGTATATATATAATTATAAAAGAATACGCCTACTTTAAAGGGCCAAAAAAACATTTAAAACAAAACAATATACAACCTTGATTGCACAATCAAATAAACCGTGGAACTGTGTTTACCATTCATTCATTAATGTTCAATGTGACCACCATGAGCGGTCCGAACGACATCTACGCGATAATCAAACTCGTTCCACGCTCTTGTCAGCATGTCCGGTGTTACGGTTTGTATGGCGTTCGTAACTCTCGGTTTGAGGTGGTGAGGGGGAAGCGAGCTCGCATTCGACACGTCAATGTGAAGGGGACGGTCTGATGTTTCCTTTATGTGCCGAGAGATGTCACTAGGAGCGTCTGTCGTCGCACTATGAGCGTGTGTTGTGTGTTAGTCCGCATCACGATGGCGACGGAACAACAGAAGGCGTTCGGTGTTATTCAGTTTGCTAAATGTGAATCGGTTACGACTGTTCAACGTGAATTCCGTCGCAAATACGGACGTCGTCCTCCCGATAGGTGGAGTATCGTACGCTGTTTTTGTCAGTTCCGTGACAAAGGGTGCCTTCGCAAAGGCATACGTTCCGGGCGGCCGCGTGTGTCCGAAGAGAATGTGCAACGGATTCAACAAGCGTTCGTTCGCTGTCCGAGAAAATCAACACCACAAGCTAAACGGGAAATGCAAATCCTTCAATCGAAGGTATGGACAGTGTCGCAAAAGCGATTGCTGTACAAACCATACAGGTTACAGCTTGTACAGGCTCTTGCCGAAAGGGATAAATAACTGAGACGTGATTTCTGCGCGTTCGTTCTTGCCCAGAATGAGGTAGACGATGCCTTCATGTCTTAGCTGGTTTTTAGCGACTAAGCGACGTTCCGTACAAATGGTACGGTGAACTGGAACAACATGCGAATATGGGGTCAGGATCTTCCACGTGAAACCACCGAACACGAATGCGCTTCCCCCAAAGTAAAAGTGTTTTGCGCTGTATCCAAAGACACTGTTTTTTGCCCTTTATTTTTTCACGAGCCCACTGTTACTGGAATCCCTTATTTGGAAATACTTACAGAGTGGTAGTTTCCTCAGTTAGAATAGGCGGTGGGGGACTTCATTTCCAGCAGAATGGTGCGCCACCCCATTGGCACCTAGCTGTTCGCGGACACCTGGACGAGACGTTGCTGCAACGCTGGATTGGTCGAGGAGCAGCTGGTGACCAAGTTCTTCATCACTGGCCCCCAAGAAGCCTGGATCTTACCCCGTGCGTTTTTTTCTACGGGTAATATTTAAATGATCAAGTGTTTCGTCCACCATTGCCGGCTAACATTGACGACCTCAAAACGATAATTACGGACGCCATCCAAACCATAACACTGGGCATGCTGACAAGAGTGTGAAACGATTTTCACTATCACGTAGATGTCGTTCGGGCCGCTTGCGGTGGTCACATTGAACATTTATGAAGATATGGTAAACAAACTGCACGGTTCCGCGGTTTATTGAATTGGTCTATCAAGGTTGTAGGTTGTTTGGTTTTGATATTATAGACCTTCAAAGTTGGAGTATTTGTTTATACTCTTCCTGTATGTATGTATGTATGTATGTATGTATGTATGTATGTATGTATGTATTTATGTGTATATATATATATAGAGAGAGAGAGAGAGAGAGAGAGTGAGAAAGGGGGAACGGTAAGTGGCAATTATGAGAAAATTGCTGGATTCAATATTGTATACCTGCAACTCAACATGTATTTCGAGAAATTATTATGGACAGTGAAGTAGTTTTTGCATTCTAATGTATTTCAATTAATTTCCTCCCGAGTTTTTTTATCATTAAATCACTCAACCGGCAAATGCACGAGTGAGTTAATTTTTATCTTCTTCTATTTTTTCAATTGGGCTTGCTGCGGCTGATAACATAGGCAGCCGGGCTCCACCCCATTACGAATAAGGTTTTACACAAAATCACCAATATTTCACATACATATATTTACTTACACTTAAAATTATAACAGTCATATTTCGCCAATGTAATTACATTTTTAATTCTGTTTTTCACCTGACCTTCATCGTAGATACATAATGAATGTACTTAAGATACATTGGTGTCACTCTCTCAAGCATACGGTTGTCGAGGAAACACAATTTGTAAGGATTCCTGATAGGCGACCAACTGTTTCCTTTACAAACATTGTCTCCTAGACAACCGATCGCCTGAGTTACACCAAGGCGATGTTTCTTTGTACACTTCTTATATCGCCATAGAAAGCGATAAACACCCAAGGATGACACACGTTTGTTGGATAATGACGTGGAACCCCTTATTTTCTTAGTAAATAGAGATAATACTACCCAAAAACTGTCCGCGGTTTTCAGATCTAGAATTCAATATGACAGTGTTCACGTAATTATTATTTCAGCTCAAGTAAGTTTTATTATTTTGAGTCAAAACCATTTCAAATGTCGTTTTTCAAAGGCACCTGCATCCCTTACGAATTACTGTCAAAAATAGACGGTATAATGTTTACTATGTCATTTTGCATTGGTGATCAGCTCACGGTGTTTGCACCTGTAGTTCGGGATCAACCTGTATTTGAAAGAAACCCAAGATGTGGAAGTATGTTTTCCTTCACTGATACCTGATTTTGCAAGGACCATCCCTGCCAGTCAGAGAGATCCGTTGAAATACACGCAGTTAAGAACATTGATTTTTTTTAAGGTTTATTTCACAAGTGTTTAGTTAAGGCGCCCACCTACCTGATGCTTGGACTGTGCTTGAAATGTGTTTTATTTTCTCGTAACTACGAAAATAAAACATGCCCGGTCGCGATGGAAAGAACGGGCAGGAATATACTGGGGTTGGGAAAACACAGATATAAAAAGACGTGCTTCGACGTCTTTTGGTTTTCCTGGCAAACACCGACCCTAATTCCTTAGAACAGGCAGTTCTGTGGTAGCTCTTGTAGCCCCCGACGGGTTTCATAAACGCGCACTTTGGACGCTGGAATTTTTTTTGCAATGGCTACTAGCTGGAAAATACGAGATAATCTCCAAGTTATTGAAGACATTCAATGAATGCTTAACTTGGGAAGCAACAAGTGAAGAATAAAAAGGCAGGGATAAAAAATATGACATTGTTACACATTTCACGAAGATGTATACTGTCAGCCCACTCGAGATGGGGAAGTGAAATTTCGGTCTGAAAACTCGATTTCGTCGGTAAGAGAAGAAGCACGGCTGATAGACCAGCGCATGAGCCAGCATACATCAGCACGCTCCATACACCTGCCTGCGCGCAGATCATGAAGGCAGATGAATGCTATAGTCCATTCGCTGTCAACCTAACTTTTCTGTAGCCCTTTTAAAGATCTACTTCCAGGATATTCTTCCGCCCATGGAAACAAACTAAACCAAGTCTAGAATTTTACTCCAAAGAGTCTACGCTCCGCATTCGTATGCACTCAGAGTAATAATATTATGTAATAAAAATTATTTCTTACTGGGTATTACTAAAACGCATTTCTCCCCCTCCCCCACTCACTGTTTTTTTAATATGTACTATAAATTAAACAATATAATTAATAGAAAAAATATAGGATACAAAAACTTTGTAAGTTACCTTTATGGCAACACAAAAAAAAATTAACTTATGTTACATGACATTCAGGAAACAACTAAGTGCATTAACATCGGGTAATTTTTTTAAGGTCTGTTTCCAAAAGTGTGAAGAAACCGCGAATAGACTATAGTGAGTAATTACCCTTAAGAGGGCCTCCCTAGTTATAATATGAGCTTCACTGTATAGGTAAGAGAGTATGGAATATTTCAATGTAAATATTTATACACGGCTAAAATGAAGGTTAATATTTTGTTGTTAATTTATAAATTAGGTTATTGAAACGTAAATGTGGTCGTTGTTGAAAAGTATTAAATTCAGCAATAATCGTTGTAATTTTTTTTTTTTTTTTTTTTTATAATATTTATTCTTCTGTAAAACAGTATTTGAAACTATGGTGGCAATGTTTAATTTTTATCTGAAAAGATTGCTGTATTAAAACCCTACAGTCCCATTTTAACATGATGATGAAACAGAACGCAGGCGAAGTTAATTTATTATATTTACATCGCCGGCGCAGTGCTTCCTTACACGTGACCTTGAGGAGTTGGAAAAAATGTTTATCACGCCTCAGGAACATCATGCGGTTGGTGAAAGCGACCCCATACTACCAACCCCCTCGCCTTTCAACATCCCCCCTCCCCCCTCGGACGAACCCGACTCGTGGAAGCGGGAGTGGATCGGGTCATCGCTCTATCGATCAGCCGTCTCCAGTTTCCAACTTGGGGACCCACCCCGGTGCAGGTGCGTAACGATACGAACACGCGCACGCGTCAGCTACCCCCTCTCTCTCTCGAGGGGGGGTAATGGAGCTGCCCCGGGTAATGGCATCGCTACGCAGTTATGAACGGCGGTAATTAGCGCGCTCCGCTTTCCCGTAAAAATAATACCAACTACCCCTCCCCCCCCCCATCATAACCATTTCATTTTTTTCACTCACCACCGTCCTACGCACGGGCCACGCTTCCCCCGTCATGGCACAAAGAAATATGTCAGAAATTAAAATATATATTTTTGAATTATAGTTGTTACTGGATGAGGGGTATCCAGACAGTAGGGTTGTAGGGTTACTAATGCGGTTATAGCCATCCCTTCCCTCCTCGAACTACAGTATATTACTGTTGCAGTGTTGCAACGTATCTGGGCATATCCAGATACTTCGAGGGATGGAGGTCTTGCTTAAGTATAAGGGGCAATATACATTTCACAATTTTGTAATAGATTCACAATTAAAATATTTAAAACTTAACATCTTGACATTAACGATTATAATTTGCTATTTGCAGGTAATATTTACATTATCGTCCGTCAAGTGAGAGAAATTAATACAATAAATAGTAAAAATCTTTCTGTATAAAATGTGCATTAAGACTAATAGAATTTCTATTAAAAATTTTTTACTATTTAGTACTTGACAGTTTCATTATTTTGAGTCTGAATCATTCGTACATTCAGTCCCGCCTTGTTTCAGTCCTGATATCACCAGCTTTTCCTGTCTGGAATGTTCTGAACTGCTCCAAGCACTCTCCCATGCACAGCAGTGCTCCACCTCATCTGATAACTTGCCCTCAGCAGCACTAGCGCACTCTCGTTCGTCGTCGCCTCTGAAACACTCGTTCGCCGCCAGTCCTTCCTTCGAAGTCCCTCAAAACCCCTATCCCCGCTAGGCCACTCGCCACACTCAAGCCAGGTGGTTGTCACCGACTGCCGACCCATCGTCTGCGGCCGTCTGTATATTGTTGGTGCCCCGACCCAGAACCTTCTTCCCACATCGGGACATGCCGAGGAAGCCTACTCCTCCAGCAGGGTAGGGCAGTGACGTCAGTCAATGTCAGCTGTCGAACATCCCCCCCTTCCATCCTGGGCGGTGATTCCGAACACCTCTCATCTCACTGTTCAATCGAAGAGTAACGGTTAATTTGTTGGTCAGCGATATTCTAATGTGTGCGACAAAGCGCCGTTCACTACAGTTTCTCTCCGATTAGTGATGACATAATTGCTTTCAGCGTGATAACTGGTGTCAGGTTACTGTTTTGCTCATGTTATGTACCTTTGATTCGCCTTCACAACAACACAGTGATGGAAAATGATGGCGAGTCCCGTAAACCACCTGGGAGCCAAAAAGCACGTGAACTGTCGCTTGTGTACGAAAAAAAAAAAGCAAATTTCTAACATTTTATTTTTTTTACTGCACCGGCCATAAAATAAAAATTGCTGTAATATTTCCTTTTTTCCATTTTGCAGTCCATTTTAAGATGTGCAATACGTTTGCTTAGTTATTACTGATGGTATGTTGTTTAAGCATATAAAATGTACAGAAGCCCAAAATTTTACTTTGCCTACTGATTTCGCTACAACACACAGTACCGTGTGATGGGTTGTCACATTTTCCCGCACAAAGTTTCAACCATCAAGAATTATCGCCGAAATTACCATACCTGGTAATGAAATGGGGCCCTCATCGGAGTACTAAGGGTCGTGTCTAGCTGCAGAGCGGGTCGGATAAGAACTGATACGAGCGGACGGCAAGTGGCGTGGCGATCGCTCCCCTCCCTCTCATGCTACTCCTATGCCCGCTCCAGCAGACGACTTTCGGCCACCGGGCATGGCGGTGGTTTCAAAGTACCAATAAGAAGGTAACGAAGGAACAAGTGCTTCTAGAATCCACATATTCTGTATAGACATATACGGGACTTATGGAAGACAGAGAGAACCTGGCTTTGAGGACAGACATTTAGGGGGATTTTTCCTCCATTTTAAATAGCTATGGGAGAGGGGATGATGTAATAAGGGAGATAAATTAAAAGTATGTCCCTTTATACTTGTGTGTTTTAACTGGTTTCTAGTAGGGTTTTGAGATAGTAGCTAAACAAATGTTAAAGATTTTTTTCAGAATGTAAAGTTGTGTGTGATAACCTTGTTGGTTATAGATAACAGTTTTTGTAGCATCACAGAATTATAAATATTTTTGAAAAAAAAATTTTCTTGGGGTTCTCTTTCATACACTATGTGTACTTAGGGTTTGTTCACAGCCTCCTGATGATTGTTTTTCTCTGCTTAAAGAAAAAAATATAAAGTTTAAGTATAAAAAAAACCGAAGGGAGGGAAGGACGCAAATCGCCTTTCTCATACTTCAGTGGCTATCCGTTGCATCTAGACAGAGAGCAGTGACACTCTGATTCCCGTCAGTGTGGGCCAAGTCAAATTCGACTTTTTTTTTGTGTGGTTCATGAAGGACGTTTAGTGGGAAGTGAACAAACTTTTAAATTTGTAAGTGCATTCGCTAACACCAAGGATGCTTTCAGTTGGTGTGAGCACAGTGAAAACAACCTGGATACAGTTTCTTGCCACGGAATCGCTTCAGACTTTATTGAAGGATGCAAGCATCGCGTACAATGCAGATGATTCAATTGATGTTTTGCGGAAGGTGCTGCGAGGATTTGTCAGAATGTAAGGCCTCGCTGGAGTTTCTAAGGCTGAGTTCTATCGGTTTTTTTTAAAACACATAAATATGTGCCCCACAGAACAGAAGAAATGCAAACATCTATATAAGTAGTAAATGTAGATTGCGTTGGTTTTTACTAGTAGGATTTTCTCGGGTTTTGGCTCTAAATGTATGCGCTTTTAGTTTAATATATGCTCTGCCCTTGTTCAGAGTTCCTGAGATTTTGCAACCTGCTGTGTGTCAGGCTATGGCATAGAAATGGGCTATTCAGAGTTAAGCCAGGAAATGTTAAGTCAAGTAGGAACACCTTTAGCTATTGCTTGATGTAGGATGAAAATTTTTAGAAATAGTACAAAAACCGAGTGTTTCCATGAAAGAGTGCACTTCGGAAACAATTAGGTTGGTAGAGGTGCTAGGGTTTCCCTGCGATGAGTCACATGCAGTTGAAGTTATATTTTACAGTTTGCTTCCAGAGAACAATAAGTTTTTTACTTTTGCACGCAAACCCATTACATTTCAGGAGTTGCTAAGCTCGGTTACCGAGGTAGAATTGACAGAGGGAGAAAGTAACCGAAAGGAAGAAGAAAAAGTAAAACGGCAATGTAGCATTTGTTTTCGTACAAATCACACCACTGAAAAAATGCTTTTATAAAAAAGTCGAAGGAGAGGTAAAGACAGTGAAATAAAAACGTTACCGTAGGCTCGTATTCACGTCAATGGACATGTTCCCCCATGCACGTATACTTTCTGCCTGATACCTCTCGACCGACTCGCATCATACATCTGTCGAGACAAAGTCGTCAAGATATTTCCGTGAATGCCGCAGAGGGTATAAATGCAATGGGCTGTAAGATATATCTGTTTAGTCAGCTTCGAGCGTAGACAGCAGCAGGGTGAACTGTAATCGGCAAGGCTGCCAAACCCAGAGAGGCTACGTGCTCAAGGAGATCACATTGTCATATGACAACGATGGCAAAACGCGCACGTGCACTTCTGACGCCCTTATTCATGGAAACTATTAGACGAAAGAGCAAGAAGACGAAAGATCGGCTGACCAAGTACCACCACGGGTTGGAGTGGGACGAAGGCAAGATTCCATACCATGAAGTGGGAAACGTGCTGCGCAACTTGCTGATGCAGTATCCGCAAGGACCTGTTTACATGGCAGAGCCCGAGCAGAAAAAATTGGTTGAACGACTTGCGCAAAAAAAATATGTTGAAATCATCGATGTGCAGTTCAAGTACGGCTGTCCTTCGCTGCGCGAGCTGACAAAACTTTTCAATGACCAGCAGTGGCGTGTCGGCGACAGGTCAGAAACTGACTAGACATGGTCATGAAGGAACACAGAGCTGCTCTGCAACCATGAATCTACTGCCTACGACTAGACAAGAATCGATTCCGAAGAATCGGAATCGATTCCGAAGAACAATCAAATAACACATGACCAGAGACTGAATTTTTTTTGTTATTGCATTGATGTATTTATCTGTATAATAAGTTGTGTGTGTAAAAATGTTTAATGTTGTTTTTTTTTTTACCCTAACTTGCTAGACTATCATTTTTTCTTTGAAAGCCCTTTTAAAAAAGAAAATCTACTTACTTATTATGCTACATAACCTATTTATATATTGGGGCAATACTTATGTAGGTTGAAACCTGTAGGCGATAGCACAGATTGACCGGGGAATGTACACATGCCTTCAGGTGGAAACAGCCAGTGTGTCGCATTTAAGGGTGAAAAGGGGGGAGGGGGCAGAGAGGTTTTGGTGGGAGATCTGGAGGGAAGATAAAGAAGTGGCGGAGGAGGTGCAAATGGTATAAATAACGGCCCCTTGTGGGGATCTCCATTTTGTCGAAGGAAGGGTTTCGATCGAATCATCTAGCTTGTATAGTCGACATATTATTCAGCGACCATAATGTCTTCGGACATTCCAGAGATGATGGTATATATGGCAGTGCCATCGACTTATTTGGGAGTGATACTAGAAGTGCCATAGCCTTCTTCCTCTTCAATTATATCATCTGCATCTACAGCTGAGGCACCTATGTGTCTACCAGAATTCTCAGGGTCTTCTGGAATGTTTGGCACAGGGCTAGCAGAAGTGCCATCTAGTTTTTCAGCTGAAGCAACTGCATCGCCAACTGGACAATCGCCCTCTGTCCCAGAAACAACTGCATGGTCAACCTTCTCTGCTGAACATTTTCTACATTATAAGTGTCACTTTTGTGAAAAGACCTTCGCTTGTAGCAGAAATGCCCGATGACATGAAAAGCATGGCTGTACAAAGAGCCCCGCCCAAAAAAAGTATACATGTTCGAAGTGTGGTGTGACGATTTAATGGATGGATGGTCTAAGGGTGCATATGAATATGTGCAAGGGGCTTCCTCCATGTAACAGCTTTCGACATATGGTGACCTTCCAGACTTCGTCAAACATAAACATGCCATAATCAATCCCCACAACTATGACAACCAATGTCTTAAGTGGTCAGTGTTGACTGGATTTGTTTAAGTCATCGCATCCGCAGTGAGTGGACAAGAGGTATACTGAGGTGGGAGAAAAGTTTGATTTAGCGGACTGCATTTTCCGACTCCTGTACAGCAAATACGGGTCTTTGAGAACAACAACCCTGGTGTATCTGTAAATGTGTACTCTCTGAATGCCAGGGGAAAAGTGGTTCCAACATGTGTGACTAAGAATAAGAAACCTGAACGTATCGATTTTCTGATGGTGAAGGACGAAACTTCGAATTTTTCGCATTATTGTTACATAAAAAACTTTTCACAGCTGGTTAACTCGCAGTTTACTTTGCATGGGTAAATAGTTCATGTCTGCAAACAGTGTTTAAAACATAATACCGATTACCCACAGAAATCAGGACTCACTGGATATCAGTGCCTTGCAATATCCAAAAGAATGTGAAAAAGATAAATTTTCAATGTGTATATGTGCTTACTCATGTAATTTTAAATAAATATAAAAAAGAATATGTTTCGTTTTATGTTTTTTAAATTAAAAATATTATCAGTTAATACTTTACATTTAAAGTCGCCAAAATAGGTTGGATAATGGACGACATGGCAGCCCTCTGTTGGTGGATGCTAAAAAAGAAATAACTAACCTTTTACATAGTGTCCAATACTGGCATAATATGTTTTGAAGTCGTTATTTAGTGGCCAATGGGCATATGTTATTGATTGGTATGGGTGAATGGATAATTTATCCTATGTAAGGGCAATAGGGGTGTTGGTTTGGGTTGTGGGGTTGGGTAACATATGTATGTTCGGTTTTTAAGAATTGTACTACAATATTTACGATTTTTTTATTTCAATGTCACAGGGGTTAAAATAATGGTCAGGGTCAAGATCGGGGGTACAGGTCGTGGCCCGAGGTTATGGATAAATGTCATGGGTCAAGTTTAGGGTCAAGGTCATGGGTTAAGTTCAAGTTTAAGGTTAGGGGTCACTGGGTTGTTAAAGAGGTCAGGAGTGTTGGTGAAGGGATGGGTGGTTCTGAGGGGATGGGTGGTGGTGGGTGTTAATTATTTGTTGAAATAACTTTTCTTTTTTAAATAATTATATAAGAACAATTTTTATAAAACTAATTTCTTGGAATGTCTGGGGGACGAACATCCACCATGACTGCCCTGGCTGTGATGCCTACCAATATGGTGGATGGTGGCTGTGACACCTACCAATATGGTGGACTACACCGACCAATAGGCCGCCGCCCACGCCTATTAACATGGCGGACGGATCCGGATCCGACATGCCAAACGCTAATGCCTCAAAACCCCCTTAAGCTTACTATTATGGAGTGGCGGCATTTTTAAATTGATGAGCAAATATACATCTTTAATTGCATTTTTGTTTTATTTTGCTAAACAACAGTTATGGTCC
Organism: Clitarchus hookeri; assembly: GCA_002778355.1. Lineage (NCBI taxonomy): Eukaryota > Metazoa > Arthropoda > Insecta > Phasmatodea > Phasmatidae > Clitarchus > Clitarchus hookeri. The sequence goes on along the minus strand of NQII01000966.1, from coordinate 547,333 downwards.
CTAGTGGAAAAAAAATTTATACTGTACGCAGCAATACCAGAAATTCTCGTACTTTTGAAGTTATATTTGTTGTCTAATTTTTGCTATTTTGTGGTAGCCTTAAATATAATTTGGAATAGAAAGAAATTTCACAAACCCCCAACGTCTTCATTTAAACAAATATATATGGTTTATTCTTGGTTGTTTTTTACTCGCGTTTTCGCAGTTTTTACCGTTTATGTCGTGAATATAGGAGAAATTGGGCCGAATGCGAATGATGTCATTAAAGTTCAATGAGCGTACAGGTGTTCTGATCTAACTGTGCTTGAATTTCCGTGAGTCACCCCCCGTAACACCGAGACTGGCCGCACGTAACTTTATGTTTTATTTTCCGGGCGTACGTATATTGCACTGGCTTCCCGCCAAGGCTATCCAGGATTCAAATACCGCCGGGTGGAAACACAGATTTTCGTGAGGGCGAAACCTGGCAGTCGTTGCTGTGTGCACTGCGGCCCGGGGAAATTCCTCGAGGAGCTCCCATTTCATCCCTATTCTTGCATTCCGTAGCTGCTCTTTGTTAGCATCTCATTCCGCAACAGACTTAAAGAAGAACAGGCAAGTACAAGGCCCCGTGCACAATATCGCCATTGGCAAGATAGCATGCTTTCACAAAAAAATAGGTTTGAGTCTGTGCCGATAAAATGCTGCGCATCGACTTTTGTTACATTTTATTTTTTACTTTTCAAATATACAATTGTAGTGTTAATTAGTGGCGTAGAGATTCGTACCCATGATTATAAACAGTCATTTTCTGGTCAGTTATCTCAGAAAATTATAGATATATGTAGAGTTTAAAGAGCAAAGCAGTAACACCTACAACACTACAGGCTTCTGAGTTTATCTACAAATGAAACGGAGCAATCACGCCATACATTTCCGGGCATAACACCAGCGTCCGAAGTATACTATGCAAATTGCCGTTGTAAAATAAATACGCGGATGACTACATTAATTTTAACATGTAACATAAATTTATTTTGCATTAAATGAAACTATGTTCGGGTAATTACAACGTTGAAGAATTTATTTATCTGCACCGTAAAAATAATGTGGCCCTTTTATATTTATCTAGCTAATCCAGTTTTAGCGCTTGCTGAGCTGTTTTGTTCCAACAGAATTTTGCTAGTATCTTTATAAAACTCAAATTTTAAAATCAGGATTTTTCAAATCTCAGATTTCAAAACGTAGCAGGATACACATTGTGATGTATGCCACCGTAAAATATATATTAAAAACTCAATTATAATAATACAAAAACATTGAAGAATTTTGTTGCTATCTGCCCAAGTAATGGTTTTGAATCTTTAGGCGCTGCTCTCTTGAATAACGAAACGACTTTATTATTTGAAATTGCACAGTAAAAATATACCACGAATCTGCGACGCGAACTCCTCATATGAAAGCATTTTGAACAAACATTATGAAAGTAGACAGTGATAACATTTGGAAAAAGATAAGCTCCCTTTTGTAATTAAAATTAAAGAGATTTAGAGTTCCGAGTAGTACTCAGACGCACGGCAAATGTAAATGAATTCACCGAGGTTTGTTTTCTCATGAAGATTCGAATCTGCGTCATATTTCACAACTCGAGGTCGCTTTTTTTCCCCGACTTATTTTTTTTATGTTTGCGGTAGGAGCGAGCTATACGACTCTCCTTCACTGCTATTGCAAATTTAGATATTCCGAAAACGTACCATGGATAAACGGCCACAATTCCCGAATAATTAGATAAATGAGAAGTTATTTAATCTGCAGAATGCGCTAGTTACTTTTCGTGAGAAAGAAACCTTTCGTTTCTGCTCGAATATGGAATGCTTTCATGCATTTTCCTTGATTAATGTGAAAATAACTGCTGTGATTTATGGCAACATGACGTGAAAGCAATGTATCTTCTCGTTATATCACAGGAAGAGAAAAAGTAAAAAAAAAAACTTCTGGAACGGAAATTAAACTTTTCATACCATTCACGACTCATCTGCACGTTTCATTAAATAGTATAGTTTTAAGCTATGTAACTAATAATTCTACCGTTATCTACACCGTATAAGTAATTTTTATTAGCTTCTCAGTGCCATAGATAGTAGAAACAGGTGCGTTTTAAAATGTCTAAGCACAAATAATTTTCCACGAGATTTAATAGCACTCGGACAAGTTACTCCTGAGATAATAGGTCAGCATAAAATAATAATTTTTAATAGGCAATGCAAACCAAAATGTGTTGACATACCGGCACTGTTTTTGAGTTTGTAATATTAACCAAATCTCCGAAACTGAAATACGACTTCTCTCAATCTTGGTGCTATGACAATAGAGATTATAATTTTAAATTTTAGGTTGCCTCTCATAACAATGTTTGCATGCGGAATGTTGTAAGAATTGTTCGAAAAGTCACTGAAATATGACATTCAGTTTAAAAAGATCAAATGCAATATCTCAACACGGCAGTCTAAGTAAGTTATCAGTTAATGTATTTAATGAACATAAAAATAACTGCTGCCATAACACATTAAATGCAAATCATTTAAGTTACTTAAATATTAAAATACGTGAGCAACAAATTGTAACTGACCAGCATTTTAGAAAATAAATATTTCATTCCTTTCAAATACTTGCATCATGCTGTCTGTTACAGTGGTATTAATATGCTATTGATGAGATCCCTTCCGGTATTTTCTGAAATATGGTACTAGCGCTATATTATAACATGGTGTTAAAAAATCTATAAAATCTTTAATGAACAACCAGATACTGCCAGCATACCAAATTTAGTTTAAATAGGTCAAACTGTTCTGTAAACATGGAATTTCGTTAAAAAGTATATTTATGGCCAGCATTTTGAAAATAAATGCCTTATATAGCCTACTTAAATAATTCATGCATAGGGGATAATACAAGACCACTATATTAATGCCTAATTTGGAGTGAATTCATGAAGTAGTGCCCGAGATTGGCTTAAGATTTTTATGAAAGTGGCCCTTTCTTAAAAAAAATCTATCTAAAGATTATATTAATTAGCGGTTTAGTTCCTCGCAATTGCACAGGCAGTGTACGAGGTCTGCTTGAACCAAGTCTTATGTTTCGGTAGGTATAGCTGTATAGCCTGGAATATTCATATCGTCGTCATTTTGCATATAATAGCCCGAAATACAAAAATCTGGTGTTTTAGATGGGTTACTACTACAGAACTATGAGAATACCAAATTTAGAGCAATTTTAATTATAACCTTTCTTGAAATACTTCAAAAACCGTAGCGTAAATAAGTCAGTTTCTTAGGTTCTACGGCAGCTGTAATCACCAAGACTTCAAGTTTTATGAGGAGGCTGTAGTTCGAACCCAACCCCTCGTTATAACCCAAAATTTTCTGATCACCGAGTTTGTATACATACATGGGCAGAAGTATTAGTAGACTCACAATTACAAAGAGAAACAATATAATTTGCATGTTTGAGGAACAAACACGCATACTGTAATTGCACATCACAGGTATAAATGTGATAAATTATGTAATACATATATTTCTATCATTGGTAAAACGTTCTTTATGAAATAATCTGATTGTCTTTCTCACTGGAGACATTTTAAGCTGGACACAAGTATTCATACACTAACACAAATTCAGATTTCCAAAAGAAAACTAACGGTGTTTTACATTTCTCAGTACTTCGTATGCTTGTCTGTGCTGTGAATAACCGCTTTGGCATATAATACACAAGCTTACAAATGTTACGCCATTCTTACCAAACTTTGTCCTTCAGTTGTGATTTACTGGTTGTATAATGTTTTCGTGCTATTTTATCTAGCTTAATCTAGAATTGCTTAACCGGATTGAGATGTGTGGACCGTGGAGGAGTTTCCACTCTCCGTGGCGTATTATAAAGCAAGCAAAACCGGACAATTACTGCCGTATGTTTGAGATATGTATCTTGATGGAAGTGGTAATCGGTTCCTAAACCCAGTTTGTCAACGCACTTCTGCACATTCATATATGAGCGTATAACCGCACGTATGTTTTCCTACTTATGAAAGCTATTTCCTCTGCATCAGACGCAGCCACACAACCAAAGACCCTAACCTCACCACCGCCATACTTGACAATAGTTTGGAGATTCTGGCCGCCTTCCGTTACTGTTGATGGGCACTGAAACCACTGAAAGTTCATCAGTGTTCTTCAGCAGTAAAGGGACAGCCAGGAGTAAACAGTAAATATTTTGTTCGTCAGTAACTTCATAGTTTCGGAACACTTCGCAGTGGTATTCATTAAAATTAAGTATTTTAATTATGAATTTAAGGATTGTCTTATTTCTGTCTTGAAAGAATTCCTGCGCATATAAACACAACTATTCATAATTGCTTGGCTAAAGAAAGGCAATTTTTTTAACACCATATAACTCTGTTTGTTGTTTACTTTTGTACTCCTTTTGTTCGGGATTAAGAAAGGTCTTTTAGTATTTAGCATTCCTGCCATATGCACATTTTTAATATCTCTGAGAACCTACGACGATTTTAATCGCCCGCCAAAATCGTGTTTCACTATCACTGTATAACATCTGCAGCATAAGTAATCTCATTGCTTTAAGTGTTCGATATAGCCTCGCGCAGGGTTCCGTTCAGCTTCACGCGGAACCGAGTACCAGTGATCACAATTGCTCGTCAGTGGTATCGAAACAATAGCTGACGTTACTGAGATTACTGGCCAGTGAAATCAGTGAGTAACGGAAGGCGGCCTCTGGATGCCAAGTTCGGTATTGCGCTTCCTCCAAGCCAATACGCTGCCATTATCGAGAAAAATGATAAACAAACTCTCAACCTAGAACAAAACTCTGTCCCAGAAGTCCTGATACTTACCTACATTACATTTTCCGCACACTGGAAAAAAACTTTTCCGGTAAACTTTCTAAACTGTTTTGGAAGTTTTAAACCCACATTTAAACTCGTACATTGTATGTAAATACTACCACGTATCAAACTGAAAATGTAGGAACGTTCAGTATCACTACTATATACGGTTGGGAACTCCCCTATGCATTTGACTGTTTCCTGAGCAAATGAAGTTGTTCCTGCACATACGTAATAACTTTTGCAACTTTCTTGATCATGCTCGCCACTTCAATCTTGGTGTATTTATTAGAGTTGGATTCTTTAAATCACTGTATTACACTTTGCGCAATCGGAAAAAATTGTTAAACAACGTCTGCAACTTCAGAACATGATTTATTTTTACGACATAATGAAAACAATATTCGTCTCTTTTCCACGATAGCTTTATTTCCCTTGTGTTTTGTAGACAACTAGTAACACCATACAACACGTTTGAAGTGCATGATGAGGCTGTAGACGACGGAATATGACAGGAAGTATTCACATTCAATTGTACGAATACTTGTGTTCGGCTTAAAATGTCCCCAGTGCAAAATGCTACATTTTTTTTCAATTCACGAAAACATTACTCCTATGAAATATATCTACATATTACGGACTTTATTGCATTTTCACATATGTAAGGTTTGATTGTGCTTGTTCCTGAAGTCCGCAAAATTTATTGTTTCTCTTCGTACTTGTGACGGTATAAACAATTCTGTCAATGTCTGTGTTTGTGTGTCAGTAATTATTTCATATGTCCTGACGCCTCCGGTATCTCTACATGTCTGCGCAAAATGATGCCCAAAATTTTACACTTGTTTCCTTAATTGTTATGAAGCTTTTCTTGATTCGTTGGCGTAAAATACTACGCGTTTTGGCATAATTTAATGAACATCTTCAAGAATGGAATGGGTCGCGCGGTATGTGTTGGGTACTGAATGAGGGAACTGTTCAAAAACTGGTATCCTAGATTTTTATCAGATTGATTTATGTCTCCACAACATCACGACATTTATCTATAGAAATAATGCACTTGCGTAAATGATAGTATACACACACTGACGTTATTTACGCTGATTAGCGAGCTGACAGTAAAGTGAATTTCAGTGTGCTCTATATCTTCCACTAGTGATCATGAGCTAATCGCATGGCAAATAGAATTAATGTTCCGTAAGGAATTGCACATTGCAATAAGTTCTAGTGCCCGCAGGAGATATCTTTTTGCGTTTGCAGCAAACTACAAAATCTTGGCTTCCATCCACCTCACTCCTCCTTATCATCGGAGTCTTCACACACAAAGGACATCAGCACAACAATAGCTATCAGTTTGTCTCGCTCTTCTTATTACGTGGCTGGAAACATGTTTTCTACCCCACCGGAGATACATTCCATTATTCATCTTGTAAGGTGCGCCTTGACGTCGCAGAAATCGATTTTATTCAAGAAATCCAGTTATCATAATGGGGAGGGAGTAAAGTAAGATATATTTCACTAAATTACTCATAATGCCTTAAACATGATAAAGTTTGTAGTAAAAATAAAAAACTATTATATGTTTTTAATTATTCTCATAAAATTTATGTAAACTAGCGCTTAAAATTTCTCGACGTCTAAAAAAGAACTATGAAGCATTTTACTACACAATTCGTTGAAGCCTTAATCTACAGATACAGTGTTATCATAAAAGTTTAAACTTTTTTAGAAAATTATAATATACTACTTATGATAAATTGTTTAATATTTTTAATACGGGTTTATTACTTCACGTTTTTTTTGGGATCATTCTATTAAAAAACGTTCGAAGATATCTGGTAAGGATAAACAACTAGGGAGGAGGGAGGGTGAATGTCTTTATTTCAAGAGTGCGCAGTTGTTTATTAATACAAGTTATTATTTTGCGTGTAACAAAATTACATATTTTGGGGTAGTAACAAGTTTTGCATATTTCCACACTCCTTCATGTAAACACTTGTACATAAGATTTTTGCTCGGGTTTATTACATAAATTGAAGTTACAATATAAGTAATAACGTACTTACTTTTTCATTTTAATCAAATATTTGTCCGGTATACACAGTAGTTAGTATGGGTAAAATTATGAATACTATAAGTAGCAATAAACGCCTTTAGTGTTCATGATAGTTAGACTACATCGTGGCTTTAATTAAAAACCAATCAAATTAAAAATAATAAAGAGCCAACATTTTTTTTAAACATTATTTAACCTGCATAACGAGAAGACGGGGAGAAGACACTAGCCTCTCAAGGAGTCTCCCTTTTTTTAGGTACACCACTGGATTTAAGGTAATTTAAGGTATAGGAAATGTGTGCGCCATTATACGGCTTTATCAGTCGTTAACGGAGTGCTAATGAGATTCATGCTTAACTTATCTCGAATAGATATCATTCCACTTCATGTGAAAATCAACAGTGAAATGAATCCGTTTATTCAAATACACATATCAATAAAATAATACCATATAATATAATATAAAAATAATAAAGAATATAAAAGAAAATAAATACGATAGGCGTACTCATTCGCACAATATAAAATTTTTCCATATTGGAACGCATTATAATAAAAACGTTTTCTGTTAAATTACAGTAAAAAAAAATATTTTCTGTGCTCTCCATAAAACTACGGACGAGTTGCTTTTGCAATAACTCCGTAAAATTTCACAGAACTTATCATAGAATTTACGGAACCTCTCAGAAAATTGCCTTGTTCATTCAGTAGTTCTGATTTCATAAAAGAGATTACGAAATATATATTCAATATTGTTTTGATATTAATAAAAAGCAAGTTTAAAACATTTTAGATACTTTATTGTTCAGCGTGATTTGAACACGAATCAAATGTTCCGGAGTCCGTGACTTTTTTACCACTCACTTACGAACTTCTTGTGGCACTGTGTGGTGCAAAGTAGTTACTTATACAAATATTACTCTAGAAACTTAGTCAGTTTCCAGTAATTTTTGAGTATATTAAGCGCAAGCACCTGCCACAGGGGCATTACGCTACTGTCTAAAGGAATAGGCTCAGTGACACGGTTATTAACTGTCGCAGAAGCGATATTTTTCTGGTTGCAGTGGCGAAGAAAGCTTAGCGTTTTCTTAGCATTGTTGGTTCACGAAACCCGAAAATACAGGAAATCCGGAGACGTTCTGTATTTTTTTTTTTCATTTACGGAGCTCTGCTCTGTTTCTCGTCACTATGGACCACCCTGCGTTTATGTATATTTTGGTATAAATTTCCGTGAATATACGAAACAGGTTAACGGTGTAGGTAGAGTTATTTCTTCCTTCTCTCACGAGAGATAGGTGTTCGATTCTCAGCTCCTATCTCGGAAATCTTCTAAGTATTTGGAAAGGGAGTCTGACTCACCTCAGTAAGACAGAAGGCAATAGCGAACCACAGCAAAATCACTGTGCCAAGTGTCGTTGGGTGCATTAAGCCTCCATCACCGTGACCTTTCCTCGGATTCCTCTAGGTTGTTAGCGGCTGAGCACTTTTTGAGGTCAACATTTGAAAAATGTCACTGCCCCTGCCTGCATACACTTCCACAGGCATGCCGACTGGCGTAAGCCCAGTAAAGTTGGTAACGGCGGAAGTAAAGTAGGTTCATGTCTTAAGGTTAAATAAATAGCGCTGGGTTACCATTCGTGAAAAGTGAAATTGTTTATTTTACTTTCTGGTTTTTTTTTATCCACATGAGTGTAAAAATGAACAAATTAGTGAAATATTTACTTTTTCCAATGATTTCACAGTTTAACTTGACCGACGCATGAATAAAGTCATGAGGCACATTGCAGTGTTTATTTTACACATAACAGAACAATGCGCAATGTACACACAAGTAGATCTTAAGAAGAGCTTTGAAAATTTCTTAGTTTACAATGAGCAACCTATACCAGCTTTAAGACTGTCAACTCATCTTCGTGACAAAACTTACTATTCTGCCTACAAAACGAAATAAAAATGACTTAATTGGCCAACAAATAAATTAGTTTTCTTAATTCACTGCAGAGCATGTTATCAGTGCATACATACAGCTGACACAGCTGCAGTTGTGTCTGGATGTAATGTCAGTAATACCTTCTCTGTAATTCCAACCTGATTACGTAAACAACGCGTTTCGAAGCCGCCTGTGAACGACCGTGCAACCGTTGCTGTCATGGATATACAATATCATAATTAACACTAAAATTATGACGTACCTTGCGAAAAGAGGTTTCGTCAGATCAGAGAGAAGCGTTTACTGCTAAAAACTAAAATGCGAATTTGAATGAAATCTTTACTAATTTTTTTTTTTTCTATTAATCAAAAGCTAGATATTTGTTTCCACGATTGATATCAGAATAAAGATGTAATCCACCTTAAATACGGGCACTTACGGACAAAATGTTTTTTAATGTTAGTTTCGAGAGATTTTAATTAATCGCAAAATCCTATGTATTAATTTCAGTCTCTCTCTCTCTATCTCTCTCTCTATCTATCTATCTCTCTCTCTATCTATCTATCTCTCTCTCGTCTCTCTCCGGGTGGAGGCGATCAGAGCAATTTACATGAATGCTCGATACAGTCAATAAGTATCAGCCTGCACGGTCAACATGGCGTAGGGTATTCGCGGATAATTGCGCGCTATTGAAAACACTCTTTGAAACATATCACTGCCAATACTCGTACACATATTACCGTATAAGCACTGACGGAAACACTCGTGCAATGATAGCGGTATATTAGGAAAAGTCAATACATGATTCTACGTCGTTGTAACAGTGTGATATTTTAATTCGTGGACAGTGCGTTTATATAAATTCGTTTCTACTAGTTTTATATTCATTGTATCGTTGCTTCGCCCTATCGTCACGTTGATATCTAGAAACCGAAGTCAGCAAGCCCGTTAAGGAGAAGTCGCCAAGAAGGAAGTATTTGGGACGCCAAGAATTATCAACTATGGATTTTGTTTAAGTTTTCCAGTGCACTGATATCGAGGCTTCCGAAAGATAAAAAACTCTGTGAACGCTTGCAAAGTCGTTGAGTAATTGCGGCAACGTAAGGACTTAAATTTGAATTTTATCGTTTACCTTTTAGACTTTTACTTATTGCATTTGGTGACCCACATTGTTTAAAATGCGCGACTATCCTTGTAAGTCACTTAGAATAATGCACATTCATCGACAGGTGATGACGTGCGTCTGCTTGTCAGTAAAATTTCTTCTTGCGTTTACTTCCACCCCAGTGGTCTATGAATGAACGTTAAAAGAGTTATCTTTATGTTCACTCAATACCAGGAATAACACACGCGTTTCGCTGCATACACAGACGTCCCACATCTCGGAGTATTCTTGGAACCTTCCCATAAGATTAGCATGCAAATTGGTCTTAATTATTTTGAATATTATAATAACGTATTTTATTTACACTCGTAAGGGAAGCAACATCCCTTACTAACAACTGGCATGCTACTATCATACTTATGCTCCTGACTATTGAAGTGTTAAAATTTTATCGACGCATTAAAGAAGTGTCTGGGCCGGCATCGATTTTGAGGATACAAAACAGGCAGAGTACACTCTACGCAAAGTCATCAGTTAACTGCCAAAGGACCCGTATCACGGTCTTCTAAGATGGGTTCAGCCTGCGAACTACAGTTCTCTGGTCCTAGTTAGGCGAGGGACATGCAGGTGAGGTTCTGGTCGCCCTGAGTCCAGATATGCGGGCGAGTGCGACTGAACGGCCTCTCGCCAAAGGAGCTGAGCTGGCGGATTCGAGCACGGACCAAACGCGCGGTTCCTGCTTTCAGGTTTATTAAATTCGCGCAGCCGAGCATGTCGCATGATGTCCCCGGTGCGTGGGGCTGGCCTGTGTGCGCGTGTACGACCGTGAGCGAACGAGAATTAGAAAAGGCGGAGAGTGTGGGGAGGGGTGTTACGCCCCCTTCCGCTGGTGGCTTTGAAAATGACCAGGCCTCTGGTGGGGATGTGTGTGACGGGGGAAGGGGGTGGTGGTGTGTTTACCGCATCACGTGCTGGGAAGGGGGGGATGGGGATTGGTCTGCGACCACGAGGTTGGTCCATTGCTGGAGGAGGGGGCGTGGATGGTGGAGAACGAGAGAGAGAAGGGGTGAAATTAGCCAGAGAAGAGCTCGGACATTCCGACAATGAACTGAGGGGCCTCGCGGCGGAGAGGGTGGGCGGGCGCAAAAGATCTCTGTGACAAAGGGCAGCCCTATGTCCCAACGGATCGCTCCAGAAGAGGAGGGTGTTAACATCTGCGGATGAGCCTCTCGGGAAAAGACCAATTTGTCTCTGGAGAGAAATTCGAGCAAGCCACGGGAAGCTGACCCAATAAGACAATGGGAATTACTTACAATGGCTTTCTGGTGTGTGGCCTGTGACAAGGAGTCGAAAATTGACTCATTTGTCCGTCTAGTGATCACACCTTGGCTTTGCAAACCTGTCAATCTTCTTCTAGTTAACATGGAATGTTGTATTGTTATTGCCTCCGTTCGATATAATTCTTAATTAGCGTCGACCAGAAACTGAAACGAAGACAGAATGCAAAGCCTAAAAACATAATTTACTAATTCGTAGTCCTATAATATATAGACAGTATATTTAATAATACCATTCACGTGTTTTTATCGAGTTGCATGATCTTGAGTTCTCTCCTAGTGTGAGCGAAATGGAACCTGCAGTTTTCAGGGCCCAGAACGACGTGTTAGTTCAGAACGAAGAATGCCCACAAGCCATTGGGCTAAAAATAAACAATTTAATCATCAATCAAAGTCATCTGTGTCGCGACTATAACACAAATGGGAAACACGTAGTTAAAGTGTATTGGTACGATTGTTGCAGCAGATGATTCACACGTCGGGCGAATATTTGCATTGTCAGCAGTGTGAAAGGGCGTTACTTCATTATGACCACAAATGATTCGTTGGCTTTGGTGAGAGTAAAAGAGTTCGTAGAGGATGCACGAGTTTGAACTAGAGGTTTGGTTTGTTTTAAGGTACATGTTCGCTAATTTTCAGTTACTTCATTTAAATGGCATGCGTTATATTTTACAGTGGTTGAAAGAAACGATGGAAATGTTGTACAGTGCTATATTCTTTAGATAACAGCTCAAACTTTCTTAAGTTTTGCTTAATCATGCGATCTCACTGACTTTCAGTATAGTAATCCTGTGATAATTTTTGAAACTCATTATTTTTAACTGTAGAGTAATTGTTATTTCTTACCATCTCATTGATATTTAACTCCAAAAAATAACGTTATTTTGGCATTTCTTTAAAACGTAATTCAGGAAAATTATACGCTGCTATTTTAATACAATTTTTATACTATAGTGTGGGAGTGTACTTACTTTGGCCTGTTTTTATGCACGAAAACAAAATTTATTTAGGGTAAGTGCATTTTCCGTGGCTTCAAGGAAGCTTCAAGTGCCATGTTAGATGCGGGCAGTGAAATAAGAATAAATATGATAGATACCTCCATAGAGTGTTGCCAGTTTATGCAGGTAACATTTCTAAGGCTACAGTTTCGTCTCTAAGGTTCTCATGTCCGTTTTCACCACGAATTCACGCGGTTCGGGCCGTGGGCGCGAATTTCGGGACATCCTGTATATAGAGGCGCGCGTGCGAGATGTGAGGATGTCGGAACAGCCCCACTTGAGAGCTTGACCGGAAGTCTAAGCGCTCCTGCTCCGCCTTTGTTGGCGCCGCGCGCAGGATGCTGGGTCTCGCGCCTAAAGCAAGCTTGGCGGATCGTGTCTCGTTTCCTGGCGGGACAAGCGCAGAGAACAGCAAGCCAGAGAACACTTTGAAGGCGCCTGCATTCATCACGCTTCCGTTGACCGACCTTGAAAAATGCATGCTCCACATACTAAATCTGAACCAGTGAGAATGTCACCCTTTAAATCACTTAAGAGCACTTGACTTATTCGACAGTTAATTCAGTCAATTTAACTGATGAATTAGTGAAAAAAATATAGCTATCAGTAACATTCTCCACTGATTCATCAACCATTTCATTCGATTTGTTTTTTGACTCATGATCACTTGAACAAGGTGTATCAAATTAAGTAGCAACGCATAAACTTGTAACACCCATAACATATTATTTTTAATGTAAGTTTAGTTTTTTATAACATGAAAACATAGTCAGTTTTTCATTTAGTTTGTTTTTATTTTTCGTGTTACATTTCATTTTCACGTAATCATCTTACCACTGTTCACCTACGTGTAGAAACCACACCACATACGAGGAGAGAATGGCATTTCAAGATATCGAGGTACTCAGTGCCGAGACTCAAGGTACGTTTCTAGTGCCTTAGGCAAGCAACAAGTGTCCAGGTACCTCTGCATCAAAATAAACACCACCAACACGCCAGTTGGAAAATTAGTGCTGCAACTCTGATCCTTAAATGCAAGGCATGGAAACCGCGAGATTTTTGCGAGAAATGCACATCTCGGCCACAAGATATGTAAGTAAGTGCAGGAGTGGCAGTTTCTTTGTTGCGCTGGGAAAAAGGGTTTCGTTGAATCAAGCAAAGTTTGTTTGGCGCAACCAAATTAATTGTTTTTACACGGACAATATAAAATTGTGTTACCGAAACAAAGTATGATGTTATTATTTGGTTGCCCCCGAACAAATATTTGGTTGGTGCAAATAAATATTTCTTTGGCTCTGCGTGCAACATACAGTTTCGGTTAATATAAAAAAAAAACATTTGGAGCCCGAGCGAGATTCAAACTAAGATCAGCTGCGCGTGAACCCTAAGCCTTAGCAATCTAAACTAAAGTGACTACTCAGTAAATAGGATTGTTTTCATATACATACATTTCAAATAATGGACAACGTGAACAACCAAATATTTCAGTGTTTTACAGCTTTAATTTTTAATTTCCTGTCGAACTTGTTTTATTGTCTGGGAGGGCCCAACGTGTCTGACTGGCTACCGCGTGCTGAGAAAGATCCCCCATTGGTTGAGCTTCCAGCTGGCCATTGAATTACCAGGCGCCGATTGGCAAACGTCGTTACGACGTGTCGCTGGCCAGTGGCGCCATTTTGCTTGCGTTTGCGGCTGGGATTCGCGAAGCGAGCGCCTGTTCCTAATCTGTAATTTTAACCCGGCGGTGGTCGCGCCATAAGCATTTCCCTCACACTTTCCGAATAAAGTGTTTATTGGACGTAATTTTTTTTATTTCCCTCTGATATTTTTTCTATTTGTTCTTTACGTATAAATACAACTTAATAATTTATTATTTGAAAAAACATTCCCATGTCATTAACATAAAAATGATTTTGTACACAAAAGCGGGAGTGTGAGGGAATGCTGACGGCGCGACCAACACCGGGTTAAACATTCTGTGTCTCAGGCCGTGGTCGGCTACTCCTAGCGGATGCGATTTACGTAACAGATTCCCCTTGTGCTCTGCGTTGAAAACTTGCATATGTTTTAAAGGCCTTCCGTGTATTTTGGATTCCAAAGTAATGTCAGTAACTCTCAGCTCTGAATTCAGTTTACGTTATCAAAAGTTTTCCTTTCCGTATTGGTAAAATGTTCATTATTTTCACATATGGCATCACTTAATTTAACCAATTATTACACGCAACTCATAAATTTTTCATTCTATTAGACTGTTTGACTGTGAGAAGTTATGTTCAATAAGAATCGCATTTTTGGATATTGAGCTACATCCGTAATACATTTGTATGTTAAAGTATCTGGTAAATAATGAAAAAGTTATAGGCTTATTTAATTTAAATCACTTTTCTCCAATAGAAGAAACGAAATTCCCTTTTGACTGCTCTTAGATGTTATGAATATTTCTGATGACTTGGACTCTCGAACACAGTTAAAGAAAACTATCATAGTTACTGCAAAGGATGGATTTCTGTTTATAGCTGAACACTGTTTTATGATCACGATATTTTATGGAATGGGTTTTGGAGAATGACTTTCAATTCAAGCATCCTACACTATAAACTAGAAAATGGTTTAGGGAAGTAGCAAATTTTGTCAAAGTGCCATAAAACAGCTACCGTTAATGGCCAATGCTTTACTCGCTTCACGACCTTAAGTATACACTTGACGTTAGTGTATGGCGCACAGAGGTGATAAAATATATTAATATAAATACGCCAGCGTTCTTTTAGATATTTTCCCGTTCCTGGGGTTCGAACACACAGAACAGTCTCGCACAGTATGTTCCTAGATTACGTTTTTGAAAGCAGTCGCCCGTGGATCTGAAGTAATAAATATCTGCAACCCTGTGAGGAAAACCGCGGGAGATGTAACGCACAGCATTGTGTGTTAGTAGGCTTTATTGTCCGCGTTTCCATTTCCTCTCACACATCATCGGCTCCTCCTTTCTGTTTCACCTCATTCATTCTTCGGCCAAAATGGATGGTCAGGTAGGTCCATCGAACTAGGGAGGTAGCTCGATTTAGTGCCAGCCCTTTCTCTCAATCTGTTGGTTTTGACTCAGACGGGGGAAAAGTGCATATGGTGGCTAAAATTATAAGGTGGTTCTGGACTTGAGAATTAACCTTATATGTTCAAAATACAGGGGGGATAAAAATGATACATATTTTGGAGTTGTGAGTTTTAGAGGTATAGTTTTAAATGAAAATTTCAACGTTTCTGCGGGTCTTGTGGCTGCCATCTTCAGTGAGTAGGTCTGAGCTACAGCAACAACTAAGATTGTAAATGAAGTGTTCTCCGAAAAGTCAGAACCACAAAGATGTGTAATTAATTTAGTATGTTTCATATATTCCAGTATCGCAACTATAAAATAAATGACTTGTAGTGCCACAAAAAATTACTAAATCAAGTAGTTTCCAACTTTTGTTTGTTAATAGCAGCAGAATTTTTTTTCTGTGCAGTAAGTCCACGGAAGAAAATGTCGGCAGGTTCTGGGAGCCGACCGCCAGAGTTCATGAATTCTCGTTTACGGTGATGGACGGCAGGAGGGTGG
>NQII01000966.1:501670-526039 GCA_002778355.1 Clitarchus hookeri | reverse complement strand
CCCACTTCTCCTCCTGGCGAAACACGTTCCACCCAGCGAGTCGGGCTTGCCAACTCACCAGCACGCTCCCGAGAAAACCCACAGTTGGTGGTA
Source organism: Clitarchus hookeri (assembly GCA_002778355.1). Classification (NCBI taxonomy): domain Eukaryota; kingdom Metazoa; phylum Arthropoda; class Insecta; order Phasmatodea; family Phasmatidae; genus Clitarchus; species Clitarchus hookeri. Next base: position 525,946 of record NQII01000966.1, on the reverse strand, counting down.
GTTCGCGGTGTTAGTCTGGCGAACTCGCAGTCAACACTGCCTTCGGGAACGTCGCAGAGGCTGTGTGTGGCTAGGTTCACATCTCGCGCACAAAAATTTGCTCGGTGCGTTTCGAAAATTAATATCGCCTCCGCAAGCCGGTGTTGCTTTAGATGTTAGCATCAACATAATGTTCCAAAACCAAAGTTGGCTGTTCTTACTTTCATCAGATTATATTTAGCTGACGCTGGTAGAGTAGACCTTCCCGATAAAGGTGGCGTTAATTTGTTTTTCTTTAAAAAGAGGACAAGAGAACATTGAGTAAAAAGGAGAATGACGTTATTTCTTTTAAAATTCTAACAATCTTACAGAACAAGCTTAAAAAAGGAAGAAACTAAAAGAAAAGAAACAGTGTTGGAGCGTATTGCTCATTTGATTGTAGTACCTTGGTCTGTTTCTCCTTTGTTAATTTTCCCTGTTCTGTTGCCCGACAAATGATTTGTTTGGGTTTTTCCTATATGATCAAATTAATGTGTTAAAATATGTGTGTTACAGTTAAAAAACCGATTTAAACGTTAAGATACATATAGGCGTGATGATACGAGTTAAAACTTTTAAAAGAATCAGCAAACTTGGCGATTATAATTCCTTAAGGTTTTAATTTTTTAATTTTTTTTTATTATCGTTCTTGTGGGATACTCAATGTTATATAGTAAAGTTTACTTGTATTTTAGAATACATATTTCACTTTTAAAATTTGTTATAAAGTTCTGCTATTTATGTTTTGACCATTTCATGTAGCCAGTATTTATTTCATGTGTAGCGCTGGTTACAAGAGTGATGAAGTAGAAATCCGACACCATTTCCGAATTCCAGTGTATACCTACTGTTTACGCCTTGGCACGCATGTTAGTCACTACACGCACAACTGGATTAAGCAGCAATCAACTAAGTTATGGGATAGGATGTCTATGTTACAAGTGTATTCTATTATTTTCTCGTAATGGAGGCCTGAAGGGTTTCTTTTCGTGAATGATACTCTTTGATAAATTGTAACTTTTAAGTTGTAAAAAGAACTTGTAGGTTTCTTATTTGTTGTGGATAATAAGAGTTTTACTTATTTTCAAACGAGGAAACAATTTATTTAATGATTATTGTTAAGTTAAGATAAATAAATTTGAAAATGTATGGACTTTTATAAAACAAATCATTTTCAGTTATATTTACAATGAAAATTGCGTATTTTTGCCGGGCGTAGCTCACTAAGAAATTAAAGATGATCAACAAATAATCAAAACCCTTCATTAGGAATAAATTACGACAACGTTGCTGAGATGAGTAGTTCGAAGACCTCATCAGCGGATATGCGTGTGACTTCTTTTGGTAATGCACATATGGCGGGGCACATGAGCTTTCGTTAAAATAATTCAACAGATAACCAAATATTGTGGCTTCAAAGATGATGTGGTTTCAAGGGATCCTTTGGCAAACAGATTGGTTAGCAGACTGTTGAGAAACAGGGCTAGTTGGCTAATAAGCTCAATAACATTTATGTAGCTTCCACATATGGTAGCGGTTATTGTATGCGCGTACGGTTCCATTTTGCACATCCCGTCACAATAGCACCTGTGAAGGGTGCCACAGGTACGCTTACAAAACTTACGAACCATAATTTCAATCCCGAATCGAATGTACAAATATCAGAAACATGAACATAAAATGTTGGTCCAGCAGACACCAGTACATTAATTGGTAAATATGATAATCTAGAAGCATACCCCGCCTCCAGTGCACTTCTAGAGCCAATGAGGAGGGACGCGAAGAGCGTAAAGGACTACGAGTGAGTGAAGAGATTTGGGCGGCTCTTAACCGCGAGAACTTAAGAGCCGATGAGGGTGATTGAGATGAGTACGGGGCAGCACCGGAATACAAGGGTGGGGGGAACGGGAGGTCCCCGAGAAAACCCGCCGACCGGTGGCATCGTCCGGGCACGATTCCCTTGTGCGAAAATCCGGGAGCGGCCCGGCCCGGGGATTGAACCCGGTTTGCCTTGGTGGGAGGTGGGCGGGCTAGCCGCTCAGCCACCGCGGCCTCCGACAGGACAACGAGACAGAGAATCAGGGCAGTCTGACAGTGTCAGAGGGCATGGCTGTCGATCAGATCAGGAGCCGGCGGCGTTCCACCTTCTGAGCGACGGGTCCTGGGTTGCGAGATCGCGTGAGTTCCTTTCAATGACACGCTTCCCATAACTTAAGGCACCCGTCTACCTGGCACTTGAACTGCGTTGCAGAGTGTTCCAAATACACATTTTTTTCAAAGAAAATATTAAGCGTGCGTCCAACGTGCTGATCTACGAAAAGAACACACATTTCAGACGAGAGCTGTTAAGTACTTTCAGATTATCACGTACGTTAGAAACATCAATTCAGAGTACTCCAAAACCGCTAAAAATGGCCTTTCCAAGGCGCTGTAGCTCAAAATACACGCACCAGATACATACAAAACTACTACAGGGGCCTGCACTGAACCTTCGTAAAGACTTCCCACTAATAATTAGATTATATGGTAACCGCTAAAAGCCCCATAGGTACACGCAGCACGACGAGAAGACTGCACGCCAGTTCAGAGCCTTGCGCTTAGCGGCGATGGCGTACTTGATGCGCGTGGCAGTGTCGCCCTTATCGCTCCCGCGCTTCTCGGCCTAAACGTGGGGAAAATGTTCCAGGTAGACGGAGGCCTTAATATACCCTTCCTTATAATACTTATCTTCCGCTAGCACCATAAATGCATGCATTATAGTAATATGCATAGTGTATTGAGTTAGTAAATGAATACTTTATTATATTTCGATACGAAATCCTTTTCTGGGTTTATCCATCTACAATACCGCGTGATAACCTTTCCCTTTCCCAGTCTGGCCGGAGTTACAGCATAACGAGTTTTATGACCGTTGTAATTTTTTAACGCCTATATATCTGAACTTTATAGTTTTTCAACTTAACTTTTGTAACTTAATGAGGTGGTACACGTTGACTTTTGCGTTATTTGACCATTCGCCGCTACAACAATATATTGCAGAAAAAATGTAAACGTTCGGTGGGTAAAAATATTTAATATAGACATACTCCTAGCGCAGTAAACTTTGCCTGTCCAGAAACAAATATAACATGAGAAAACGTTATCAGTATGTGTGCGAACGACTGTTGACAGTAGTCCTTGCGTTGTAACATTTGTAACAATTTTTTTTTCCGCACAATGTAGTTAGTATGGGGAATACAGTCTTGTATATTTATTTACGTTTTACCGTACGAAATAATAAATGTTCTCTGTACTACATTAAATTAAATACTGAAATTTAATGAGTAAGAAACCATAATACAGTTTCAGTAGTACTTTCTCTACTGCTTACAGCGTTTAAAAATGAGAATAAGAATTTTCACTAAATGACAATCTCAGAAGAGTATTTCTGTTTTTGTGACTGAGAAATGGCTTTCCCGGGTTCAAAGATAGTCTGTTTGGTACAAAATCATAACAGCCAATCAGTGTACACTTATCTTCACTTGTTATTCCTCTGAAAAAAATCCTCGCAATTTATTATTTAAATAGTTAAATATTTTACATTTGCTTTATGACATTTGCGTACTAAAAGTTATATCTCTTATTACTCATTTAATACGTAACACAAGTAGTGACGTTTCAAACGTTTCAGTACAAATGTGCTAGACACCGTCTTAGGTTGCAGACGTCCTAGCAACGGATTACTCTTCCACCAATTTTTTGTTTATTTTACTTGCTTTTAATTTTGATTTTATAGTTCCCCCCCTCCCCCTCCCCCCTTTCCAACCACAAATTGACTATTATGCATATTGTGTATGTCTGTTTCCAGAACCGTACCTCCAAGATTAAACGCAACGTGCATTTTTGTATCAGATAAAGATTTTTAACAGCTATTTCAATTAAATTTTCGTCAGGTTAAACGGAGAAGCCGAAAACGTTAAGTCGCCTCGAAAATACCGGTTGAACACAAGAAAACGTTAATCGTCGGATATGCCTTCTTTTTGCCAAACGTCTGGTTGAGCAATTGGCTAGCGAATCAAAGACTTCACTGATAGATTAGCTGAATCCTGACGTGCGGAGTCAAAATTTTGAAAATGGTTCTTGCAGAGACGACATACCACTGAACAACCTGCGTGAATGTTAATTTAAACATAACACTTGAATCCGCGTATCGCTTTCTCTAATGATGCGAATCTGGCGCAGGTCTATTTGATTCACGATCTGTATTTCATAGGTTGTGTTCTAAGTAACAGAACTATTGATGGCTTTCTCGAAATAATATTCTTTCAGTTTTTTATGATTACAGACGTGCGCAGTCTTTATCATTAGGGTGTGCCACAAAGAAATTTGCTGATAGCCACCTGTAAGATAGGGTTTAGCAGGTTTGTCCTGAAGAATTTTTTTTTATTTTAATAATTATTAATAACGACTTGAAAGTTGTGCACAATAGGATACTATAAGACGACCACACTTCGCAATAATTTCCAATAATATTAATGGCAAACTTAATTACGAATAAATAATTGTTATAAACTTAAAAAGTAAAATTAATGAATTTAATATTACAATAAACATAATATGTAACAATTTTATTTTAAAAGTTACATAAATAATATTTAAAAAACAGTAAAATAAAATACGCCAAGAAGAGAAGAGCAGTCCACGCAGAGACTAAATATACGATAGTTAAATTCAAATAATAAATGCACAAACTTTAAAATTCAGTAGAAAAAAGTATATATAAAATACGTAGATAGTCACTTTGCCTATCAATGTTGTCTTAAGACATCAACCGTGTTTTATAAAGAGGTTAAAATCCAAAATAGGAACATTTTTCCTGTCATTAGGGCGTGCCTGTGCAAATACGGCACAACCCATGCTCATGGCTATGTCAAGGATGGTGCCAGTGGATTTTCTATAGAATACGACATACTTTTATGACCTTTCATAAAGTAAAGGTCCAGATATATCTTCTTTTATTTCATTGTTGAACCTAGTATGTAGTGCTTATTGTGAAATCATTGCTACTGTTGAGTAATTTTCAGGATTACTTGGCTTATATCATAAATATAACGATACTTGTCTATGAACAGCGAACGTCGTGAGTACGATTAAAGTTAAAACCACTGTAGAATCACTGTGTTGTAAATTAACTACATTTTATGAATATTGTGTTTTTTTGAAAACGGTAAAAAAAAAAAAAAAATGAAGTGATGATAAAACCATAGAATTAATATGAATTACGTCACCATCCCAAGCTTCGCACATTGCCGACCATCGACGAATATTTTCAGTTGTTTAGATTTTTTTCCCGCTTTCCATTAAATTAAAATTTTAATGAATGTTTTATCAGAGTTTTGCCGAATATTCTGCTTTCACATACTGCTTGTATTATGCAGCTAGCGCGCTCTCTCTCTCTCTCTCTCTCTCTCTCTTTCTATATTTGAACGAATATATTTTTGGCAAGCTTATATTTTGCAGAGAACCACACTATATAACGCGAAAAATAAATACCATGCCTTGTAAATCACGGCGTTGGTCGGCATCACATTTTATTAAATGTACACGTGCATATAAATAGGCATTCGCAAAAAAATGAAAATAACATTATTTTTGTAGAAATTTTACAGAAATATGACTGCTTTGAAAAACTTTATAACTTATCTACTGTTAAAACTTTCGAAAAGTTGTTTAAGAGCTGGCATAACACTATTTGCAAGCAATGAAACACCAGCTACGGTATTTTGGGATGTCCATGAATCATACTATCAGGTTGTGCATTTATCTCGGTGAAGTAAGGCTTAATCTGAGTTGCAATTTTCTTATCTTCACCAATGGATTTTTTTAAATATTCTTAATTTTGTTGTTACTTATTGATATAGCACGATTTGTTCATAAGTGAAATTAAAAACCTGTTATTAGTCACAGTTCAAGTAAAAATCATTGGAATAATTTCGATATAATCCACTCTTGATTACTTCCAATTGTAGTTAAGCTCTACTAAAATTCTGCTTTCAAGATATTCATCCGCCTCATTCAAACACAGCTTAACGAGATCTAGAAATTTACACCTAATGGACAACGCACCTGAGAACTATTTCCTACTAAGCATTACAAGCAAACGTATTTTCTCTTNTCCTAAGCATTACAAGCAAACGTATTTTCTCTTGGTTTTTATTTGTATTAATCAATTAGGAAACCTCATAGTCTTTAGTAAATTATAAGTAAATGTTCAATTTAACCCATAAAAAGATACCTTTTTAGTTAACAGAAGTATAAAACGCTTGTGATACACACCATATTTAGGAAACATGCAACCCCCTCATACATAGAGCCATTTTTCAATCGTTTGATCTAAAAAGTTTGAAGAGACAGCGAATAGAATATAGTAAGATNCCGCCTCATTCAAACACAGCTTAACGAGATCTAGAAATTTACACCTAATGGACAACGCACCTGAGAACTATTTCCTACTAAGCATTACAAGCAAACGTATTTTCTCTTGGTTTTTATTTGTATTAATCAATTAGGAAACCTCATAGTCTTTAGTAAATTATAAGTAAATGTTCAATTTAACCCATAATAAGATACCTTTTTAGTTAACAGAAGTATAAAACGCTTGTGATACACACCATATTTAGGAAACATGCAACCGCCTCATACATAGAGCCATTTTTCAATCGTTTGATCTAAAAAGTTTGAAGAGACAGCGAATAGAATATAGTAAGATNCCCTCATACATAGAGCCATTTTTCAATCGTTTGATCTAAAAAGTTTGAAGAGACAGCGAATAGAATATAGTAAGATACAACAAGAGATTGCTATTATTTTTAAGGTAACAATTATCAGATTTCATTTAGTAACATTACGGGATAGTCATTTCAAAAGCACTTTTCAGATTTCTGATTCACACAACATTTAGTTGATTGCGTTGCCAGATGCTTACTGAATACTATTTTGTAGGGTCTGATATTAACAGAAAGCTCAAGCACCACTGTTGATTTGGTCGTAAAGGAACGGACATTTTTATGACTACGATCTTTCAAGTTTAGTCTATTGGAGGCACAGAAACTTGCAAACTTAAGTCACAATTCACAAAACGATGAAAAAACTTGCTGGCTTCGAAACACTCCAAGTCCGAATAAGTGATATCGACAATGAAAAATCACTCTCTGAAATACAGCTGATAAGTTACTACTGATTAGCGAATTAATCGAATGATCTTGGAATTACTGATATGGCAGTGGAGTTTTCAACAATCAGGGGGAATCACGTACAAGTCAGGGAGATCCCGTTATCATAATATTCAGTTATCTGTAACTCATAAAAAGTAGGGCAATTTTCAATTGTTCTCGCTTATCTGTTTCCATTTCACAATTTCAGGTATATGGTATTATCACTATAAAACGGTCTGCTGTACATCAAATGTCGTTCTCATAAACATGTTGGTCTCAAGTGTGATTTATCTCTTATTAAAACCTTTTGTGTGTGTTAAGAGGATCCTTTAGGTTAGCAGACTCTATGATTTACTTTAATGCCAGATTCGTCGACGGTCCTTTAGGTACAGGCTGAAATACTTAATACAAGGCAGAAAACATGCTAGAAAAATACACGTTTTAATAGGCAAAAACCTGCAATTTGCCATCCATATAAATTATTTATTTATTAAATTTAAAAAATAGCTCAATTTATATTTAAATTTAAAATTCACCTTCTATCATTTGTATTTTTGTGTGTGTGAGTTATATATATATATATGTATATATATAACTTTTAAATTCCTACAAACGGAAAACTTAACTATGGCTTGTGCATTGTGATACAGTGTTGAATGGTGTTTTAAATATATAATTATTAATAGACAAGACCAAAAATATGAGCAATTAATATTCATAAAGGTTTATTTTTGCGCTCTAATTCTATATCAATATAGCCAACGTGGTGACACGAAATAGAAATCTACAAATTGTAAATTTTGCGTTATTATAAAACGTAAAAAAATTTCCCCAAAACCCTTTGGAAATAATAACACGCAAAACTATGGATATACGTAGAATTAAACTATCGAATTTGAGATTATAATTAAGATTTATGTAGGCCCTTCAGAGATAGAAAACAAAAACCTATCCATATATCTCAGAAAAATGATATATATTTATACGTGAAACCTAATTGCAGTCAATTCACAGTTACTACTAAATTTCTGAAGTTCTATTTCCAAGATATTCCTCCGCCTCATAGAAACAAAGCTTAGGAAATTACACCAGATGGCCAACGCACCGTATTCATGCGGACTCAAGTGTAATAAATGTTTGCAATACCAACATACCTGTTCTCTCTCTGTCTTTGTTCGTGTTAGTTATTAATGAAACATAATTTATTGATAAGATACAATTATAAGTTAAATTTAACCAAGTAAGGCACCTTTATGTTAACAGAAGTACAAAACGCTTGTGAGACACGACATATTTAGNTTAACAGAAGTACAAAACGCTTGTGAGACACGACATATTTAGGAAACAATCAAACTCGTCATATATGATGTGTTTTTTCATAGGTTTGACTCAAAACGTGTGAAAAAACCGTGGATAGACTCTACCCGAAAAATCCCCTAGAATCTAGTTCTTCCTTCTACTTAACAATATTTTATTATGTTCAGTGTTAATTATTATTTGTCCGCTGCTGACCATCTAAAATGTAATACTTAGAGACAAGCATAAATAAGCATAAATAAATGACATATCTTCAAACCTGTTGTCGGTCTAATCGCAGTATAGCGGCGTTAATCTTTTAGAGGAATTTTAAAAATTCACGAAACACAAAAACAAGCGTCCAATTGTACGTATGCAGTTTCAGATTTTGTACACCAGCAAACGTTACTTAGTTGACTGGAATATAAGCTTGCACTAAACGAGGATTGTTGTTCATTTCCCGAGTAAAACACGAGGACATGTGTGTTATTGATGTGCACAAAAACAAAACAAATTTAGTTTATGCCGCCTAAATTAGCTTTCGATGGTAAAACAAATTGTGTCCAAGCATTTATTAGAGAACTGCGATCTTTCTGTGCATTCGCATCGGGTTATTTTAAATATTTCTTTAAAGAAAAAATGCTGTTTAGGCATAAACTAACTAAAGACAAACAACTTAATTGTTTTCCGTTTCTTTTGACTGTGGATTGCTGTAGGAATGAATAAGTCGTTCAAAAACTATTTACTAGCGCGACAGTTACTTCTGAATTGTTTACAATTCATTTACTGCAGATATACAGGTGATTTTCAATCCCACATACCAATTATTACCAATATCATTATCAGTTATATAAAAGAAAACACAATCGAACACATTTTACAAATAAATAAATTACATTAATTTACTAATGAGGGTTAAAGTTCTTTCAATACGTTTACATGTGACAACAGCACTGTACTAAGAAATACTGCGGTATGTTCAGTGTGAATTGGCCTGACCACGTGAAACATATGAATATTATCGCTATTTGCATATGTGTCCTTCATTGCAACATAAAGGACACACAATGTTAGAATAGAAAATGTTCTTACCACGGACTGAAGATGAGGTGGACCAATTCTCGTCTTCTACGCATGTACCTAATAGTAACCTATATCTCACTAATACAACTGTGTATGTTACGCGATCAGCAGTGACGAGTGTGTTTTCTTATAACATAATTTTCAAAAGACAGTACATTTTACATGAATAAAATACTTTTACTTGTCTGAACTTAATCAAATCGCATTAAAGTTTGGCTAGAGGAATCACACAAATATCTCAAAAGCACCTGTCTGCGTTTCCAATGTTCCTACCTCAAATCCTATCCTTGTCGTTTATTATAGTCGTACTGGCAAGTAAATCTGTTCAATGTTGGGACACGGAGACTTGTTTTGCGCAATAAATCTACCCCATATTCACTCTACCGTTACTATAGACTGTTCACGGTAGAGTGAGAGCTTTTGAGACCCTAGTCACTTTTTTCTGTTCAGCCATATTGTATTCTTCAACCAACTTTTTTCGAATAAATATTGCCACGTAAGTAATAAACACAGTGTGTATATTCTACCGCACTTGGAAGTTAACGTCTAAGGCTGAAATAAACTATAGTTACTGAATATCATTCCAAATGAGTAGGCTTTCAAAAGTGCTCGCTTCACCTTGAATAGCTTATATAGTTTAGTTGCCGGCATGCGACGTTATCCGCTTACTTACCTCGTGCTGATGTGCAGTGGCTGGTGTCTGCTGCTCTGCCACGCCGGCTGGTCAAATGGGGCGCCTGCCGTTCTTCCAATGGCACGTCCGTTCGCCACAACACGCACTCGCGAGACTGACGGGAGCGTCGGACCTCTGTTCAGTTTTATTCTACTGAGTTTGGGAACGAAATTATATTTGTCATGGGAGAGTTCGGCGCAGGGAAAATGGCCGCCACCAGGTGCGCAGTGTTTCAAAAGGTTACCGTTCTTTAAAATTTTCACTGTATGACAAAGGAAAGATACAGATTTTACTTCGTTACGAAGTTGTGTTACGTTACATTTATGATTATTGCAATTATCCTTTTTTTTACGTCTAAAAAAGAGAAAATCTTGTACCTTACCAAAACTAGCACTTACCTAGTGGTGAATATATTCACATTTTGCTCAACTTTTAACATTGGCTTCCTGCTTTGAACGCCACTATCGACTTTCAAAAATGAATATGTATATATGTTTCCGTAAGACATCGTAAAGCAGCGTTACAATATCAAATTTTAAAACTTATGCGTATGAGGGCTAGGAAATAAAAAAATTGTAATATTTCCTTATGAGTGGAATTGTATTTTTTTTGTTTCACAAAATTTGTAAAGTTTTGGATTATAAACGATAGAGATCTCGGTATGTAAATTTCGTACTATAATAACATTAATGACAGATTATTGCTGGGTAAAGTGAGACAACGATTGCTTTCCCAGGTATCGAAAAACGCTTGAGATTTACCGACAAAAGTAAACACTACACATGAGCCTTCTGGTCAGTGGCTAGCGTTTTTTGTTAGAAGTTTGAGAAGTTTAAGAAGTTATCAAAATTGTTAGGTTTGGTGTTCAAGTTGCAAGGGGATTTAGAACTTGCATGTTATGTGCAAATTTGGTTACCATTTACCGGTTGTATCCAAAATAAAGGAAAAGTGTATTCAATTTTAAAGCCTAAAAATGATAATGCCTATCTTGCCAACGATATAAAACCATATGCCTTCGTTAAATGTTTGCTTGAAAGTTGTTACTGAGAGGTAATGTAGCTAAAAGGCAGATTTGGATGACCGCCATGTAAATAATAGATATTGGGTCGCATTTTTTTCCCCCAACATCGCATATTTGAAAAGGCAATAATTTTCGAAGCACTTTAATTATTATGGTTTATTTACTGCTTTTAAAAGATTATATGCATACAGCATAATTTTTTAATCTGATAAAATATATACGTGTTAAAAGTTTTTAATGAAATGGTTTTCCTGTGAATATGATTCTATTTGTAAAACGTATGAGTCCTCAATTCAGCCTTTTCGGGCAACTCAATTAATAAAAATTTATCTTATGATTACTAAGACTGCTCTTCCAGGTAAATAATAAAATAGTGCTTGATGGACAGTTTGGTGAGTTGGCTGCGATGTGATTTTCTGGTATTGTTTGTCTGAAGAGAATTGTTTGCTTGACGAAGACGTAGCCAGCGATGACGCTAGAGGGCGCCATAAATTTCCCTTGAACTTGGATGGCTAAGATTCCAAAAGGGTTAAGTAAACTACAACAAAGATTCATTACTTTGTGGTAATGTATTTGATGTTTTTACCAATGAATAGCCTAGCGGAAATAAATGCAACAGGTAATTTATAATGTGGTGAAACTGTGTAAAGTGTATTCGTAGGAAGCTTTTATATTGATAATCGCTTAATAAAACCGGAGTTTGGTTTAATATGATCACATCAATATATTATGCCTATTTGCGGGTAAATATTTAGTATCCTTCTTATAGTTTTTGATTTTGAAAATATATTTGCATATAACTATGAGTTGTACTGTAATAATATAATTATTTAGTCGTAAAATTTGTAATTATATAAAGCTATACTTTAACAGATACACATATTTGTAATTTTTTATAATATGTATGTAGGATTGTTGAACGTGATTTTATTCTTTATAAAATAATTAAATTACACGTACCTTCAACATAGTAAATAAACACGGAAATAACAAGATAAACATGTGATAACAACATTGACAAATGAATGGAAGGTTGCAGCGAGGTTACAAAGCGTTTGTGGAGTAGTGTAGCCAACCTTCACACACACACATATATATATATATATATTGTAAATTTTCATTTTGATTGGGTATGTGCGTGCATGTGTTTGTGCGTGACAGAGAGAGAGAGAGAGAGAGAGAAATTGATTGAGTGTGTGTGCACATAAGACCCATCGCAAACAAAAGCATTAATATATAATTTTAACTCACAGACTGAACAACTAATTCCATAAATTCTGAAGTTACTTGAAAACAATTCACAAAATATAAATTTGTATTTGTTTTTGTTGAAAAATAAGGGTATTAATTAAGGTTTGTTCTGTTAATTTATTTATTAAGATACTTCTCAGAATAAGTACTGAGTAATAGGGACTAAATAATGAATTTAAAACGTGTTCTGAATATCTTTACTCTCTTCACTTAATCAAGAAATATAGAAGATTAAAAATATCCCTCTTGTCAAGCGATAAAACTTAACTTGGCCATTTTGCCTTCGCCAGTCAGCCACCACGGCATTCACTGTTGTGAGTCGGCTCAAGACTCTTATCGTGCTTCATTTGCAGAAGAAAGAGAATAATTAATTTAAATTCCCTTTCGCAGAGCGGATAGAGTTTGCTGAAGATCTTTCGTAAACTTTGCAGTGTTTTGCAAAAATATACCTCTCTTACCGTTTCCGTAATTATGAGTGATGAGAGGAGCCAAACCCAAAGGAAACAACTGAAGGCTAGAAAATCTTGAGTTTTCAATTAAAACACACAGCAAAGAGAATTTAGAACGTTATTCCCTAAACGAGAAATACCGTGTACTTACGGCCTCTCTTTGGTATAACTTAACCTCGATATTTGAGGCCAAGGTACTGGGCATATAGGCTTGTAGAGTAAAATTAATTTTTTTTATCTTAGCAGATACAACTAAAAAAAAAACTCAAAGCCTTTAATCGTAAGTTCGTTTGGGTGCACCTGTTTATCAAAAATATTATGCAAAATGTGACTGTGATAAAGTATCGTATTTTAATAGTATTTTTAATTGTCACAAATTTAAGTACGGAATCAGGTTAATTTAAAAGTTCCTCAAACATCATATAATCGATTCAGTTTCTTAAACGGACACTCAGCGCAATTAGGAAGTATTGTCATGTCTTCACACAGCCACACATTTTGGGCGCACTGCAAATTTTAAACAAACAATGTTCTCTATTCGTACAGCTAAATGGCGTGGAGTTATTTTTGGGGACTTAAGTGCGATGAAATGGTTTAATTCATACTCTAGTTCTGGGGTAAAGGAAGTAAGCATAATTTATTGTTAATACATCACTAATTTTTCCAACGTACAAGCGACAATTTATCTTGCCTTATACTAGTACAAAAATTATTATATTTTTAATTTTTGGTAGAAATTTGGACGTTTAATTACATATAACTTGCCAAATACATTCGTTCTGCTGTTTCTATGTGAGCGCACTGCCCACGAAAACTATTTTTTATTAATCAGAACAGCGAAAACGCATAGATATATATTTATAAGTTTATCTGAGTGCACCGTAAGATATTGATTGCGTAATCATATCAGTTTACGCAAACAATTACATGTATATTCTTTCAACGGCTCGTGTATTTTACGGAGGCCACTTCATAAAGAAACCAACAGTAGCAGCCACGTAAACTCATGCAAATGGATTTTCCAGATGTATGAATTACTGGAAATTGTTTTCGGGATTCTAACTGAATTCTTATTTCGGAATCAGGAAATGAAAGTTTAACATTGGGCCGCTGTGGCACAGCTGCTAAAGCTTTCACCTCGCACCACGGCAAACCGTGTTCTAATCCCGGCGGGGACCCTCCCGGATTTTCACACGTGGGAATCATACCGGACGATGCCACTGGTTGGCGATATTTCTCGGGGCTCTCCCGTTTTCCCCCACTCTTGCGTTCCGGCGATGCTCCATACTCGCCTTGCTTCGCCCTCATCTGCTCTCAAGAGTACTATGTTAATAGGAATTCAAACTTCTCCATTCCATTGCAAAATTTCCAAAATGATGTGGCGAAGGCCTTGCCACTGCGGTGGACATTGAAGTCAACGTCAATTCCCAAGATATTCCTGAAGAATAGGAATTTACGCAAGTTGGGGTACACATTAAATAAAATATTTACGTTGAATAATTCATGGGGAATGGGATATCAAAAAAGTGTCAAATAATTTTCATAGAGGTCAGTGCATTGTGGTTGGCATTCCAAGTTACTTAGGTTGAATTTCTGTATGTGAATTTTTATTTATTTAACAGAATATTTGTAATACTGATGTATGTTTCACTTCCATGTTAAAAATAAATGGTTCAGATGTGAATAAGAACGGAGGGAAAGTAGTTCCATGTCTACTTTGAATTAAAAGTGTTAGGTTAACAATTCTGAATATTGAAATGATGCCTTTTGTTTTCTGGTTTTTTTATGCATGTAAGTAAAATAATTAACAAATCTGTAAAATATACATGAATAATACATTACTAGAAACATAACACACATCCTGCATACAAACATATTTAAAGCAGAGTTTCCAAAAGTGATCAGTTTACCGTGAACAGCCTTTAAAAGGTTGAATCTTTTTGAACTGACTGTAGTCCATTCATGGTTACTTTGAAATTTTCTGAAGCGTTGCTAAAGTTCTACATTCAGGATATTCCTCCGCCTCATGCTAACTAAATTTGACCAAATATAGAAAATTATACCAGAGGGACAACGCACCGCTTTCGTCCGCACTCAGTGTAATAATATTTCGCATAAGAAATATTACTTACTGCGCATAACCAGCACACATATTTTTCTCTCTGTTTTTATCATATTAATTATATTATGGAAATATTTAATATGTATAGAAAATAAGTAACAGTTCAATTTAACCAAAATGAATGGTATATTTATGTTAGCACTAGGAGAGGGATTACGGAGGATGTTCGTCTTTTGATGGTCAAGGGCCAGGATTAAATAAAAATCTTTTTGGGTCTTTGAAGTTGGTTTTAAACTTAAATTAACACTAGCAAATATCAAAATATCACAGAAAAATACTCACTAACGTATTTAATATTAAGGCTTGCTCAAAATTTACGTAAAACCTATACAGACATTTTTATTTTGTCGTATTAACTGATGTATATTATGAACAAATATTGGCTCATATTAATTATGTATTTAAATACTACACAATTTTACTAGAAGCATTTAGAATTTCAAAGTTGGTGAAGAGATTTGGGTGGTTCTTAAAACCGAGGTCTTGAGAACCGATGAGGGTGAAGCAAGGTGAGAAGGAGCAGCGCCGGAATGCAAGGGCAAGTGGAACGGAAGATCCCCGAGAAAACCCGCCGACCAGCGTCATCGTCCGGCCCGATTACCTCATGCGAAAATCCGGGGGCAAGTCCGCCGGGAATAGAACCTGATTTAAAGTTTTGAAGAAACGATATCTGAAAACGATGTTTTGATTTGTTCTTACGTATTAATTTAACAACAAAAGACATAGTTTTAGTACAGGTTTATTATTCCTTTTGAGAATCTGACCTTTACAGCATATTATTTGGGGATCATGAGAGCCCTTCCTGACCCTCTGGTTCAGTCGCCCCTGCACTAGTATTAAACGCCTGTAACACGTGGCATATTTTTGGGAAACTCTAAAACACTTCATACATGGCGTGATTTTTCAGAGGTTTGATTCAAAAAGTGGGAATAAACCGCGAACAGACTATATAAACACAACTGCATATGTGTGGCGCTTACTCTGCGAGGGGTGTAGGGCGTGTGATGAGATGACGAGTCAGTGGTGTCTGGAGGTGTCTGGAGTTGTCTGTCACCCGCGGGGGAGCGGATACACCCCTGGGGAAGCTTCCATCGCCGACCCTCTCGCCTGCACCCGAGAGACGTTGCCACTCCTCCGGGCATCTCGACGCTCCCGTTGACAGCCGCGTCGGAGGGGTTGCAAGGGAGGGAGGACACCCCCTCCGTGTCGGCGCCGCGTCCCGACAGCTTGGCGTCACCTCGACCCAGGGTGTCTCTTTGAAGAGAAAGAGGGGAGGGAGAGGGAGAGAGAGAGCGAGAGAGACATCACCCATCACCTTCGCTGACTAGTCCTGCCAAGCCATCCGTTTGTGGAATACCTGGGTTTTACTCGCCACTTTCACACGTAATTTGGCTGCGCTGTAAACGGTTTCAATGTTTATAAATAATTATTCAAAAACTCTTTTACATGATTGTTTTTGAGACGCTAAAAGTAAATTATAGAGAAATTTAAAACACTTTTCCGTGGAATATGTAAAACTAATGTCGAATTTTATCGAAACAAATACTGTAAAGTACGTGTTTATTGAACACATTGGTATATATTTTGCTGCAAAGAATAATCCAGTTCATCGTCGACCATCGATATTGAGTTACAGCATATCGAAATTCGGGCAAAGTAGCCTCAAGCTGCGTCTTGCCAAAGACGATGATTGAGGTTGTCTCGTACCGAGAAACCATGGAACCTGCGATGCTGGTAGAAGAATAATTCGAAATGTTGGCGAACCCGAATGATCCGAGGGTGCTGCCACCAAACATTTCGTCCTAGAAACTGGTAATGTCATCATCTCGGAACTGCGCAATATGTTGACTGAACAAAACACATTATTTCGCAACTATCTTTCCGAGCTCGGGACGGAGGTGGAGCGTGTGAAAACGGAGATCGTCCATGGTATGGTGGTCATGGACGAGTACGTAACGAGTGTTCAAAGGCAAATTATCGACAGATTGAATGTGGCATCGGCACAAAAAGAAGAGAATCTGAAAGGGCTGAAAGAGTCCATAGATCATACATTCGCTACCTCGAATTCCCGTCTCGCCACGATGACGGATATTCAAAATTACAGCAGGGACCTATTGGATGCCCGCAGTGAACGCCTGGCTAAGATCTAAAGTCTTTTGATGGAGATACAAGACTAAACCTATAAAAGATAGCAACAGTAACAATTTTTATTCAATGTGATGTCGGACATTGCCAGTGACCTGCGTCGGGCGATACAGTCTTTCCGCTCGAAGTATTTGCTCACCAAGAGAGCCAAATTTTCAAGCGACCTTATAAATGAATACATTTTAAAGCCAGTTACTCGTCATCTCGAAGTGCTCAGGGAGAGCGATGGAGCACCCATAGCCATGACGACTAAAAGCGACGATACTGCTGAGCATGATAAAGATGTGGAGGTATTTCGCTGCGAATGGTAACTACAGGTGGTTGGTTTTACTCCCAAAACTCGTACGCGAGTACAATTTTACAGTTCACTCGACCACATGCATGAATCTCAAAGACGTGAAAGACGACTCCTTGCTTCGAACATTGTACACTGGCGAGAAAAGGAAGGACCCACACAAACCTAAACGACGCATACGCAACTATGCTCCGAGGACCTATTTTCTCAAGGATCTGAATAATGATACCATCCATGGAGGTTTCTACGCCGAGGAGATCCTGCATACAAAGTTTCTAGATGTGCATTTGGTAGAGAAGGCGCTAAAACGACGCAATGGACGGTCGTTCTTCAAGGGGTGGGGTCCCCCAGCCCACTACAATTCCTGGGTAGCCGATGCGGACATCGAGCGGTGAACACCGAAGATTGGAATTCATATACCTGTGTTTTTTTCTCATGTCGTACTTTACAGAACAAATTTTGCTTAAAACAATAGGTTGTGTTTTATTTATTTTATAACCCTCCTTCACCGCTTTAAAACAGAATATTTTAAATAAAATACTTGCATTTGACGATTTACATCACCTGGTCACCATTCGGTACAGGTCGGTAGTAATATAAAATATCTCTGGTGGCTGAAACATGTTACCTGTGTGCTCTAGTGGGTGATACTAAAAATAAATGGACAGTATATAAAGCATGTCGTGGAAAGGGGCAGAGGCCTGCCAACTAATTAGCGAACGCGAGTAATTTGACAGATTAAATAACCAATATAAAAATTTGCGAGGGTCGATCGTGGTGAGACCTCTGAAAATGTACTCTTTTTTTAATAATTTCAAGTAATTGTTATACATTTTTTAAAAACATTTGAATACATTCTTAAAAATATTTATAATTTTTTTTTTTCACTTTTTAGGATTTTTTAGAATTTTTTGGCTTCACGGTCACTGGGGTCAATGTCAAGGTCATGGGTCAAGGTCAACGACATCTAACATGGCTGATGAGATGGACACTGGTCGTCCTGGCGAGGACCGGTCATGTCGGGAGCTTAGTCAATCCACCTTTCATCGAACCCCGGACCTCCTACATGTATTTCACAAGAAAAAAATATTTAAGAATTTGTAAGTTTTATTTTTATTTTTGGGATTTGATAATTTTTCTGAATTTTTTCAATTTTTTGGGTTTCAAGTTTATTCTAGGTCACGGGAATGATATCAAGGTAATGGTTCAAGGTCAAGGTCACTCAGATTCTAGATGGCGGCCAGCCGGTGCCAGTGTGCCGGAATTCTCTATATTATTCTCCTGATGTGACATTCTTTACACTTAACAGCACGTAAAATACTGTAACTACAAATATCTATTGCAAATAATGCTTGCGTTCACTGCAACAGCATACACAGTGGCAGGACCATTCTTTTAAGGGCACGCATTTACATGTCCCACTAGCCGCCCAGGTTAACATTTTGGCAGAACAAAATATTTTCTCTTTGTAACAGACGTGTTACGGTTTTCGTTTTGGTCCAATATACGCGAGACTATTCTAGTGCCATTCAACTGAGATTAAATAAAACAAATATTATAACGTTTTAGTAAGTATCGTAACTTTAAAATGTATGACTATTTAACGTTTATCGTAATGAATCAGTAACTGGAATGTTGTTTGTTAAAAATATAATTTTGTTATTTTTTATTTATTTTACGGGTGGTCAATAATGTTTACACTAATTAATGTTTAAATAACTAAAAACGTGCTCCTCATATATTGCTTTCACCACTGAGTAGAAGTTAAAGGTGCCTCCGATAAATTACCAATTTTTTTTTTTTAACGAAATTCATTGATACCATTTTTCTGACATGTTAAGAAAATAGCAAGCTAATTCTGATTCAGCTGAGCTGGAATACTGGTGGTTTTCCCAAATACATAAATCTCTATGGATGAAAAACACGGTTAAAGCTGTACGAAAACGCGATACCAAATACGAGGTAGGATCTCGAATCATTAAAATATTAAGTTTTTTCTAACTGATGTTACCTTCTTGTATTAACTTTACAGTTATCAACTATTTGGTATTTGCCAGAGACATTAATAGAGTTGTTCATATATGGCTCTCAAATGTTTAGAAGAAACGTTGCACAAAACAAATACTAGTCGCATTTAAATGATAGAAAAAAATATTACAAACACAATATTTACGAAAATGTATCAAAATAAATGTTATTTATATGCGTATAAAATTAATTAATTCCCATTACATAAATGCCATGTATTAATCACAATGTTATGGCAGCTTGGTAAATAAACCTGTAAACAAGGGATGGAATGGTTTGAATTCGCATGCTGCCATTAAAAGGTTTTCTCCTCCAAGTTCTCACCTACATCTTAATTACATTATTTTGTCACGTGAAACTATGGTTGCGGTAACGGACGCTCTCTAAAATAGCATAATACCGTTACGAAGGACCATTGTCGAATTTAACGAACTCCAACACATAAGGTTTATTACTTCCACCGCGTTCATGATCACATGTGGCTGTCAGTTTACCATAATTCCGTTGCGGAAATCAGAAGTAACTCGCTGCGTACAGGAAACATCATTTAATCACAGCATCACGCGGTAAAATAGTGGGTTCAAAAGCTTTTTTTCAGACGTGTTCACGGGCGCGTGCGATCACAGTCGACGCATTTGTTAAACTGATCGTTTTGCGTCCAGTGAGCCCATTTCGCGCATCGCGACAGCCTCGAAATGATCAAACGTATTCATTTCGCGACAGACCAATATTTGTGGAGAATGGGGCGAAAATAACTGTCGATGGTCATTTGACATGAATAAACTGACGAAGCGTAATGCATCCGGGATAATACACGATAAGTAATTTGTAATCATTGAAACGAATATGCACTCGGCCCAATACAGAGTGTATGCAGGGAAAAGCTAAAAAAAAAAAAAAAATGTTGTTTTATTCCGTGATGCTGAGATGTTTTAAATAAAAAATAATAATTTACGGCACATATACGTAACCGCTGACAGCACGTGTTTACGCCACTTCCAACTAACTGTTGTTGATAACATTTAGGATTTTTCATTTGCGCGAATTTTGGCATATGTTGATGAAGCAGATAGTTTAACTAAGATTACGACCATGCTTTTGAACTGCATTATTCATACGATGTTTGTTATGCTTTCAAAGAACAAGGTCACATACGAGTCTAATATAATTTTTTTTCTGTGCTGTAGGTTTTGCTGTAACATTCAGGATGCACATTTCTGGAATAATTGTAAATTTTCAGAGTGATATAATTTCTTCAATGGATACGTGCGGGCATAAAAACGAAACAAACTACATCGTTTCAAAGTAAATTTGAAAGTTTGGTGGGATTTAACAGGTTCATTTTCTGAATTGTCACAGGCTAATTTAAAGCATATTCAAAATGCAAGCACACAGATTTAAATTAATACAACATGTTAAACATTCAAAAGCTTTGCCTCAAACCGATATCGAAGTCACGCAGTGTCGATTACATCCATATATCTTGCTACTTTGAAAATTGGAACAAAAATGTTAAAAGACTTGAGGCTACGCTAAAAAACAGCGCGTTTAATTTCCCACAGATGGCATATGTCAACATATAGGCCTACAACTATAGCAAAGCACATCATTGTCAGTACACAGTTATAGAGGAAAACTCTTCATTATAATTTGTTTCCGAAATGGATTTTACAAAAACGTATTGTTATTTTCTTATACTTTCTGAAAATATGGAAAATAATTGGTTCGGATACTGAAAATTGGTGCTAATTTTAAAAAAAATGTGTGTAACTAAATGCCTCTTGTGTGAAAATATTTTTAAGTTATAATATGTGGTGAACCCATTGATTATGGAAGAATTAAAACATTTCGTCTGTCAGAGAAACAACAGAATTTTGTGTGCAGTAGTGTGGCACTATAAAAGTTTAGAACGACAATACCTGACAAGCAGTTAAGCCAGAGGATTTTTTAATTGTAGCTTATGTAAACATGTGTAACTTTAACACGAGTGTAAAGCTCTCGAGAATTCAAAATATCGTCTTATAGTTAATTTAGAAATAGCGTTATTATTTGTAAATTTACCAACTTATTAACCTCACATAATTTCACCATATATCTTATAGTTTTAAAATCTTTTCTAAGTTTCGCCGCCGAGCTAAATTATTGCTGTAATGCCATTACTAGACTATTTCAATGGAAAAGTCACTGCAAAAATGGTTGTCATGATGGACCTGACAGGTATAATTAGCAGAGAACCTGAATAAACCTTAACATTTAAGTGTTAATTGCTAAAAACTGCGTTTCTTTAAAAGGAAATATAAAAGTACGACCTCGATTCCGCAGTTCATTTCTGGAACCTCCATAATACATTATAATATCCCACTACTCCTAACATAAAATTATTTAGGAATTCAGACATCGCTTCTTTATCATGGCGAAATCTTTAAGGTTGTTGCATTTTTCCCCTGATGTAGTTATAAGTCCTTATGGAATTTTTAATCTCTACTTGGAAGTTATCTTAAGGGCGCCGCCTCGCTAGAGCTAGTCCCTACAGAAGAAAGGGAGCGATAAGGGCCACACTGGCACGCGCATCTATTGCCGCATCGCCTCTGGGTGCAAGCCACCGAACTGGCATGTAGCCTTTCCACTGAAACAGTTTTTTCTATTGGACTCTAGTGGTGACCATATAATTTTATTGGCGGAGAGTCAGTAGTAAAGTTCAGTACAATATTATATCTAAGTTTTTCTTGTTCTTGCTTAGCGTATTTTGAGGTACAGCAGTTTAAAAATACCGTTTTAAGCAATGTTGTAGGGCTAAGAAATAATATTTCAAGTTCGCAGAACGTCTTGAAAGCGACATGACGTACTCGTCTGAAGCGTGTGTAATTTTCGTAATTTAGCACATTGGGCACACGTGAAATACTTGACAGGTGACGTCCGGCGACTGACGACGACGTTACGGTTGGGCAAGGTTTAAATGTGTTCGGTCAGAGACACGGGCTGTATAACTAGCTGGATTGAACTTATTGGCTGATAACCTGTCCCCGGCCGGTATATAAGCTGGGGCGCGTGGCTTGACGGCACAGCGCAAAGTCTGGTGTAACGATCCTTTGCACTGCTAATATGAGCACAGCCACTGACATGCCTGTAATGGGCGTGACCCGGGTCGGCCGCTGCTGCTGCTGGCACCTGATGGAACTCGTGACCGGTCCTTGGGCGAAGGTGGTTCTGCGGCTGGCAGTGCTGGTTGGAGCCCTAGGAGGGATGCTGGTCCTGCTGGGTCTGAACCAAAGGTTGGCTATTCCCAGCGGCACTGGGAGTCCGTGGCGAAATCTCTCGACGATAGGGTGCGGCTCGCCGGCGGTCTTGCGGGGTGGCTGGAAGAGGGAGCTGGAGGATACTGGGAGGTGAGGCCTCACCAGTTGGCGGGCGGGATGAGCACGTTCCCGTGAGGTGAGCCTGCAGAGGTTAGTTGGCACTGGGTTACAGTTCACGCTGGGCTTAGAGGCAGTAGCTGCCCTCTTCCCTCTTCGCTCACCACTTTGCACCACTCCTATGGGTGTATGCCATAGATGTAGGAACTAAGGTCGGCCACGCTAAGGAAGAGCAGGCGACGAAGATGTCAAGCTAGGTGTAAAGACAGTGAAGGCTGGGCCACTCAGAGTCAGTCCAATTACTCCTTCCGGCGAAAATAACAAGGTGGTGGATGGAGCACTAGGCTGATCAGAATGTCCAGTCACGTCGTGGGTGTTGTCCATAATGAGTCAGAACTCCAGAACAAGTTTAATCACTCCTTCCGGCGAAAATGGCACACTGGATGAAGTGAATTGGCTTGGCTGGCTGACTAGCCACCTCGTGGTTTGAGTTTCTAGTGGTTGTGGCTCTACCAGTGAGTGTGCACCAGGTACCATGTTCGACAAAGAGGGTTTCAATTACGCGGTCTGCTGCTTTTCCTTGCTGGGCCGACGTCTACTTGGGATCACGTGTTTATTCCCGTGAGGAATAGACACGGTGTCCCAAACTAACTCCTATCAACGAACCATAACAGAAGTAAACTACCATAATAACAAGTGGAGGGAACCTAGATCTAAACTAGACAAGAGGAGATGTGGCTAGGTAACTATAATACTAACTGACCCTAACTAACTCTAATGCTGTTGTCCAGAAGGGACTCGGATGTCACTGCCAGAGTGGTAGTGAGTGTTAACGGGGCGGAAAACTTATTCAAGGGTTGAAGGTCTAGAAGATGTCATGAAGGTAGCGGTGGTCCTTCGTGAGGAAGGCGGTAGTAGCAGAGAGCTCCGGCACACGAGGTGATGGAGCAAGCTGCTGAGTATCAACTCGCGAGACCGCCTTACATCATCACTGGAGTAAGCTCCTCAGCGCGGGGGTAGTACAAGCACCTGGGGGGAGGGGGGTGTGGCTCTTGTCCTTCCAGTTGTATTTCATATTATTGCAGCGGGTATAGAGAAGGTAAGCTCTCCCCCACCGCACCCATAAAATTGTAAGCATGAGCTAAGCTCGTCGCTGTTTTTTAAGACTTGCCAAGTCACCCCGGTAAGCGCTGGCATCCATAACCCCCCTCCCCTACCCAAAATTATACATTGCCTGCACAGCGGTCGTGGGAAGAGATTGCAGTGAAGCTGCTACCTTGTAATGTCTATTTTATTGCGGAATTTTGAAGAAGCTGGTTAAGTTATAGACTTGATGATAATTTATTAGA
>NQII01000966.1:483150-501610 GCA_002778355.1 Clitarchus hookeri | reverse complement strand
CCCGGCCAGTCTTTTATTGTATATAAGCGGATTCTGAGCCTGAATAAGCCCGTGATTTTACTGGCGATAGGTCTGGGTAAGGCTTTGCCTGCAGTGAAATGAGATGGTGGTGATTTTGTGATCACAAGATGTCTAATATTTATTAACATAATATAGTTAGATAGTTATTCATCGTGATCAAAAATTTCTTCAATTTCCTGAGGCGCTATGTAATACCCGAGTCCTGAGACAGCTGGGAACGTACGTTGGCAATGTAATAATTTACAGTGATTTGAAAGTAACAGTGAATTTTAACTAGTATTTCCGTTTTACGTTAAATTTAATTGATATAAAGAAAACATGAGGCGGAAAACTCTGTTAGTGCTTCGTGTAAGAAAGGAGACGGTGCTGCCATCTGCGGATGGAGAAATCGAGACCCCGCTCCCGGCGGAAAGGTCGGCCAACTCGCGAGACCGCCGCCGCTCATCACTGGAGCACACTCCTCAGCGTTGGGGGTAGTACAAGCCCTGGGGAGGGCTCTTGTCTACCGAGTTGTCTTTCATTTGAATTGCGGCGGGAAAGAGAAGCTAACCCTCTTCCACCGTCCGCACCCATAAAACTGTCGTTCTTAAGCCATCCTCGCTTGGATCTTAGAGCAAGCCGAGTCTCCCAGGCAAGTCCTGGTTCGCATTAGCTTTAAACTCCCTCCTACTCTGCCTACACAGAGGTCATGAGAGGAGGTATCAGTGAGGCTGCTACCTTGTATTGTCCCTTTTCATTCGGTATTTTGAAAAATGTATGTTTATTTATAGACTAGACGAGAATTTATTTAAACTCACGGTCAGTCTTTTATTGCATGAAAACTGATTCTAAGCCTTAATAATCCCGTGAATTTACTCGTGTTAGGTATGGGTAAAGATGTTGCCTGTAGTGAAATGAGATGGTAATGATTGTGATCATGAGGTGTTACTTACATATATTTATATATTTGGTAGCTGTTTGATCATAGTTTGTATTTTCCAATAATTTCTCAATCCCTGAGGCACTGTAAGGTACCCCGAGTCCTAAGGCAGGTTGGAAACGTACGTTGTCAGCATTTTTGTCAATGGCTGTTGATGGTAACAGTAATTTAAATAAAATAAAATAGGCGGCGGTACTTCTTAAAAACTAGAATTGTAAACTTTGAGAGCAACACGTATGAAAGGACACAGTGCTGCCATCTCTGGGTGGAGAGATCGAGGCCCCGCTCCCGGCGGAGAGGTCGGCCAATCAGGGTAGGCTCCGCTAGTTCCTTACGCTTTGTGCGTTAACAGAGAGGAAATTAGGTATTTCAAACTGGTTTGTTGATTTAAATTATGAAGAGGGATCTTGGATTTGTGTGATTAAATGTATTAGCTATGTTGTTTACATAATTTTTATTTTATGGGGAAGCGCCTCGGCAGCTCTAGATTTCGACCGTAACAGACGGTGTCTAGAGGCAAACTGAGATGCGCGGCGCGAGCGCGAATTCTTATTATATTTTTTTAACCTACTATATTGCTAAGTGTTAAGCGTACGTCCAATGTAGGGACGGGAGTTTAGGTGCATCTCAGTGCTAGGCTCCATACGCCTACAAAGGAGAGGATTCATGCAGAGGAGGCCTGCATCGTGGCAGTGAGGGATTAAAGCAGCCATGGCCGCAATTGAGGCCATTAACTGCATCCCTGAGTGTTCCTATAGCTGAGGCTAAAGCTATGAAGGGGGAGGGGAAAAACAAGCATAGGCAACGTAAAAACCTTTCCGACAAGAAAGAAGTTCAAAACTTATTCATGTGTTAATGAAAATGCTAAAGGAGGCAGCAGGTGTGGATTCCATGCTTTTTAATATGGAGTTGAAAATATTGAAGAGGAAGGGGCGGGGCTGTGGGCGCAACCGCTCTTGGGGTTGAACTGCTGTCAATACTTCTGTGCAGGCGAACCAGCACAATAATATTGACAGCAGCTATTGAATGCAGGTGAATAATTGGAGGAGGGGGTGGTGGGGGTGGAAAAATTAGCCAATGAGAAACAGGGGTAGAGTACGAGCGAAGCCTCTAATTGATCGAACAAAGGTTTTCCGAAAACACCCGAGTACTTAGTCAATGAGAAACATTGGCGGAGCAATTAAATATATTAAAAGGGGGTGGGGCAATTGGCCAATTAAATATAATGGTAGGAGGGAGTGGAGGGGTTCAGTCGTCTTCCGAGCCCTGTACTGGGGACAGCACCAGAAATGTCTAAACAAATGACAAACGAAAAAAACCAAGATGGTGGTCGAACGATGGTGAGAGACAAACTCCTGTAATGTATAAACAAATGACAAACGAAGAAAACCATGATGGCGTACGCCTACCAAGATGGTGGACTGCATCTACCAAGATGGCGGAATGAGTACGGTTGGTGAGTGTTTTGGGGTGACCTCCAAAAAAAAATTTTTTTTCAATAAAATTTTGTAATAATTTAAAATCAACTTTTAATATTTTTTTAAAATAAATTTTTAGAAATTTTTGATATTTTTTTTTTATATTTTAGTTTTTTAATTTTTTTAAAGCTAAAAGGACCAAGGTCTAGGTCACATGGATCCAAGATGGCGACCGGTCGGCGCATATCTCCTACACCAGAAGATGGCGGCCGGCGCCTCACCCCTGAGCCAGGCGCCAATGCCCCAGACTCATCACAATCATTCTACTATGAAATATCCCATAAACATCGGAAATAATTGTTTGCATTTAAACATCCTTGGGGGGTTAATAAGGGGGTCTCATTCCTCGAGAGGTTGTTAACGTCTCGCAATGCACTGTTCCTTTCCATAATGCGGCGTTTAGTCTATGGCAGTTGACATCATGCCACAGTGGCCCCCAAGCGACGGAGTCTTCCCTGGTGAGGGGGGGTGAAAGCGGAAAGGATTCGCAGGAGTGGGTAGCACATAGGGAAGAGACGTGTCATCCGCCATCCGCCAGCATCACAATGGAGCACAACGCTGNGAACCCCGCCCTCCAGATCATCCGTCTCTCGTCGCGGCTGTCCGGCGCAGCAGATTACGCACTCCTTCGCTCGATGCGAGGAGGAAATATTCTGAAATATCACGAGGGAAAAAAAATGCTATGGGAGGGAATTATTTCTCCAAGCAGACTGGAAGTGAGCTGCAACACTTTGTTAAACTTTCCTGAAGCCCTGATAAAGTTTCATAAAATATTTTGGAGGGGGGGGGGGGGCAATTTTGCCGATAAAATACATTGGAAGTGCGAGTGGAGTGTATCAGTCGTATACTGAGTCCTGTGCTGGGGACAGACAGCACCAGCAATGTACAAACAAATCACATACTTAAAAAACAAGAAGGTGGTCGAAAGAAGGTGAGAGACAAACTCTAGTAATGTATAAACAAATGACAAACAAAAAAAAAACAAGACATATGGTGGCTGTACGCCTACCAAGATAGTGGACTGCACTGACTCAAATGGCGGATGGTGGCTGTGACGTCCACCAAAATGGTGGACTACACCTACCAAGTTGGCGGAATGATTATGGGTGGAGGGGTGTAAGAGGAAACCTCCGGAAATTTAAGATATTTTAAATAAATTGTTTAATAATTTTTTATATTTTGTTTTATTTTTTGACATAATTTTTTTATGAATTTTTTAGATTTTTTAATTTAAATTTTTTTTATGCAATGGTCAAGGTTAAGGTCACATGAATCCATTATGGCGGCCTGTGCCGATCTCCTACGCCAGACGCCGATGTCCTACTCTCATCACAATTGTTCTACTATTATTGATTATGTTTTATTACAAGAAATATTAAATTGATAAACGTATCAAAAACCACAGAGAAGTAATTTACGAAAATTGTTGTCGTAAAATACAAGAAATTCTAATTGATATGTATTGGCATACAAATTTACAAACTGTGCGTAGTTATCATGTTTGGATACAGTTAAAATTATTTGTTAACGTAATTAGAATAAGGTAAAGAAATTTCGTGCAATATCTTCCAGTTGTATGACAGTAATTTCACTGTAAGTTTTACAATGACATTTAAAATAAAAATAGCCACAACTTAAACTCTAATCGCAGGCGAACAAAATACCACACTCCAAAGATTTTTCTTCATGGCGTTCCTAGATCTTCAAAACAAATTTGAGCTGAAATCAATCGTTAAGCTCGTATAATATTTTGAAATTTGTTTGGCCCTAATTTTAAGGTTGAGATTATGATAATTCTACTAAAAAATTATGCGAGAGCTCGTTTTAAATTGATTTGACCTTTTTTATCAAATATTTATTGATATTATATCGCAATACTAAAAAATGCAGGAAAAAACGTTTGAGCACTTGAACAGCCTTAGCGTATTATCGGGAGTATACTCATTCACGAACGATATGATGCGAAATTGGTAAAGCTATGGTCGCTACTGTACAAGTTCAGAAGCTGACAACAATACTAAAACCGTACTTTTTGCTGGTTTTTGGTCAATAGTCTATTCGCGGTTTATTCACCCTTTTTGGATCCAATCTTTGAAAAATGACCCCATGTAAAACGTGTTTGGCTGTTTCCATTGTTTGTATGCAATGTTTCAATTTGTTAAGTGCGCACGAATGCGGCGAGCTTCGGATAATTTTCTAGACTATGTTAAGCTTTGCTTGCTTGAGACGGAGGGATATTCTGGAAGTAGAACTTTAACAGGGCTTCAAAATAGAGTGAAGTAACCGTCAGTGGTCAATAACTGCTGCTGGCGCGGCCTCATTTTGTTATTAGCTATTGCCAGGGCCATAAGCCAATATAAGTTTTTTTACACAGGAAGTTGTAAGTACTCGTCAGACCAAAAATATTCCTTTTTTTGCTACACTCGGAACCAAAAATTAATATGTTCTTCCAGAGGTTAAATAAAACACTTGAGCGGAATGCAAACCTAAAATGCAAGCGTTTCTCCGACGTGATATCGTTCGCTCGCGTCGTTCGTGGACCCATTTCTCTCTGAGTATCGTAAAGAGAAAAAAAATGCTGTTATATAATAAGTGGTAGGAGAATGAATATATATATATATATATATATATATATATATATATATATATAAATGCATACGTGTGTATGTGTAATCTTAGGCACGATGTCGTCCCCAGTTTAAATTACTCATTGTGGAAAGGAACAGTTCGTTGTGAGACGTAAAAAACCTCTCGTGAAACGAGAACCCTACTTCCGGTCTTGCTCGGATGTGACGCAGGCTGGTTACGGTAAACGGAGCGCTTCTTAAAGCCCTGCTTGATTTATACTTGTATGCACGTGCTGTATTCTTCCACCATATGCAAAATTAACATTGCCATGGACCTTGTCACTTGATTCTGGCATAGGTCAAGTGAAACGGTGAAATTAATAGAAAAGTTGGTATTTTACAAATTCCTGTATTATTAGCATGCATTAAAAACAAAGAGCAAAAGTAATCATTTCAGTATTGACAAATGTTTGCCCAACAGTTTTAATTCAAAGGTTCGACATGGAAATATTTTCTCTCTCTCTATAGCAACTTTACTGAGCGTCTGACAGTCAGTGTACCCGTTATAATTTGTGCAGGTTGGAGCAGTGATTATTTTTAAAGGTTGATTTCAAAAGTGCTCAATTAACCATAAACCTCGTATTGTTTTCCCCCTTCAATCAGTATCTCTTTGAAATAAAAAAAACTTAGTACTCTGATATAAAGGCGGTAGAATTAGTATGTATATAGCCTACATATAAACACACGTGTATGTACAAGGTGGGGTAAGATTCGACCAACTAGCTTCGTGAGGTGATCCCTTATGCAAAATAAGTAGGGAAAATATGGAAAACTGTCTACTTGTACTGAATATAAAGGAATAGATGAGTCATTAAAAACCCAGTTCCATGTAAATAGCAATACATTACGTGAGTATACTCCTTCTTGCGTTGTGTTTTTGATACCCACACGCACTTAAAAATGAAATACGGATGATTAATAATAAATAACATTTTTTATTTTCACCAACTGTCGGTTCTCAATGGGCCGTTATCCTCTGTTTCGTTTTCCTATATTATTTTTTTTGCCGAACATATCATATAAATGTGACACTGTCAGATAGCTTAGGATTTTTTTTTTCAGTTTGATTTAGCATTGCCACGTTTAGTAAGATTTTCGCTGTTGCCTCACGTGCAGTTTTATGCAGACACGTGATATCATTAACTCTGTCAATTAGCACGAGGTTGTGAACAATCTCATTTGGCTTCTTTATGCAGGCAATTAATATTTTTAAGACTTAATTAAAAAAAAAATTAATATGGTAAAATATATACACAACATAGGCGAAACAATAAGGTGCTCCATCTTCCTATCCGAAACACAAATCTCGTCTCCTCCACCCCATGTGACTACACTAAAAACAATATTTAAGTGAGTGCTTGAATTAGTATGATGCTTAAACGAGGAGACAGGTTTCTTAAAATCTCATCTGCTGAGTTGGCCCTAGAAAATTTATGGCAAATTATCATAACTTCGGAAGAAAAAAAAAAGTTAAATTATTGGTAGAAAAAATTAATTGCAAGCGAAAAAAATTTAACAATTGTAGTAATAGTCAAAGCTATCTATACGTTATGAAACATTATATGAACATCTAGATTTGTATCGTGCGTGCATAAGAAAATCACAAGTTATCACATTTGACCACAAGGAAAATAGTAAAAAGTTTGTACTCAATATATCTTCCCTGGAGTTTCCTTATTTTAAGTTCTTTCTCCGGACTACTAAAATGATTTTGTTTTATCTCTGAAGATGTTAGTTTCTGGGTTATTAACAACAAATTATAATATTAAAAAACCTTAAATGTATTTACTTGCAGTCAAATAAAAGCTGCTGCTTTCTCACCAAAAAACTTTTTAAAAAAATCCATCATATAAAGGGGTAAAAATATCAATTAAAAAAATAATTTTTAAATTTTGTATTTAAAATAAATAATTATATTTACGGTATGCTTTACGTTATAACATAAACAAAAAAAAATTATTAAGAGAGAAAATCATCATTAATATTGTATAATTTAAGTTGAACGAAAAGTAAATATTTACACTTCCTTTGCATTATCTCTAAAACAATTAGACTTTAATATATTTTATTGTTGGAAATTTTGCTGAAGAAACTATGGCGTAATTATTTACAGCAATTACATATATTTATAGGATCTTCACGGTGAATTGAGCACTTTCGAAAACCCTACTTACGATCTACTTTTCTTGTCGTTCTGTATCCTTCTGCCATATGTAAAGTTAACACTGTCATCGGCCTCACCAGTTTATTCATACGCCATCAATCTGAAACCATGGGATTGTTTGTAAAGTAAAATTATTTAAATGATCAGTAAGACTCTCAGTGTGGAAAACATGAAACGCCAACTTCTGCGGTCATATATTTCAACATTACTCGCAATACATCGTCAAGTGTAAAGCACTATTTTTATTATCCCTCTGCCAACTTAACTAGGAACCTACATGCCAGCGTACATTGAAGCACACATATGTTATGAGCAGGGAATTTTTTTTCAAAGCTTTGATTCAAAGTGCTAACTTTATCGTGAACAGCATGTATCACGATTGTAGGCCTATTAATTATTTTAATCTAATTGTTGACAACCTTATGGGAAACCCCCCCAAAAAAACTCTGGTTACGCCCCTGCTNCCACAGCGTTCATGGCAGGCTGTTCTTGCGCCATCGCTCTGACAAGGCATAGAGGCAGACCGGAATATTTCGTCCCACCAAACCCTTTTTACAACGACCTATGGGGTCTCCTCCAACCAGCGGTACCAGAAAAACGGTTGGGGCTAGGGTAACTGTACGCCTCCAGGGGGGGGGGGTGAGGAAGTACAAGAGTGGGAGGGAGAATCCGACAGTTTTTTTACGTCACAGCCAAACCCTCTCTCGCGTTATGTACGTACGCGGTGGGTACCTAAGTGGGGAATTCTGATTTGGGCGGAGTGCAAAAGGGGTTGGTCCGTGAGGGTTTTGAAGGGGGAGTGGTGGGCAGGGGGTAAAGGAATGATGTCGCGCAGTATCGCGTTCACTACGGACCGCATACTAATGACTTTCTTCGGGGCCGGTAAATGCNGGAAACAACACTCACAAAACTAGTCCGACCCTTCAGCTCTCCAAGACGAGGTTGAACGCGTACACTAATTAAGGGTCGTAGATTCTCAGACAGGCTCTTGCGAGTCCCGAAGCCTTCTCCGCTCCTCTCTAGCAACCCAACCCTGAGGCTTTCTACTACCCATCGAGACTCACAGCGAAGAGAGGCCGATTTTTCAGTTTTGTTTGTCCCGCGTCCGAGCTGCCGGCGTGAAGTACCGCCGGAAGTCGATAAAACTCCCAGACTGAAGTTTATCGCCGTCGTGACGCCGGGCCTCCGAACGTTATTTCGCCTCCAGCCATCTCGCGTCGCGGCGCGGCACGGATGTCTTTCTCAGGGGGAGAATAAAGCGTCCGGGAAAAAGTGACATTATTCCATATTCTTGCACCGCACGCAACGCGTTTGTTTCCCCGTTTTCTGGCGGCACGCGAAACGCTCGAAAACAGACCGGCGAGAATTTATTATAGTCGATTCGTGGTTACGTCCAGCTTTTCTGAAGCTCTACTGAAGTTCTACTTTCAGGATATTCCTCCGCTTTAGTGTTAACAGAACTTAACTAACAGTAGAAAATTACTCCAAACAGGCGACGCAACGCGTTTATGCGCACTCTGTTTAATAACGTTTTGCGCGAGAACAATCTATTTCTAGACATTACCAACACAAATATTTTCTCTTTGTTTTAATACTTATTAACTATCAATGAAATATTGTTATTTACAGATAAATAACTTAACTAAAAATATGATACTTTCATGTCAACACAAGTACAAAACGCTCGTGATACGCGAGATATTTAAGAAACAGCCAAACATGCAATGCATGGGGTGATTTTTCAAACGTTTTATTTAAAAATGTTAAGATACTGCTAACAGACTTTATTCGACATCGACTCCGGTTATTCGTTTCATATTCACTATATTTAGCCAGCACTGGCCGTTTTACAGATGCTTCTTGATATTTAGCGGACAGCATCAAACTCAGGGGGATAACATCTGACTTTATTACGAATGAACATCGCGTCTAACTTTTTGTAATACCTGTCTTGAACTAACGTGGATAGTAACTTCAAAGCAAGAACGACGTTGGTATGCCTGCATGCTCTGTGTACGTAATACCAAACTTTTTTTTATAGTAAACACGGTGTCCCTACATGTTTCATTCGTATTTGAATTCATTGGATAGTATAAGTCGAGAAATAAGGTTTAGGACAACATTTTTAAGGTTCTTGAGGTCCTCGCTTGTGTCGAAGATTAAGGCCCTATTACCAACCTTAATTTCGATATCCCCACTTCCATGACCGAGGTAGTGCAGTGTTGCTCTGCCCCCATAGCTCAGGGGCAGGGTGGCCGACTTGTAATCGGAGGGTCGGGAGTTCGCACCCCGGTTCCTCCGCGGCAGATTTTCAGTTTGCATGTCACGCACGTGTGTAATGTGAATTTGTCAAGTCTGTCTGCTTGAATTCGTCACACGTCAATGTACACTCAAACTCTCAAACGTCACACACACTCTGTCCAACGGCAAATGTATCGGTCAATAAAGTCAACTTAAAGAAAAAAAGAAGTGGTAACTTACTGGACTCGCATTTAGGAGGACCCGGGTTCGATTCCCGGTCCGGTCATCTTGATTTCGGTTTTCCATGGTTTCAGCGAAATCACTCCAGGCGAATATTGGGAGGGGTCCTTAACGAAGGCCATGGCTGACTCCTTCCCGTTCCTTCCCCAATCCTTCTTCCCTGAACATCTTGTTCCGTCCGTAATGACCACGTTGTTGACGCGATTTTTAGCCCAACTACCAACCTACCCCCTTCCCCCACGACGCACCAAACCCAAGGGAGTGGGTAGCACAAAAAGGATATATTGCGAGGCTTTGAGTTTTTGATTTCTCACTGGTGTCGTATTTTTGGAGGTATAATTTTTAAAATATTACTAGAATTACTATTTGTTACGGTCTTTGACAACTTGAAAACTATTTTATGCAATGTTTTTAAAAGATAAATTTCTGAAACTATTTGAGCTTCACTCTTACACTTTTATATTGATGTTTTTCCTACAAGTATTTATGGGAATGCATTAAAAATGCGTCAAATTCATGAGGTTAAATTAATTTTTTCCAAAATATTCTGGCTGCCCCTATTAAATTAATAAAGAGGAATGGATTTACGTATAAAAGTATAGGGGGATTTGAATCAGATTTCAAATCAAAATTACCCTAAATATTTCATCCTGCATTCCAAACGTAAAAAATATCACGATTTCTTATCCCTATTTCCAAAAACTTCTTTCCTTAATATTTAGTTTAGGATAGAGTCTCAAACCCATTCTCCCTCTAATTTTAAATACGTAATTACCCAACAAAGATTGTAAATATATGTTATTATAATAAAAATATACACACATTCAAATATACGTATATATAAATATATATATGAAAGATATTTGCAAACTTTTTTTTTTCAACTCGCCTTGCTGTGCAGGGGACGAAGTGAGAAGATGATATAAAGAGAGAAACGGAATAATTCTCTACTCCTCGTATCCCGTAATACCATCACGGTCCATAAATAAAATGTACAGACCAGGGATCCTGCGGATTACTTTAAAAAATAAAGGAGGAAAGAGCTGGCTTGGGTATGGAGAAATAATGCCAGCCGCTGGAAATTTGTGGCTTACTATCAAACGTGTATTTTTTCCTAGATATTTTCTTGGCCAGGCCCTGTTTGGTATTCTTGATAAATATATTATTTCTGTTTTCAAGACCTTCGAATCGTAACGAAAATGAATGAACTGTCATAAAATAAGTTCACATAGAGAGGAATGGCAATGGTACGAAATATTTGAACGGTTTTTTACTTTTTGGTGTACACCCGGACAACTGAAATTCCAGTAGAAAAAAAATGAAACCATAGCTTAATAGAAAACACTCAAGTAAAAGATGCATTTACATTTTTTTTACTCTCACCATTTTCTTAGTTTAAAAAAATTAACAATTTGTTTTAAAATAGTTTTAAACGAATCGAAGTTAAAACGCTATTTAGAAAATACAGATAAACGTATTTTTGTAAAATTGTTTGTTAAATGATGAATATATGTAGTTTATATATTGTGTTAATGAATAGTTGGATATTATTTATTTCATATTTTAAACTGCCCAACAAATATTTATAACCGTAAATAAAACGCGTACAAGAAATTGAAAACGATATTTATTTTACAGTCTCAATAATGACTATTTTCCAGCATTGCTAAACAATATCCTAGTTAACAAAATCTTTCACAAAACATGTTGGCAGCATCTTAAAAGTATAAAATTGCGGAAAATCACAAGATAGAATATGGGTGACTTTTTTCTAATGACCGGGAAAGATATCTTTTTGTTACTTTTGCTTTCGTAAATCCAAGTATTTTGTCGCGGTTCCATCATATGTTCTCACTTTATGTCACACACGCTTCGAGGGTGCCCGGCTACGGTATAAATAATTACTGTATATATTGCTAAATGAAATACTGTCCTTGATGCGAAAAGCATTTTTATTAAAGCACGTGTATTATTTTACAATTCAATATATTTACTTCGATACAAAAAATATATAAAATTTTTAACATCTAATTAATTGAATTTTAAGTTTCCTATGAAAACGTTTTTTTCTCTCTCATAATTATTATTTCGCGTATGACACCTAAAAACATTTCGCTTAGGTGCTCGATAAGCAATGAGGCGAAACAAGACCGCGACCTCTGGAGTTGAGGCAAACGGTAGCGTAAAAATATGAAAAATATTTAAACTCACGTAAAGCTTAAGTCCAGTGGCATAACAATAGTCCACTCATCAAAATATTCACTCCCAAAATACACATAATCCGGGAATAAAATACATGTCTTGGCACAAATGTGGTTAAAAAACAGTTTCGCCAAATAAAGTAAATGTCCTTATTCCAGGTAGGCTCACACCTGCAGGCGGTAGAAAAACCGGAGCTCTTCGCTTATTTGCTGATTATTACGCGTTTGCGCTGTCGTGCCTCGGTAGAAGAGATAACTACCACGAGAAAACTCATGTACACAGAGAAAAACGGCCCGGGATGACGTTACGAGAAACGGTAGTTACGTTTGTAAAACTTAATCTGGAAAGTTCGTGCACTGTGCAGAACATACAAGACACGTGAAATATAATATTTCCGTATGTAAAACACTTTTCACCCGAGGACGTGGTCCCTATCATACTTGGTCGTCTTACGGACTGGGATATTATATGTGGCTCTAACGCGGATGTAAATTACTTTGGCGAGACTTGACGTTCATGTGTCATTGCATTACATTCATCACTGGTGCCCCTTAACGTGCGTAAACCACAATAGTTGCGAGCGTTGTGCGTTATGAGTGTTGGCAATTGTTACAATGCTCTGTTTCGAAACGGCTGCGCGAATTCCTCGAAAAATGGTGAATTTTCATGAAATCCCAAAATAAACCCAGCAATACTTCCGTGCACGAATTTCAATGCAAAATAAGACTGACATTCCCAATAGACGACATTTAATAATCTGACAATGTTTGCAGGTACATTTTCAGCTGCAAGGGCTCAGATATATCAGTAATATATGCAACAAATTGTGTGTTTCGTATGAGCATTCAGAAGCACATGCTCATCTCAGGAGTCACTTCATGCCGTGCTCGTATACAGGGTGTATCTTAACTATCCCGACAAACTTCGGCTACATGTTAATCTCGAAAAAAGGTGAAATCGTAAATACGACATATAATCTAAAGTGAATCCTTAGGGAGGTACACATCTTAGAAGTTGGACCTGAAATGCCGATTTATTTAAAATATTGGAGAACTGTTTAAGATGGAACATAATGTGTAACGGAACAAAGACTTGTAAGCACCTCAACACCTGTCTGTCGCTTCCATCAAATAATGTCGCGGATATAATCATGGTTACTACCCTTATTTCAACTTAATCTACATGACGATGCAGTATAATTTGAATTTAAAAGATGGACTTCTAACCCACATGTCGCAATTAACTATGCACATCCAAACACTCAGTGTTCCACCTCTAGGATTTGTAATACACTTGTGCTTCAGGTCAAATTTAGAAAATATATACCACCCAGAGGATTCACTTCAGACCTTAGGTTGTATGTTTACACCTTACACTTACGCGATTAACCTGCGACCTAATTAAGCTAACAAGCCTAATTATATTTTTCGTAATCAACCTGGTTCTGCAGTTTGTGCGTCGAATTTACGTAAACATTGCAATCGTACATTCTAACCAAGAAATCATAAATATCTGTTATAAATGTGTTTTGAAACCGTGGCCATTTGACAATGTATTATCGAATGACCCCATAGGTCACCGTCAACTGGCTTGACTGTACTGTTAACCGCGCAATAGGGAGTAAAACTGTAGCCAAATTCCTTGCGGATATGATACTCAAAAACGTCATATTTTTCTTCTCTTTGAAGAGGGGTATCGTCAACATGAATAGCCTTGTGTTAAAACACTGGCCCTGGCTATATTATTTCAGTGGAGAAAAAATTGTTCTTTTCCTGGCCAAAGTAAGGACTGCATAACGAATGCATGTTTTTTTTTTAATAGCTTACAGGCTTTGAACTTCCCTGGTTTAAAGCGTTTATGAAATCTGCAAACTTGAAGCATAAATATTATTTTGTTTACAAATTAGATTGAACTTTAAAACCCGTGAAAAAATATTCTCTCTTTTACTTTGCTTAATTGCTTGTTCGCCACCGTCCGTGTGGGGCACACACTCGCTCGATTTATACTTAGAAGGCTTTTCCAATAATTGCTGTAGCCGCGCGTGGAATAAGGGGCGTCAGACATTAAACAAACTGCAAACTCTGGCGTGCGTTTCAGAAATGTGTTTCTCATTTCCAAGCGTTGCTACGGTAACTGCGTAAGATGTAATAAATCCTCAATCATAAAGATTGTCATGCAATGAGATAAAAATAATCTGAAATATCAGAAAATATGAAGTAGTAGCGAAATAATATAGGCGAACGTTTCAATTAAATAGTTTTAAGACAATATGGGAAATGTTTATTCTATATAAATTTTCATTTTAGCTTTTAGTGAAAACCATTAAATTCAAGTGTGCTTTCAAAAACAACTATAGCCTTATTTATGTCACCTTCTGGTCTGTAAGTTTCCGTTTTTTGTCTGTGTGTGTGTATTCGTAAGAACCTTCAGACCCCGTCAATAACTTTCATAAAAACTTCGTTAATGTAAGAAAAATTTTAAGCTTGCTAGATTTTTCAATATCCCCGTTGTTCCTGTAACTTATGTTTAAAATGGCGTTCATTAAAATGTTGATTACTGTGACATTTCTCAGAAAATATAGCACTGATCAAAGCCATTCGGTACATCGCAATAATACGCTGTCAGATTGAAATACAGAAACTCGTGTCCTCATTGGACCAAATTTATTTTAAGTTAGTACCCCTTTGTAATAATAAAGTTCTTACATTATATATCGGGAACTGGTCAAAGGTTCCGCCAAATTTGGCATACAAACAGTCATACATAAATCCACCCTTAGTATATAGACACTAAATTTATAAACTCAGCACTATTAAAAGCCAGATATAATTTTTATAGAATGTCACTTACCTCAGCACAGCAAAATTAAATTAAATCAGTTTATTTGTGCCAGAGATACGGCATATTTTACTCAATAACAGACCATACATGCTACTTTCTAAATAGAATATTGTTCTATTCTGACCTCTTATTTCAAGAGATACACAACCAATTACTTTTAAACCTTGTATAAAAATTATTCTGCTTAGGCGTTTTTAACACGCATAATTAAACAGTGTTTATTTAAGTACCTAATAATTATTACATGCATTTTTGTATAGAGGAAATTGGGCGCGTTAGTTATATCGTACCAATTTATTTCACTGTATTTAAGTCAAAAATACCAAAAAATTTCCCCGAATTTTTGCCCACTACTACGTTATTTCACGAATAATATAAAGATAAAACTATAGTTACATGATATTGTCATACCAAATTTTGAGTTTGGCATCTACGTATGAAGAATTACATCTGATTATTTCACATGCAATGCCGTTATCTAACGCGATACTACAGCTCAGTTTGAAATAAACATAAAGGAAATATAAAATAAACTTATAAATAAATTGACGGGTAAAATATGTAATGAATACACAATATAAATCAGTAGTTTAATACTTTAACCCGTAACCCTCACATTTTATAGTAACGCTGATAGTCAGACCGGGATTCATAATAAGTTATCAAATATTTCATCAATTTTACAATATTGACAGAACGAGCAAATAAAGTTGAATAGGGCAGAATTGTTGGATTTTCATAATCTTTTAAGCTTTCACTTAGTGTATGTTTTGGGCTCAAATTTTGAGACGGTCTATATATGGTAGCAATAACTCTGTATGTTCCTTTGTCACTACTGAAAAAGTATTTTTTGCCTTTGTAAAATATTCTTGCG
This sequence comes from Clitarchus hookeri, assembly GCA_002778355.1. Classification (NCBI taxonomy): domain Eukaryota; kingdom Metazoa; phylum Arthropoda; class Insecta; order Phasmatodea; family Phasmatidae; genus Clitarchus; species Clitarchus hookeri. The sequence goes on along the minus strand of NQII01000966.1, from coordinate 486,003 downwards.
AAGTCTCTGAATCCATTACTTCGCCGTCTTACATACGTTAGTTCCGGAGATGGTGCTGGGCAGCTTTTATCCAGCAAATCTAAGGTTCTCATTTATAACTCCACGCAATTAAGTTATACTCCATTCACGGATACTTACTACTTTCCTGAAGCCCTGCATGAAGTTCTACTTCCATGACATACCGCCGCCTCATATACACATAGCTTAGCCAATCACACCAAAGGGCCAACGCATCGAATTTGTGAGCACTCAGTTTTAATAATATTTTTGCAAAAATTACTATTTCATACTATTCATTAACAACAAACCTATTTACCCCTGTCTTTATTCAATTTAGTTATAAATTAAATATCATGTGACGACCTCCGCACATCAAATATTCGCCTAAGTTCACCTCGCCTTGGATTGCTGTTTCTACGTGACTGTCGTGGACAATAGCTTACCTTTGGTGCGCGCATTGATTGACGTCTGTAGCTAGATGAGGGGGGGGGAGGCGTTTCCATAAACATGCTCGTCATATCAAAACTTTTGTTTCGGCCTGCCCTACCACCCCTTAAACTTATGCCTAACATTTACCAAAAATCCAGAATGTGTATGTGTGTGTGTGTGGGAACATGCACTAAAGAGCCAAAACAACTGGTACACCTGCCTAATATCGTGAAGTCCTCCCCCCCCCCTTCCCGAGCACACATAAGTGCTGCAAGACCAAGTGGCATGGACTCGACTTATGTCTGAAGGTATGCAGGAGGCAATTCATACCATTAATCCTGCAGGGCAGTCCACAAATCCCCTCTGCGCCAATTTGAGAAAGAGTTGCACGTCTGTCACGTTTAATGATTCTCGTCAGTCGTCGTTTGTCTCGTTCTTTCACAATCTTTTTCCGGCCGCAGAGATGTAGAAGATGGGATGTTTTGCCGGATTACCGATATTCACGGTACACTCGTGAAATTGTCGTACGCGAACATCCAAATATTATCGCTACCTCGGAGATACTATGTCCCATCTCTCGTGCACCAACTATAACACCACGTTCAAACTCACTTAAATCTTGATAACCTGCCATTGTAGCAGCAGTAAGCGATCTATATGCCGACCGAATCGCGTTATTCTGATTGGTTCCATACCTCTGTTATTTGAATACGCACGCCTATACCAGTTTTTTTGGCTCTTCAGTGTATATACGACTTAGGCTGGATTGGAAAACACTTGCGATTAAGTATCGAAAATTGGTATACAGGCAAACGTTTACAAGTCAGGTTACCTCACAAAACGGCGTTACAGAGAGTACACCCCTTCATAAGTTAAATAAAGGGTAGACTCCCTGCAATTGCTTATAACTTTGTAACCCTACGCTTGAAGCAATTTGGTATTCCACATTGGCAATCAGCATTAATNACCCTGCAATTGCTTATAACTTTGTAACCCTACGCTTGAAGCAATTTGGTATTCCACATTGGCAATCAGCATTAATAAAGCAATAAGAAAGGACGCCATGGTAGTATCCGCTAATCCCTACCGTTTCCTGAGAAATCACGTTTTAGTTTGGNTAAAGCAATAAGAAAGGACGCCATGGTAGTATCCGCTAATCCCTACCGTTTCCTGAGAAATCACGTTTTAGTTTGGAAAGCGGTTTAATGTTTGCCTGGGGGGTAGGCAGCCTGTAATACTGCTGTGCATGTCGTGTGAAGTGATACCTTGGCTAATGTCCTTATTCTAATATTGTGGACGGCTGAGAAGTTGNCACTGCTGTGCATGTCGTGTGAAGTGATACCTTGGCTAATGTCCTTATTCTAATATTGTGGACGGCTGAGAAGTTGCTTAGAATTTTGTAACTCTGCTCTTGAAACAATTTGAGATGACATTTTAGTATCAGCAATCAAAAAGCAATAAAACATTTCGTCTTGGTAGTATCCGTTAATCTCGACCCATAAAGCAGAAATCGCACTTTTAGTCACTGCGGTCCAAGACATACCAACTGACAACCTGATTCATGGTTTTGTCCTAATGCAGGTAAATGACCCCTTGGTAAATGGTGGTAGTGTGGGGTAGTCCATAAAACCACTAACACCGGTGCCGAGTATTAGTGATTTATTTCGAATGCGAAGAGATTACATGGTTACAGCATGTGGTCGAAGTGTGAGCCACCCATTCCATACATGACCGAATGCGATGCTCATATCACTTGTGCACATGCTGCAACATTCCGGGATTAGCATATATATATATATATATATATATATCTAATATATAAAATTCTCCCGTCACAGTGTTAGTCACTGAACTCCTCNTTTTAGACTGTTGTTGTGATCGAAAATCTTTTTGGTTAGTCTGTAATTGTCCATTCGTTGTAGGTGGCCATAGAATTTTAGCCGTTTTTTTCTAATGTTCTCTGTAATTGGTTCTACTTTGGTATAAAGTTCGTTGTTGCTTTTGCATCTGTATGTTCAAAATTATTATTTTTATTTTTTTTTACGATGTGGCATCAAAAAATACACACCCTCCTAAATTTTCACCCTTCTACCACCAACCCTTATTTTTTATAGCGATATTAGTAATTTAATAAATTTTACCCTAGGTCGATAACTGATCAATTATCATCGATCATTTATCGATCTAGGTTACAGTTTATTCCCACCAGGTGTCTCCCAGTGAAACAGCACGGAGTAGCCGGTCTCCACTTTCTCTCACACAATAACCTTTCTCTTATTCATTTGTGCTCAGATCGTAGTAGTGACGTGTTTACAATTATATTTTCAATAATTAAGTGTACTTCTTAATTAACTTTATTATTGATCGCAAAGCTGTAATTGTTTGTATTTCCATTTTATTAATATTTATTAAATTATCTAATTT
>NQII01000966.1:455841-482651 GCA_002778355.1 Clitarchus hookeri | reverse complement strand
GAGAATGTATTCCTCAGTTCGATAAACAGCTGCTGGCAACTACATCAAACACCAACATATTTTTATTGGATCTGAAAAATGACAGTACGTTTCACTGATATTGTCTGCTCGCTTTTTCTTCAAACATTTTGAATCGAACCTTTGGAAAATCACCCCGTGCATCACGTATTTGATTCATTCTTAATTATTTCCATGCATCACAGAGTTATCTGTTAACATAAAAGCAACTAATTATTTGGTAATTGAACGTTTACTTATATTTCATTTATACATTATAATGTCTCATTTATAATTAATAAGTATTAAAATAGTGATAAAATACGTTGTGCTGTTAAAACATAGTGAGAAATAGTTCTTATGATAAATAATATTAGGCCTCTGAGTGCGCACGAATGTGGTGCGTTATTCCTTTGAAGTAATTTTCTAGACACGGTTATGCACCATACTTTAATAAGCTTAAAGTAATGAAGCAACCTATTTTTTCCCCCTGGTGACCATCTGTGTGATTCCCTGCAAATAAGTACTTATATTGCCAACTTGCCTGAAACTGCACCTTTCACTGGCGCCAAACGTTTTGCGTGCGTTTTACACGAAATTGGTGAGTCCTGGCCAGCTGGAAAACGGAGGGCTATTTTTGTTAACTTATACGCATTGCTCCGTAAATCACAATCAAACGTCCATTATTCTTGACAGTAAATAACGTATGGAATAAGAGGGCAGCCACTCCTGTTATTTCCGTTACGGTGGGAGGCATTGATGATTATTTGCTCTTGGGTTAAAGATCGTGATAACACAACACAGTGTTAACAAGGATTACAATTAAATTTCACTTCGTTTCGCAATATCTCACAAAAAATAACATATAGTTTCAAACTCCAGTTTCAAATCCTTGTATCTCCCTAAGTACTTGGTTACCGTAGAAAATTGCAGGTGTATTTCCCCGCTAGATTTTGCGCAAAGAAGCGCCTCACGAAGCTTGTCGGGCAAATTCGGCACCATCCTGTATACTAGTCGGTGATGGCGGGCGTTGCAAAGGGGAGCATCCCTCGCGATGTCAACAGCCTGTAGCACGGGTCGTTGTTTCCTGCAGTCGTCTGTGGTACATGGTTTGTCTGCGTTGGGGGAATTCGCAAAGCCCTCGTCGGCCCACGCGGCAGCGCCGGGTTCGTTCCGCGGTCGGGTGTCCTGGACGGACATTTGTCACGCCACGCGCAAGTTCCCCCCCGCCTATTTTTTCTCCAGAGACACCGTTGGCACCGGAGAAGAGCGGAGCTCCAGCGATGTAGCCTGGAATGTAGAGGGTGAAGGGGGACGTGTGCGAGAGAGACAGACACAACGCGGGGAGCAATTAATCACCATCCACCCCCTACTGCGGTTGAATCGATGTGTTCGCTCCCGCCATTTCCCATTGCGTACAGCTACTCGCTCACACAAAAAAAAAATTTCCCCAGAAATAATATAAAAAAAACTTCCCCCCAGTGTGGAGTGAATATCCAAGCTGAAATTTCCACAACGTTATTTTCTCGCTGCAGATACAGCACGTTGCGATGACAGGAAAACAAAAGAATAACTTTTTAAATTCAGTTTTTACCAAGCGCCACATTCAACTCGCGTGTTTCCTAGTGGTAAAAAAAAGTAGGTGGAAATAGTTTTGATATTATTTCAACGCTAGTTTCGCTAACGAAGTTAAATTTATATGTAGCACTTTGATACAGCAAGCGTAGAATGCNAATATTATTTCAACGCTAGTTTCGCTAACGAAGTTAAATTTATATGTAGCACTTTGATACAGCAAGCGTAGAATGCAGCAGACGTAGTGTTTTGTACGTGTCAATAAAGGCGTGTATAATTCACGAAGCGAATATTTACGGAATAAAATCCGAACATGGGGCATTTGTTTTGTTTTTCGTGTGAAATTAAAAAAAAAATATATATATATATATATATATATACCTCAGGAGTATAAGGGTATCATTCATGTACTCAATCCAGAAATAATTGTTCTTACTGCAGTGTTTTACATTATGTTAATACATTTGTTTACATCAATGTGTGTGTGCATTGAGAACGACAGAGGGTATTAAAATGCCTGCTTATTTAGTCAGTTTATGAAAAAAATTACGAACAAAGTACCTTTACCCGTTGTGGTTTAACTCGATTCCTGAGGTAGAGCACGGCTGTAAATGCGTAGCTGACAAATCAAAAACTTACATTTATCTACATCCTATAACACATTGAATTTTCGTGCTTCTAAATTCGTTGCCATTCACGAACAAACACATGACATGCTCAACACGGTTTTACTGCCATGAAAATTCATTCTTATAAGATGTATTTAATGCCTGGAAAAAATTTGTAATGAAATATTGATAATTTTTACCCATGTTATTTTACCGCCTTAGCACTCGAGAATAAATTGCGTAGTTTGCATTTCTATCCGAGCCGTATACAAACAATGGGATGTGTTTAATTATGTGTACTACTAAGAATTGAATTTTCCCAGATTTTAGTGTGATAGGAGACGAATTTTAGGCCACATTATTTCTTAGTATTCACACAATAATCTATAACTTGTCCATGTATCCCAGGTGTACAAAGAAAATAAATCGTCTTGACAACAAACATACGAATGGTTTTTAGACTGACACGGGCAGCGGTGGCGTAGTGACCAGGGCGCTCGCCTCCCACCACGGCGATCCGGGCTCGATCCCCGGCGGGTTCACNTGGCGTAGTGACCAGGGCGCTCGCCTCCCACCACGGCGATCCGGGCTCGATCCCCGGCGGGTTCACTCCCGGATTTCGCATGTGGGAATCGTGCTGGACGATGCCGCTTGTCGGCGGGTTTTCTCGGGGTACTCCCGTTTCCCCCGCCNCGCATGTGGGAATCGTGCTGGACGATGCCGCTTGTCGGCGGGTTTTCTCGGGGTACTCCCGTTTCCCCCGCCCTTGAAGTCCAGCTCCGCTCCATTCTAGGGCTTCACCTCTGTCATGCTCGGGGATGACGGTCACCTACGGGTCCCAGCTGTAAAGACCGTCACTCGGAGGGTGTTGCCTTGCCCTGGGTGCACTCCCCACACGCCATTATTATTATTATTATTTAGACTGACAATAGTAGGATGTAGTTACGCCACGATAGAAACAACAGTGGAGAACATACATAATTTATGGTCTTAAGTGAATTCCCAGGGCGACAGCCATTTTTGAACAGTGGACCTTAAAGTAAAATCGATAGTTGTTATAACGTAAAATATCTGGACATAACACTTCCGGGATAATGCGTGATTGAACCGCAGTCACCACAAAACCAAAAGAGAGCACCAAATTATTCCATGTGATATATCGGAATTTTCACACTTATTTAGCAGAAAAAGTACAATCCAGGGCATTCACATTCAGGGTATTAGTGGGTAAGACGTGGTAAGTAGGCGACGTGTACAACATTCGGTAGTGTACATTTCTAGCAAGGGGTGCCATTTTCCGTAAAATTGTTGCTGATATTTTTTTTGTGATTGACAGAAAATATAATAAAATTACTGAATTATTTAAATGTATCTGAAATGTATGGGGATACGCGAGTGCTTAACACACAATAACTGTTTTCTAAACAAATCATTAAGAAATGCAGGCGTCGTCGACTCAAATTCGCATCAAATTACTAATACTTTTATCTCAATACAGCATTTTCCTTATCACAGTACACGAACAAGTTGGCCTTGATAGGGCTACACGCTACAAAGTCATTTGTAAAAATAACAAACAAAAAATTAAGGTTTGGCGGCGGTACCCTCATGTTTCGCATACACGAGTTGCGTATCTTCAACTCCCATTAATTATATGCGGCATATAACACCTATTTGCAAATTGCGCCTTTATAAACAATAACAAAAGCAGCATGTAATCAATACTGAAGCAGTATACGAGTCAGGCAGGGATGGGAAATCTGTATATTTACTTAAATTTTGAGATCCGTCTTTTAAAATTTCCTACGTGTTTTTGTGAAAAATATGTTGTTTTCGTAAATGTAGAAAAACCTTCAATGAAACTACTTCACATACTGTGAAAGGTATACCTACACGAATGAAGATAAAGATCTTCGTCAATAATAATGGAATAATTTGTCACGTTTTAATTATTTTAGTTTAATAACTTTATTTACTTAAAATATGCAGGTATTGTTTTGGAATAGGCTATCGCGCAACATATCACGGTAATAAATCGAACGCCATTAAAAACTTGTATGAGATGGATGTCCAAATAGAACATAAATTACAAAAGAATTAAAGTTTCTTGCAGCACCGAAACGTTAACTCATAAGTTTGTACACTAAATATGTTTGCCTTCAACCCTCACAGCTGTATTCATATGGAGTAATGTAACAAGTAACTTACCTAATGCATACGCTTCAGCACTACGCTGGCTACATAACAATTACTGGCAACGAGCTTCACAGAACACTTGGCTCACTGGTTCAGTTATTCAAACGTAAAATATACTGTGTGTCGTATGTGTTTGCCAAATATTTGTAACGTGATGAGGCTTTAAAATGAAAGCCATAAAGGGAACTCTAATACTGTTCGCATTTGCCTTTTTCTAGTCTTGGGTACCACTCTTGCAAATAAACTCAAAATAATCTTAAATAATAAATTCCAGTTTTCTCGTGGGTACTTTTACGGTTACATATTTTATTGTACGTAATCGCTCATGTTAACTACCGTATCATGCGAGTCTAAGGTATATCCAACTTCGGGATGCAGATACTTTAAAGTGCTGGAAAGCAATATATTAATATAATAATGCAAAATAACAACTTGAAAATATTTCATGTGATGTAATTTCCTTAAAAAAAAAACATAATACGGTCATAGAAATTTTGCATGATTAAATGTACGTTAGTAGAAGAATTATGTTCCTTCTGGCGCAGGTAACAGAATAAGGATAATGTTTCGCCCACCGCCTTGGTTGTCGAGGCGTCCAGGAGTGGCCATGTTGTGATGGCACCCGACCACCATATTGGATATTTGTGACCTTGAACTTGACTAATGAACTTGACCTTGACCTTTAACCCTCCCCCCAAAAGACAAAATATGTAAAAAAAAATCTAAAAATCGAGAAAAATATCATGTTACCCTACACCTCGCTCACCACACCAAACCTCACATCACTCCCTCCCCACCCACTCCTCCTACCATCATTAAAAAAATCTAGAAAAATCACAAAAATCGAGGAACATACAATGTTACCCTACCCTTTCCCTCGATCACCCCACCAAACATCACCTCATACCCTCCGCACCCTCACCCCACACAATCATAAAAAATCTAGAAAAATAGCTAAAGAACATAAAAAAATTTATAAAGAAACGAAGAACATAAAACGTTACCCTTACACTCCTCCCACCATCTTCACTCCACCCCCTGTCCAACCCCTTCCCCCTTCCCTGCGAGCAACTCATAAACATATCGAGAAAAATGGTAAAAAAAAAAATCCAAAAATTTATTTTAAAAATCGAGGAAGGTATAAAATTAACCTGACACTCACCAAAACAACCCTACCCCCTTCCACCTCACTCTCGAACACTCTCACACTCATCACTCATAAAAATTAAGAAAAAATTGTAAAAATCGAAACACACTAATAAAAGTGTAGGAACATATTACATGACTGATTCCAACAACAATATTTAATGTCGATGACCTTAACATTGACTCCATTGCCCCCAAAATTCATAAAAAATCGAAACAAAATCTTAAAAATTGAGTAACATATAACTTTAGACAGTCCTTCCCTTGCTCACCCATCCCCCGCCAACCTCAACTGTCTACGAAGTCCTACAGAGAAGTTAATGCGATCTCGTACCATGGCAAAAATCGAAAGATCTTTAGCCATAATCAAGAATTTTCGTGTTTGTTTTACGATTAATGCACTTGACTCCCATCCAGAATTTTTTTGTCGGTAGGTGTAGTATCTACGGGTATTTCTTTTCTTTTTGTTGTACATTTTCATTCCAGCCGACCGTTGGCGAGGTTTCATTTCAACACTTTCTCGCTTCAAGCACACGCCAGGTTAAAAGCTACAGTAAAGAGACGAAATCAGAATATTTTTTCGTGGGAGGAATGCTGATACTGGGAACGAGTATCGCCTGTAGTGATTTTATCAAGAATTTTTAGTCTACAGGTTTACATAAGTACCTATAAGTGAAAACGTGAAAGCTCTCTAAACTTCCCCCCCCCCCCANTGCCATAGTTCCTGAAGGTTAAGTATGAGGTTTATGCCCATAACACTTTTGTGTGCGTGTGTGGTACAGATTAACCGATGTTCAAGACGTGTAAGAAGTTAGTCGCCTATATCAACCATTGCAGGAACACTATAGTTATGTTGTTTTGTGTATTCCAACTTACCAGCGTTGTATTGGTCCTCGCCACTACGGACACTGCTATGTGCTGTACAACTTTCATTATTGGCCAGATGTCAGCCAATATAACGCTGAGGAGAGAGTGACCTTTTCCAAATGTTCTTTCCAGAGTAACTTAATTTTAGGGTCAGATTTTTTTTAATATGTGAAGCAGGACACTTTTTCAGTACGTGATTTATAATAGAAGGAATGTGGTTAACTTCGAGACATGGCAGTAATTGAAAATACTATCCAATACAATTGAGTTCGGTTGAGTTGAGAGATTTGGGCGGCTCTTAAAAACGAGGGCTTGAGAGCCGATGAGGATGAAATGAGGTGAGAATGGAGCAGCGCTGTGGAATGCAAGGGTAGGGGAAACGGTAGATCCTGAGAAAACCTGCCAACCAGCGACTCCCACTTGCAAAAATCCGGGAGTGACCCAGCCGGGGATTGAACGCGATTCGCCTAGGTGGGAGGCGAGCAGTCTAACCGCTTAGCCACCGCAGCCCCTCCAATACAATTGAAAACTTGCAAAGAGTACACTCAATAAATAACTTTATATAAATCAAAATTACTATTACAACTTTATTGTAAGTTAAAACACACTAGTAAAGCAGGTTTAGATTTAAAATTTTTAAATAAATTGTATTGGTATTAATTGCACGCAGAAAATCGTAATTTTTCTTTTAATCAGTTCATAAAAATTCACTGCAATTCTAATTTTTGGTGGTAGTTTATGTGTAGAAAGCAGGACGTTTCGCAGGACAATTGGATAAAAAATGCATTTTTTGACTTTGTTTAGCCTTTCGCATCCTGCAGGACAGTACTTATTATTTTTAAAGTGCCGTTCTTTGAAAAGCAGGACGCCATGTCACTCTAGTATGCCACCCTGATAACATACAGTCCAAACTGTTAATTTAAGTTGTTTATACTTCAAGTAGTGTTAAATTACAGTGAACCTTGGGAAAATTGTTGCTGACGTAATACCACGTATCCAACGCCTCCAAAGAACGAAGACTTCGTAATGCGACAGCAAACTACATAATATCTGTGTTGATCCCAGGTGGTGTCACGTGACGTCAGCAGAACTCGCGAGGGCTAATCCGATCGGGTCAGACCGTCACTTCTCAAGCGACGGCCGCGCGGTGATTGGTTAGTCTGCCCCGCATAGTCCCCGGCCCTTGATTGCATATCACGGGGGTAAGGTCGCGACACAGGGGTGGCGGACAAGGGGCTTAAGAGGTTATAGTCACCCCTTCATCCCCTTCATAACCCCACCATCAAGGTTGGCCAATCCCCAACACCCCTCCCCCACCCCTAGCCAGTGAAGTGCCAGATTCCCACACCTGCGGTTAATTGCGCGGCTGTAATCAAGGCCGGCGCAAACAGGGGCCCCCGTCATGACTTAAATATTAATTACCGGCTGCTGCAGAAGGCTTCCTTTGAGCGCACCGCGCCATATTCGCTCGGCAGAGCCGGGTAGACTCGCGTCTTGAGCGGCGGAGACAGGATGTTGAGGGTTCGAGTCCCGGGCTAAGCTCGCCTCTCTCCCTGCAAAGCGTCGATCAGTAGAAATTTAATTACGGTGAAACCAGCTGCCCCAGTAATTTCTCGAAAGACTATTCTCTAAAAACACAACAGGAGGGATAAGCCAAAACATTTTCGGAACAGCTTTAATTCCAGAATTACATGAAATAACGAAGTTTCAATTATTTCTAAGAAATATTTACTTATTATATAAAATTCTATCTTTGTTTTATTTTTCATAATCAGAATAGTTTGCTTGACATGTATTATAAAAATTTGTTAAATCCATTTTAAATTAGCATGTCCATAAATATCCCGATTTAAAGCGATTTCTGTTCATGTTAAAGAGTACCGTACAGGCATTTTTGGTAGACTATTCGTCGATGGCGATACTGGCAATAATTACCAGCACATCACGAAGTGTTTTTTTTTNCAGGCATTTTTGGTAGACTATTCGTCGATGGCGATACTGGCAATAATTACCAGCACATCACGAAGTGTTTTTTTTTCAGTCACTGCCAGTGGGTTTCAGCAAGATAAGCTCACTAGTTTCAACGCCACTGCTAGTGACGTGAATGTTGGTTTGTTACGAAAAAAAAAAAAAACAATTGCTTGATCACTACGCAAGGCAACCTTGCAACAGAAACGCCGACGTATGCGAAAATAATNTTTCAGTCACTGCCAGTGGGTTTCAGCAAGATAAGCTCACTAGTTTCAACGCCACTGCTAGTGACGTGAATGTTGGTTTGTTACGAAAAAAAAAAAAACAATTGCTTGATCACTACGCAAGGCAACCTTGCAACAGAAACGCCGACGTATGCGAAAATAATGGTCCATCAAATGTCACAGCATCAACGTGATCCCAGTCCGTGCTGTGTAGTGGCACGTGTGTAATTCATGTGAAGGTTTGCACGACTCTGCTAAGAACACGTCCTGAAAATACGTCATATTATTGTCGTAATTTATAGTATAGAACTTGTTTGTTGCCGCGGGAAAGAGACTTGCATAATTGCAATCTGCGTCCTTTACTTAAGTTACAAAAATATGATTAAGTAATAGAGAAATATTTGGAATGTGTAGTTACGGCGTTTATGAAAGTGATTTATGACCGTTTGAGAAAAAAAAAAAAAAAAAAAGAGAAATTCTGACACCGTGAGGTGAACATCGATTTGAAAGCGCTCTATCGTCATACCACGAAGATGAGTTGCGAATACGAAGGCCTGCCTTTCACCTCAACGATAATTGAGCCGCGACCTGCATCATCGATAACTGGTAGTCGCCAGTGCCGACTCTGCGATCGAGTTTTCACATATGGTCAAAATTCTCGTCGACATGAGAGAACGGCCTGTACGAAGAGCCCTTTTTGCGCGATGAAGCATTACGACATTGGTTCCATGCAGTTTGTGCGAGGCTATGCATTGAAATAAGGTACCGAGGTCGGCAAGGATTCGTCTACTGGGAGTAAGCAAGTGTTGCCGGCAAAACCTCGTGCTAAATCGATGAATACCTATTCGACAGGTGATTATGACGAAACAGTTAATGCTAAAGATGGAATGAGTGCAGTAGTGTCGGTTTGCGCAGAATGTACACTTTCAAGACGCTCGCGTTAAGTCGCCGAACTTCAAAATAAAAGATCATCGGCTCTAAATATCTACTGATGAGCCTACAATTCCTGATACACAGAGAAGCAGATTTAATATTGAGAATGAAGCAGGAAGTGAAGACGATCATGAAGATAGCATAGATGAATATGGACAGAAGATGGTGATATTGTTGAAGACGTTGATAGCGATTTTCTCGATGCATTGACGCCTCTCCAACACATATGCTGCAAAAGACGCAGAGAATACTGGTTACCTACTTCCCGAAGAACCGAATGACCTTGTTGATAGGCTCAGATATTTTATTGACCTTCAAAAACGTCGGTATTTCTCGCGCATTGTTGAGATTTATTCAATCATTGGTAAACTGATGGAACGGGGATATATCGCATAATGTAATAAACTGCTTTCTTCTAAAATTATAAATACGAAATAATAATAAATCGTTATGAAATAATGGTTTTTTCTTTAATTTTGTGTATCGCATCCTTTTATCCCTCACAACTTAAAAGTTGTTCAATGAGCGCTCGACTATTAACGGAAAGAACTGCATATGGAACGATAATAATGTATTTATTATAAAAATGCATGGAAAGTTGACTGAATGAAAAACATTAATTCTGTCGACATGTACAAATTTGACGACAGATGGCGAAGGAATGTAATTTCTATACAGATGTGTGGGGGGACAAACCGCAGGATTGATCGATGGATCGATCGAAGGATTGAGATTGATCGAAGGATTGGGATTGATCCAAGGATTTTGATTGTGAAGCGGATTGTGGTGCAGATTGTGGAACATGTGTAGTGACTGTGGAGCGATTGAGGAACTTATTGCGAAGGATTGATGTAGATTGTTCTGTGGATTGCGATTGAACGACACATTGGGATTGATCTGTATTGGGATTGTGGAGCTGTTTGTGGAGCAGATTGTGGAGCATGTGGAGCGATTGTGGAGCGGTTTGCGAAGTATTGGTGTGGATTGGTGTGTTTTTTGGTGTTTGGATTGGTGTGAATTGGTCTGTGGATTGGTGTGTGGGTTGGTGTGTGAATTGGTGTGGATTGGTGTGTAGATTGGAGTGGATTGGTGTTCCGAATGTGATGCTGATTGCGGTGCTGATTGATGGAAATATTGCGAGATTGATCGGAATATTGATAAAGAAACAAGTATTTAATAATTTTTTTAATTAAAAAAAATTTAGATTTTTTTTATTTTATAAACCATTTTAGAATTAATTTTTGGGTGCGAGGTTATCCAAGTGCATGGGCACGAGGTAAAGGTCGCAGATGTGAGGTCAAGATGAAAACCATCCAAATCTAACATGTTGGTCGGAATCATCAGTGCCGCCTAGGTGTTGAAAATGTAAACAAATTATAAACGAAAAAACAAATTTGATGGATGGACTGCATTCATCAGAATGACCAAAGTGAGTGGGTTGGGGAGGGGAATGTTAATACAATGTGATTTATTGGAGTGGGATCAGTTTTATGATATATATGGTGCTTGGGGGACCTCCGGAAATAAAGTTTTTTTTAAATTAAAATTTTTTTTTCATTAATTTTTTATAAATTTTTAGAAAACTTTGGAATTGTTGGCAAAATTTTGGGTTCATGGTTAAAATCACTAGGGCCAAAGGTCAAGGTCACCTGGCTCAAATATGGCAGTAGTAATCAGTAATGTAATATGCCTACTGACTTCTATGAATTTATCCAATGTTTACCATTTTTCTCGAGTTTTGGTTTTTAAGGTAATCCAAGGTCACAGTTATATGTTCAAGGTCATGGGTCAAGATGAAAGTCACCTGAGTTCATCATGGCAGTTGGAAGACGTCATAACATGTTGGCTGGTCGGTTCCAGTCTCTCGTCCCCACTAAGCTAAAAAATTAAAAAAATTAATTTTTATAATTTTTGAAATTAATTTTTTAAATATTTGGTTTTTTTTTGTTTTTTCAGTGATTTTTGGGAATTTTTGGGTACAATATAATTCAAGGTCACTGAATCAAGGTCAAATTGATGGTCACCGAAATACAATATGGCGTTTGGGTGATCGGAATGATAGAGAATTAAGTGGAGGGGGTGGGTTAATTAGCCAATGAGAATGATTGACGGAGCAATTAAATATATTGGAAGGGGGCGATGGGTGGTGAGGGGAGTGGAGCGGGTCAGTCGTCTGCTGAGCGTAGTGCTCCAAAAATGTAAGTTTCTTAAATTCCTTTTTTAATAGTTTTAATAAATTTTTTATAATTTATTTTTATAAATTTTTAATAAATTTTTCGGATTTTATTTTTTTAATTATTTTATTTTTTTGGGTGATTAATACCAAAGGTTACCGGAGTCCAAGCTGACTTACATACAACATGGCAGACAATATGGCCGCTGACCGACCGGAATGACAGAGCATGAACTGCTCCGATCTCCGACGCAAGACGTCAATGGCACCAAATTGGCCAAATCCTACTGTTCATATATATATATGTGTGTATATATATATGTACGTATATATATTTGTGTGTGTGTGTATATATATATATATATATATATATATATACACATTGATTTTATCTTTAAAAATGTTAAATTTTCTCGCTCTGTACAACTGTCTACTCTCGTGTATTAACATTTATCAGGTTTCTCTTTGTTCAAGTTGTTCCAGTAACAAAGATTATTGACTTATATATCCGTATATATTTGGTGTTAATTTTAACATTTTAAAGGTAACATAATTATACTTAAAGGATGTGGTAATTTTTTTTCTAAAGTTGTGTGAATGAGATTACAAGCAGTGTTTAAAACATTCTAGTCTATAATGTGTTTGCATTGTAAGCCAAAATTCCATAGGGTACTTAAAGTGCTTTTAAGAAACAATTCGCACAAATATAAGTTTTACGAGGAAACTGGAAAAGGTCGGGAAATGTACTTTTCTCCGTCCGTCGACGAAACACTCTTGGGGGAACCAAACGCGTGAAAGAATTTTATAAAATCTACGGCGGTTTTGTGAGTGGTTGAAGGGTTTGGTAGAGGGTGCGAGATGGGGGTGAGATCGCGGAAACCCCTCCAACACGACGGTGTACAAATTTTTTCCCCCCGGACGTCGGGAGTGAAATGACGCGAGCGTGCGATGGAAGGCACATGAGCCTCCTACAACCCCCAGAAACACCCCCTCCCCTTCTATAACATGGTCTCATTCCCCCCACACAGGAAATCTCATCAACCTCGCGAGGAGGAAGGAGATGTTCGTTGCTCATTCCGCCGGCGTGCTAGGGTCCCGGGCGTTTTGCTGCCTCGAGAAATGGGCACCTGTTCCGACGTGTTCTCGACCGCTATCTCCCCCGCGCGACGAGATTTCTTCGTTTTGAGGCCCATCCACGCGTGACCATCGATTACTGCAATCGAGAACTATCGATCGGGTGACGGGATATTTTTTTAGAGAGACAAGGGCACCGCACAGTTTGCCAAGGATGAAAAAAAAAACAATCATTCCAACCGATTTAAAAAAAAATTAATTACAAGTGATTTCCACGAAATTCATTTCCTGTATTCCCTGGACATCGTCAGTTATTTTCACCTGTAGATGAAAGTAGGTAAAGAGGCTACCCTTAACGTCGAGTCGACAGCGATATTATTAGTGGCTACTAAAGGTGCTCAGAGGAACACGAACGAGGGCGGATTCGTTCATGATCTGCATGAAGGAACTATTCGAGCAGTCGTCTGGAGTGATTCCGTGAAGCCGCGGGAAACCGAAATCAGGTTGGCAAGACTGGTAAATCGAGCGTGCATTACCTTCTGCACCTACTCGCTCCGAGACGAATATGTTATTTACGTACAGCTTTGCAGAGTGTGAGAAAAACGCTTCTGCAGTTCATGAAAACAAAACTGGTTTTCGGGAAAACTTTCCCCTTCGAGTACAGATTCAGATACGGTAAATATTTTAATTAAAATGAATGAAGGAAGTAAACACGCTTTTAAAACACCGCCATTTATGTAACTCTTCCAAATTAAACTGAAAGATTTGAATGACAATTTGGCAATCCGACAGACAGAAGTGTGGCAACAACGCATGCCTACTAGCCAGTATACGCGAGGTTTCCTCGGCAATGCTCATATGAAATATTTTAAAACCAGAAGTCAGTGTATGAAAACTCCGTACGATAAATGAGCGTAAGCCGGCGGTCTTCGAAAAGTATATGCTTACTGAAAGTGTACTGTGATCGTATAACTTTCATTAGGTTAATCACCTTCTGTTTTGATCACACAGTTCAGAAATGATCAAATAATGGCGTATATTATCAACCGATTATTTTTCAAACACCTGTGCAATACCAGAAGCGGTCAATGAGACTGATTTAATTTTGCGACTTAACCATTTTATTTACAGTGTCCTTATCTGGTACGTGTAACAAAAGTTTCTTTAAAAGTCTGCACTGTACAGGGCATAAAACACCGTCCAATGAGGAGAGACACCTACGTTCGAGAGTTATCATTCATTGGTGATATTTCATTCCGAAGACTCATAAAATGCTGTTGTCAAAAGCCATGCCACACGAACGTATTTTCCATCGGTCCCGATAAATGGCATAGCGTAATAACAAAACTGGTACAGTGCTGAGCAAAAATAAATTGTTAGTTGCGTACGCCTAAATTAATATTTCAATTGTGAACGAGAGGATTAAAAATATGTTGCATACTGTGTTGGCTTAATTGAGATGGACCCTATTCTTTTGCCGTTCTCTAATTAATGTTTCGTTCACCAAGAACGTATCATGGAGGGCGCATGTTGAAAGGCTAGTGGTACTTTGTCAACGCCTTACGCTTTGATGTATTGTTCCATCCACATCAAGCGTGCAGGACGCTAACATTCGATAACTGTCCCAGGTCGTATTGCTAAAGGATTCTGCCCTGGTATATTTCTAGCGTATAGGGATAGTTATATGTACAGATCTCCGCTCCTATTTGTCCGCCCGGCGGATTACCATTGGCGCTACTGTACTGCAAATTTCACTGTTAAATTCATTGACGCGAATATGTCTTTCGAATTAGACAGACACAAGGTGTACTAGCACGGAGACAGCTCTGAAATGTTGACAAGGAGATGCATCCCAGCAACATAACTTCGTGACAAATAAATAACACGATTGAAATTAATTGCGTTCTGGTTCGTACAGGTATACGACTACTATACGATAATGACCTTTACTCAGTACCGCGCATGTGTGAGGCGCTGGTGGTGGCCAATGGCGACTGGTGGCAATTTTGGGCGTGGGTGAAAATTTACGGGTATATCTCGATCTATCTAGATATTTATATAACTCAATACTCGTAAGTGCCAGCGCGCTGGTTTTGGTGCCAAACGAAAGACCCCGTCTAAATTTGTATATCTAAGCCATGAAAGTCGAGTATAGGTTATTCACGGTAAAGTTAGCAATTTTTAAAGCCCTACCGACAGGCATTAACCACTCATTAATATGATTTATTGTGGCTTCAGATATTGTCTTTTGAGAGTGGTGAAAGTATACGCCGTATTTATTACTCACATAGCAATGCTGATATTAAAAAGTGGCGGAAAAATGAAAATTGCCTAACAGAAAACATTTAGAAGAACCCTAAAAAGTGCTTACTTTACCGTGAATAGCCTATACGAATTTCGATGCTTTCATTTCGTTTCCTGAATGTTCATGTTACCTCGTAAAATTGTGTTTTGAAAGGTGAAATGCATTTTATAATGTATTTTGTATTGATTTTATTCGTTTATGCGTTGTTATTTCATTTGATACATGTTGTTTGACGGCCATTTTTACACGTTGTTTGACTGCCATTTATAAACGCTCTTTAACTAATCCATCAGTTAAAAAACGAATCACTGAAAAAAAAGTGAAAAAAAATGACTGATTAAACAGTGTAAAATTTCACTGAATCAATAAGCGAAGGAAAACTGGCATTTTTCACTGATTAATCAGTTTAATTCAGTGAAGTGACCGTTGAATCAGTCAGGCACTGTTAAATGATTAAAACACTGAAATTCACACTGATTCAGATATAGATTGTAACATAACAATCTGCCCCGCTACTTATCTCTGTTGTCCAGCCTTGGCCTAGAGCATTCTGCACCCAGCTACAACCTCTCATCTAGTATTCCTCTTTTTCTAGAAGGGGTCAGTCGAATAGCCGTCGTTCCCCTGTGATGCAATCGCCAGAACTCGGAGGAAGTGGTCGGACAGCCACCGTTCCAAAAATAACTTCAGAGCTGATGCTAACCAAGGCCTCAGACGGTAAACACACTACGATAACACGTTTTTTTCCCCTCCTGAACCTAAACCGAGCAAGATGACGCAGTGGGAAACCGTTGGACCCACACCCGATAGAACCTGGGTTCGGTATTTGATCTGGCCGTCCTGGTTCCGGTTTTCCATGGTTTCCCGAAATCCCTCTAAGCCAGGGCTGCGGTTTTGCCTTACTACAGGCCATGGTCAATTCCTACCCAATTCCTCTTACTCTGTGCTACTTGCTCCATCTCTAATGACCTCGCTGTCGACGAGGCATTAAGCCCTACCTTCCTTCTGAATCTAAGTTCTAAATCTAAGTTCGCCCGCTTGTTGTCCTGGGTAGGAAGCAGTCTAAATTTCCCCGCTTTTATGCAGTGAGGTTAACCTGCGGATGACTCATGGGCTGATTAAATATAAATATATTTTTTCGCGCCCAATTACGTGACTTAATCTTAATTCGACTCAAAAACTTTGGATTATAAAGGTTAACGGCTTGACCATCTCGGTCACATCGTATGTGCCGAGAGGGGAAAAGAAGATGTTACCAACGTTTAAAAAAAATATCACCGCCTTTTTGTGAAAGACTTTTTAAAATTCGAAACACTTTAATTAAGGAGCGCCAGCCTGCGGGGTAATTTGCAACGAGCAGCGGTCTAGCAGTCTGCGTGCTGAAGCCTCCTTCTCCGACGAGAGCACAGCGTGTCCCGTGACAAATTGTCCACTGCAAGCCGCGTTACTGGTATTTTATTACGGGAGGGGTTGGTGGGACCGCCTGCGGGGAGGTTCGGGGTCGGGGTAGTAATTATTCGCGGCGNAGGCCCCTTCAGAGGCGGCTAGCGGCTCCTATCTGCCCGTCTCCGGCACGTGACTGCGGTGAGAGACTCGTGTGTGTGTGTGTGTGTGTGTGGGTCGACCATCGTCCCTCTTCTCCGACATCCTCAGGGTCGCTGGCAGCCCACGAGAAATGAGCATTCTTTTTCCCTTCTCTGCGCGCTTCCCCGCGCGGTTCGTGGCGCTCGAATGTCTCATTCTTCACCAACGTGCGCCATCTGCTTGCGGCACTCGTGGGTGGAATACTCCGGCGACATGCCCAGTCTCGGCTCGAGTACAGAACGGAGACAGAACTCGTTCCCTCTGTTGCAACTGCTGTAAGGTCATTAGTGGCCTGCCGAGAACTGCCGCACAAATTACTTTTTTTTTTTTTTTTTTTTGGTCCATCTGCGACTCGTGACGAGTATTTTTTAGTTACGCTCGAAGAAATCTGTCACGAATTTCGATGGATTCCTATAACCTTCGCTATAGTTAGCCTTTTCAGTCACCGAGAGATATTTTATAGAGATATTTTAAAACGGAAATCCCGAAACTACCCGTATACCCAGCTAGATGTTGACCTTACACAGCAGTGCTGACATAACGACTCAACTACGAACTCGTATTAGTGTAACATTATTGATATTGCCAAATTTTGGCTGAATGAATATTACGACGTAATTATGAGTTAGTAGTTCCTGACAAGAGCGTGGAACGAGTTTGATTATCGCGTAGATGTCGTTCGGGCTGCTCATGGTGGTCACATTGCACATTTATGAATGCATGGTAAACAAACTTCACAGTTCCACGGTTCATTTGATTGTTCAATCAAGGTTGTCGGTTGTTTGGTTTTGATATTATAGACTTTCAAAGCTGGGGTATTCTTTTATACTCAGCCTGTATAGTGTCAGTAAAGAATGAAACCTCCAACACGTTAGGCACAGCCCATCATCGAGCGCTGTATTTTTTATTTTTTTTTTGGTTACGTATAGGGCAGACTGAAAAAAACCTCATACTGCAGTGAAACTTCCCACACCCGTGTACACTGCGACGAAACGTTTTAAAGCAGAAAGAGACGTATGGATTAGAATTTCGTCGACATTGAGGTCGTCAGAGACAGAGGAAGTTGCTGAGTGAAGCAGGTGCCAGGAAGTAATAGGCGCTGCGTGCGTGGCCTGTAAGGACGAGACATCCTAGCATTGTTGTCAGGAAAACGTGGAAAACAGAAATCATAACGGCCGGGTCGGGATTCGAAGCCAGGTCTTTCCCAATGGGAGACCGCCATGGTGAAATGGCGAATGGTATGCGTGAGTTACTCCAACAGCTATAAGATTCGCAAGATATAACTCACGAAATAGGAACCTATTAAAATAAATCTAAATTTTCAAAAAATCTTGAGATTTTCACTCTAGGTATTATTTAACGTGGAATTAATGCGAAAAACACATGTTGGAAATTTTAGTCGTCAGGGGTGGACAAATGTTACCTAAATCTGGGACCTTCACACCACAATGCCTAGTCAGCAACTCTTGAGACAAATGAAGCGAAGGATGTTTTCTATTAGGGCCTACGACACCAAATATTTCCAATCAATTATTTGCGGAACACAAAACATAATTCTGGTAGTAAACGAAAATCCGTATAAAATATCAAACCACAATGCAAACCTCTCCCTGAAAACGTTCTATTTCACTTATTATCTCTTGTCACAAAGTATTGAAGCAGATAAGGATATGCATTTAAATACAATAACAGGTAAGTGATATAAATTTTTGTAAAGTAAAATTAACCTTCATGTAGACCGCCACAAAAATATTGAGAACTCGCCAAATACAGCTATCGAGTTATGAAATGTAAAGAGATATCCTCAAGGTTCTGAATCAATAATTGACGAATATTTAGGTATATTTTTCCATCTTTTTTAAAGGTACGTTATGTTAAAGAATTTTACGGCTTTTTCAAACAAAACGTATTCTACGGAACATTTCTTTACGGAATACTGGCACGTTAAGGATTATTGACAATGTTTTATATTTAATATGATTTTTCTAAAATTAAATATTTAAAATACATTTTATACAAAATGTTGAATGCAATTTTTTTTTCGTAGCAGTATTTTCTGAAAAGTTGCTAAGGAAAATTATTTCTGTTTGACAAATATGTATTTAAATTTCGTGTATTGGGAAGAATTATATTAAACATTCATTCCCTAGTCAAACATTATCCCTGCAGATTTGGTAGGCAGAGCCCTTAGTTATTAAAAATGGGAGAGTGGAAATTTTTCAATCCTAACTAATATTATAAATGCGAAAGTGTGTTTGTTTGTTTGTCCTTCTTTCACGTCACAACGGAGCAACGGATCGACGAGATTTTTTTCACAGAAATAGTTGGAGGGCTGAAAGATGATATTGGCAACTTTAATCATGAGAAAATATCTCAAAAAATTTACAAACNGAGATTTTTTTTGCACAGAGATAGTCGGAGGACCGGGAAGTGACATAGGCTACTTTTTATCCCGATAGATTATCTTATTTAATTTTTTTACTAAAAATTATTTTTGGAAAATGAAAAAGTACACAAATGGAATAACAACGCAACGTAGCAACCGAGCAACAGGTCGACGTAAATTTTTTACAGAAATAGTTGGAGGGCTGAAAGATGATATTGGCAACTTTAATCATGAGAAAATATCTCAAAAAATTTACAAACGATAATAGTGATTCAAGTCGGAAAAAAGTTTGCCACCAGCGCGCTCTCTTGCAATACGCTGTCTAAACCGTTAAAGATGGAACAATATCATGTAGTAAAGAGTTGTGCAGATTAGAAAGACATAAAAAAAAAACTCCGCTGTAGCATATATATATATATACACCTATAAAAGAGAAATACTAATAATAATTTTTACCATTTCATTTACCGAGACGTTGAGTTTTATAAAATGTATAGAGTATACAAGATTAACACTAAGTAAAATTCAACTTTATTTAAAAAAAAAAAACCAAAAAATAATTATGTAGACCACGGAGCAAAGCCGCGGGCACAACAAGTACAAAATATAAACGAAATCGGATTATTGAAATAAACCCTAAATTCCCCTAAGATTAATCGTCAATTATTACGATATTCCTCCTGGTANTAGAGTATACAAGATTAACACTAAGTAAAATTCAACTTTATTTAAAAAAAAAAACCCAAAATATAATTATGTAGACCACGGAGCAAAGCCGCGGGCACAACAAGTACAAAATATAAACGAAATCGGATTATTGAAATAAACCCTAAATTCCCCTAAGATTAATCGTCAATTATTACGATATTCCTCCTGGTATTTCCCCCTAGAATATAAAATATTTCAAATACATTACATACGAATAATAAAAACGACTTAATAGCACTCCCGTTTATTATAAAAAATATAAATTAATGCTATCAAAGTGACAGTGGGGTTGGCAGGAACGCGAGGCAGAGCCGGAGGGAAAGGGTTGTAGCGTGGAGGGGTTGCCATGGCAACCAACCCCGTGCCCTAGCCATAGGGGATTACGCCTTTCGTCCTCAACCCCTCTGCACCACCAGTAGGGAACTCCCCTTGTTTTTCTGACTTAGTTTCATACATTCTTTTGAGAATAATGATTGAAAGCATTCCTTTCTCTTGTTGTGATGAAAGCTGAAGCGTTTAATAATTTTTACTTCGCCGATATTTTCAAAATCAATTATTATGCCACCGATAACACGCAAGAGAGTTTCTTGCGAAATAAACAAGTTCGTTAATTTTTCCAATTTTTTGAAAGTTGGATCAAGTAAAGTCTCGAAGTAATATGACGCCCGAATAAGGTTTTAATATTTTTGTAATAAATTTAGAGACTGTTGTCATTACTGATGAAATACTGCCAACTTGTAACTCTTTGTAATATAAAAGAAGTTATACATTGAACGAAATCATGTTTACGAGCTGAATATGTTGTAAACGTCTCAACTATAAGATTTCTCAACATAATTTCATGGTTTTAATGTATATAGTCTGCAAACCTACAAAACTACAGCAATGACTTGCTGAATAAGAAACGTCGGAACAGAGTATTTACCTAAGTGAGCAACCTTAATGAACCCATATTTAAGTATGTTACAATTTGTACCACTTAGATATTGTTATGACAAGTTTTTTTCTTTTATGCCTAGGAATGAAAATTTTTAAATATTAATTAGATATTTTTTGCCTTCAACATTCCTATTTATGGAAATTAAAATCAAACAAGTGATCGTGGNGAAAGTTGGATCAAGTAAAGTCTCGAAGTAATATGACGCCCGAATAAGGTTTTAATATTTTTGTAATAAATTTAGACACTGTTGTCATTACTGATGAAATACTGCCAACTTGTAACTCTTTGTAATATAAACGAAGTTATACATTGAACGAAATCATGTTTACGTGCTGAATATGTTGTAAACGTCTCAACTATAAGATTTCTCAACATAATTTCATGGTTTTAATGTATATAGTCTGCAAACCTACAAAACTACAGCAATGACTTGCTGAATAAGAAACGTCGGAACAGAGTATTTACCTAAGTGAGCAACCTTAATGAACCCATATTTAAGTATGTTACATTTTGTACCACTTAGATATTGTTATGACAAGTTTTTTCTTTTATGCCTAGGAATGAAAAAGTTTAAATATTAATTAGATATTTTTTGCCTTCAACATTCCTATTTATGGAAATTAAAATCAAACAAGTGATCGTGGTCTTAAATGTTTTTTTTATTTTTCATTTTGTGTCCGTTTCAGTTAATTAAAAGCATATGTTGATAATACGCCTATAGAAACATAACATATACTTAATATTTCAGTATTTCATCATTAAATTTATTATTAAAATAAAAGGTGTTGTTTACTTCATTTTGAAATTCATATCAAAACTAAAAGTATGTGTACGAAAAGAATTAATTAAAACTAATAGAAAATACATAGGGGAAAATGTTTAAAGTATATCACATTGACGTATATTTTCGTAAGTATAATCTGCACACAAATATAAACTGTCTATGTGAAAACTTTCTCACATATCCAACTGAAGCGTTCAGAAACGAGCAATTATTCTCTCTTGTACTTATAGATAGCCACTGTCGGAATAAAACTATAAGTCACAAAGGGAGCGGTGAAACCATTTCTCGTGCGCTGGAAATGAATAATAACACAAATTCCTGCGTCTATAAAGAAATAAAACCTTCCTGACAAAGTGTTCTATGAGAAGATGCGAAAAGGCCTTTTACGTAAACTACGGGCTTCATGAATTTAATTCTTCCCATTGTATTCGCAAAAATAAAAATAGACTTAAAGGTGGGGTTGCACAAGTGGTGCTCGTTGAGGGTAGCACCTAATCTCTCCTCTGTAAGGTAATAATAAAATGCCTCGCCTCTGCGAGAAGCGAGAACATTCTCGTGGCTTCGCTGGGGCTCCATTGTCGCAGAACCCCTTCTCCGGGGCTTGTTCGCGAGCGCGCGGCCATGTCATTGGTCGCGGGGGGAAATGAAGGGGAGAAAATCGGCGAGACGGGGAGGAAACTCGATCTCAAGTCGCACCCGATCACTTACTTCCGGCTGATGAAGTCGTAACGCGTAACAAGAATGGGACACGTCTGGTTTGCTGTATCGTCACATACGATACGGGACAAAGTGCAACTGTATTAATTACCCATCCCCCCAACAAGAAAATAAGTAGATAATTATGGACATTCAACTTTATGCAGCGTGTCTTCAAACTATAATTCGACCGCGTTATAAATTTAACTATTTTTTGTAAGTAAGCAATTGCACGCATGTATAATGTAGGTCTCGTCCTGCCTCTTCCCATTTCTACCCGATAACTTGCAGGAAAAATTACTAAATATTTTACACGCTGGTCATATAATATCATATCTTGAATTTTAATCATTTGGGGTTTTCTTGTTTGTTTGTCAAATGCAGCGTGAAAACTCAAGATATGACCAGATTTTCTTCATGTCTCGTGAGTTGTGAGCTAGTTTAGATAGTTGATGATTGTGTAGACGTTGTAATATAATTTGTGTAGCCCAGCTAATAGTTTATATTTGGGTTAAAAGCTTTTTTTNTGATGATTGTGTAGACGTTGTAATATAATTTGTGTAGCCCAGCTAATAGTTTATATTTGGGTTAAAAGCTTTTTTTTATGTGCATCACGATCTCCAAGTTTATTGCAAAGTTCCACTAATATCCATTCAAATTTTTTCTACGTAAGNTTTTTTTATGTGCATCACGATCTCCAAGTTTATTGCAAAGTTCCACTAATATCCATTCAAATTTTTTCTACGTAAGGACCAGTTTGTGAACATTTTCCTATGAAGATTGATCTTACTCTAGATATAAATTTCAAATTAAAGACTCGTAAACTTTTGACGCCATTATAAATCTTATTCTAAAACTGCAATTTATTAGTGGTGCCCATAGTTAAAGCTAGAGGTACGGTATTACACAACTAATTCAGTTAATAAATTTTTCCCCAGAAAGTTATAAAATTAACATCCTTTTATTAACACCAATTATTTAATTTCACTGCATACGCTGCCGAGTGGTAATAGTAATACCAAAAACCTTTAATCGCATTGCGTGATAATAACAAGTGATTACAGATTTTAGGCCTGTCACGATGATGATTTACATTTACCACACCTTTCTGCTACGCTCTTGCGAATTGTTTTGTTTTAGGTCACATGATTTTGCTGTGTGTTGTGCATGTATTCACTCCATTATAATTCTACAAACATGTATCCTTGTTGGTACGGCTTAATTAATTTGAAATACTGAAATACTGCTTATTTGGTTGTGAAAATACGGAAACTACATTGCTGTTTAATCAGTGAAATATTGCGTGTTGAAACCATTTCCCAATACCCCTTATATTTCATTAGTAAATAAGCTAGTACTTTGTGGATAAATTCGTATATTTAGTCAAGGCCATGTGACTAAACTTAGACCAATACAAGATCAGTAACCGAAGCAGCTTTTACCCATTATTGATACTTGAGGAAACGTAGAAATTACAATTGTGTAAGTCTGAGACGTGCAAAATAAATACCGTACATCATAGTGAACTAATGGTAAGAAATGTATTAAACTAAAATATTCTAAATCAAAATATTTATTTTTATTTTCTGGTGGTTTTAAAGTTTTCTAAATTTTTTTTCTGGAGCTCAAAAACTTATCTTTCACAGAACGGACGAAAGTTCCACTGAATCAGTAAATTTATTTTCTGTTTCAGTGATCGTTTCCCGGACTTTGCAACACCAAGTTCGTCTGAAAACGTTTCTTTGCTTTTGGATGCAACACAGTTTTCCAAAGAATTCTTCGTGTCAGTACAATTTCTGCTACACTGTAATAAAAAAACGTGGAACTGGTCATGGTTTTCTGAGCTTAAGAAGGTAATATACCTCAGTAAAAAAATCCAGAAGTGTGACGATATTTTTCTATAATATGGTTTCAGGGGATCTGGCAATACGGGNTATACCTCAGTAAAAAAATCCAGAAGTGTGACGATATTTTTCTATAATATGGTTTCAGGGGATCTGGCAATACGGGGTGTGTTCAAAAAATAAGGTGACTGGAAATTTCGAGGGCTACGTACATTCGATTATCGATTGTTTTTATCGTTATGTTAGTACACATCTCCCCAACATATGTTGATATCATCAGACATTTTGCATTGTTAGTTTGTTTGTGACATATATAAAGGTTAGACGTGTTTTTGTGTGCTTCGCGATTTTTTGCTGTCGCAAACAATGGATCAAAGAATNTATACCTCAGTAAAAAAATCCAGAAGTGTGACGATATTTTTCTATAATATGGTTTCAGGGGATCTGGCAATACGGGATGTGTTCAAAAAATAAGGTGACTGGAAATTTCGAGGGCTACGTACATTCGATTATCGATTGTTTTTATCGTTATGTTAGTACACATCTCCCCAACATATGTTGATATCATCAGACATTTTGCATTGTTAGTTTGTTTTTTTGACATATATAAAGGTTAGACGTGTTTTTGTGTGCTTGGCGATTTTTTGCTGTCGCAAACAATGGATCAAAGAATCTGTGTTTACAACACCGTAATCATGCCTCAGCCACCGTATTCACCGGACGTGGCCCCCTGCGACTTGTTCTTGTTCCCAAAACTGAAGAGACCAATGAAAGGACGGAGGTTTGCCACGATTGAGGAGATAAGTACCTGGGAGACTTCAATGTCATACCAAAATGCGCATATCATAAGTGCTTCGAGAATTGGCAAAAAGCGCTGGCACAAGTGTATTATATCTGAGGGGGATTACTTTGAAGGGGACAAAATAGATATTGATGAATACATAAATATTATATAGACAAAGTCATGAAATAACAATTCACCTTATTTTTTGAACATACCTTGTATGTCCGAATGTATTGAAAGAAGTAATTGAAACTTCCCGGAAGCAATACTATTCACCTTTTCATTGTATCTTGCCTAACCTCCCAGAACCTAATTAGTATTTCATCACATATAACTACTGACTATTGCTATTTTATGGACAAACATGTTCTGAAAGTCACATGATCCTATTGGCACATTTGTTCAAAACGTGGCATAACATTTTTTTGACGATGGTAGAGGCCCTGAAACGTGGGGATTAGAAATGTATTATGCAAAGATAAATTGGAAACCACTAACGGTTAAGCTACGAAAATTGGCGTACAGGCATACAGGCGTACAAACGCGGAAGAATAAGCTGTCAGGGTAAGTTTCAGGGTGCAGACCACCACCTTCCCCCCTCCAACCTTCACGAATCATGGCATGTGTAAGAAGTGCGTTGTACGATGTGGACTGTGCCTCCCTCCCTCCCCCCTAACCCAACAAGAGAGAACGTGTAGGAAACGACGGAGAGAGGCAAGAGAGGATATAAGCGAATTTACGAGAGAAGAGGGCTTCAGTTTTTATCACCACGCCGAGAGAGTCAGTTGCGTCGGAAATCGCGAGAGGACGTCGGAACGAGAGGAGAGCGTCGTGAAGCGAACCCAGAGCAGCAGTCGAGCGGAGACGGCACCAAACGCGGGCCTTTTCCAAGGCCACCCACATCGCCGGATCTCATCCACAGCCGACAACATACCAAGCACTACAAGCCGAGCTAAGTATCAAGTCGTGGGCCAAAGAAGCCCCCCTCCCCCATGATGTCGCCCACAGTTAATCTGAGTTAGTTACATAGAGTACCACACCTCGGAAGTGTTTCTGTATGTTTAAACTCGAGACAATATAACCAACCAGTAAAGTGAAACACCGGAAGACTGCCTTATTGATATACCCTCAACCTTCATGGCACCTTATAGTCTGTGCCACTGAACATTAACCGTAGACCCTACGAAACATTCTGTACACCACAGGTGGGAAGTAGCGTCATTCTAATCACAAATATTTTAGAAGCAAGGAAGATGAAATGGCGGGTCAGAACTAGAGTTACGCGTATGTCTCTCTGTGGTTGGCTGTCTACGAACTAAGTGGGAGGGCTGCAGTGACTGAGCGGTTAGACTGCTCGCCTCCCACCAGGACGAACCGGGTTCAATCTCCGGACGGGTCACTCACGAACTCTCGTCAATGAGTCGTGCTGGACGATGTCGCTGGTGGGCGGGCTTTCTCGGGGATCTCCCGTTTTCTCCGCCCTTGCATTCCAGCTCTGCTCCATTCTCTCCTCATTTTAACCTCATCGGCTCCTAAGACCTCGACTTGTTTGAAGGATTATTGCCATGGGGGTGAATGATTAAGTGAAATAATTTGAACATACTCCATTGCTACACTATTTCGTCACTTGGTTTTCTGCGTCAACATAGTGTAGCAGTGGGGTACGTTCAAAATATTTCACTCTCAATACCTCATTGTTAAGAGCAACTGAAATCTCTCAACTCAACTAGATCGGGTGTGTTCAAAAACACTTTAAAGATTTTGTCACTTTTATTTTTTTGCCGAGACTGTGCCATCGCCATTATTCGCAGCTGTGCAGTTCCTTTTGCGCGAGAGCGTACCCGAGAAAGTGTTCCCTGCCCTCGAAGCACAGCAATGGACTGACTAAACCCCAGGAGATGCGCCATAAAAACTGCTGAGTTCCGTGGAAGAGGGGCGAAAAAGTGACGGCAATGAAACCTGGCAATATGGCGCATTAGTTGGTGCGAACGGAGAAAGAAGAAATATTCTTTTCT
>NQII01000966.1:243387-455815 GCA_002778355.1 Clitarchus hookeri | reverse complement strand
CTTCCAACAAATTCCTTCATTCTGTGAAATTGAATTTCGTGACTCAGAGTTGACGTTCGAATCCTCCTTTGCAAGAGGGCAGGAATGGAACACACAAAACTCGAAGAACAAGAAGTAGTATAAGTCTAAACATATTTACAACGTCAGACAAATGTTCATAAACTTATTACCCACCAAAACAGCATATGATTTATCACTAGCTATTATTATAATATTTATATAACGGGCACAAATGGCCTACGGAAAAATTCACTTACATATAAGTATCATTTAAAACTAGGGTTCGGCCCTGCCACGAACTATGCGTTTTCCTTTTAATATGGCTATTACATAACCACATAACAGAGTCTTTGCAATGTGACTTAAGAACTATTGTAAACTCCAGCAGTTCAATTCGTTCTGATGTTTTTCCACCTGAATAAAATGGAAACGCAAAGACTCCAGAATATTTTCTGATGTGCGAGACTTATTAAAGTTAACAACATGTAATTATTCATTTAACTTCAAAACTCACAAAACAAAAAAATAAAATAATTTTTTATGTAAGTTCGAACCTATGTCCTTAAATTTTCATCCCATAGGAAAAGTAGGCGTCTACCATTTCGCCTAGGATCAAAGAAAAAAATTACCGTCATTTACATTGATAGATTTTAACTGTTGCAGAGTTCAGTGACATTTTTTAAAAGTAAAGTGACTAATACAGACCTAAAAAAATAAACACACTTGCCTACCTAAAGCTATAGCCCTGAACCCCATCTTTAAATTATCTGACACGCAATCCAACTGCGCGAAACGGTTGATTAACAAGGTAAAACAACGTAGACCAATTTATAATTACATAATAATAAAATGATGTTTTGAAAATTGGTTCGCCTTAAATTTTTATCTGGCTAGTGTCATAAGCAATGAATATGGTTACAAACAGTGTTTAAAAGACGTCACCATCAATATAACTCGACTTTGTAACTTGTTTAAAAGAAACTGATATAAATTTAAAGCTAAATGGCGGATAAACAAGATGGAGGCATTAATTTTTATTTTACTGTAAGTTACGTCTTCACATGGTGGCCATGGGGAGCGCCCTACGCTTTGAAACTGCAGTGCGACTGGCCAATTACAAACGTTGAGATGAAACCTGCCCGTTCCCTGTTACCAAACGTGTTATGAAAGACCAGGCCACATATAACCTGAAGGCTGTCGGCCACAGTAACCGGCAAAACCGCTGCACAAGCTTGTGCGGGTTCTGATACCTTGTAATATGGCCACCAGCCGCCATGCCACTGAAATTTACCCATAGGCTGTTCACGGTTAAGTGAGCACTTTCGAGGTCCTTTTTTTCCTTTCAGCCACTTTTTTTCTTTCAGTCACTTTTTATCCTTTTACCACATTTTTGAATGAATATTACCATGTAAACAATGAACACAGTACGTATATTCCACCGCACTCGGAAGTTATCATCTAGCACTAGAATAAAATATATTTATTGACTATTATTCCAAATGAGAGGGCTTTCAAAAGTGCTCACTTTACCATGAATAGCCTATACAAGATTAGTTTGTGGCATTTTAAAGGGTCTCCCTTGTTAAATGTTTTAAAGGACTCAAGGTCACGTCCGACTGTATTGAAGTATTGCAACGGCGATGTTAGATATCAGGAACAATGTTCACGCGTATTCTGTTTCCGCAGAATTTGAAGCAGTGACTCACCGGTTTTTTTTGTTGGCGTTGACAAATTTCAACTGTCACATTTGTGTTGCAATGACCGAATTGATGAATTAGCAACAGTGTATCTACTTTCATAGCTGTCCTTAAAAATGACTAACGCTGAAATATTACATAGTTTCTGAAAATTAGAAAAGACACTACTGCTCGCAATCAGACCATACAGCTAGATGGGTAGGCCCCTAAAACTGTTCTACATTAGGGTACGCGCTTTTCAGTTTAAAAGAGGCCACGGTGGCTGAGCGGATATANATTGCAACGGCGATGTTAGATATCAGGAACAATGTTCACGCGTATTCTGTTTCCGCAGAATTTGAAGCAGTGACTCGCCGGTTTTTTTGTTGGCGTTGACAAATTTCAACTGTCACATTTGTGTTGCAATGACCGAATTGATGAATTAGCAACAGTGTATCTACTTTCATAGCTGCCCTTAAAAATGACTAACGCTGAAATATTACATAGTTTCTGAAAATCAGAAAAGACACTACTGCTCGCAATCAGACCATACAGCTAGATGGGGAGGCCCCTAAAACTGTTCTACATTAGGGTACGCGCTTTTCAGTTTAAAAGAGGCCACGGTGGCTGAGCGGATATACTTCTCGCCTCCCACCAAAGGCGAACCGGGTTCAATTCTCGGCCGGTTCACTCCGGATTTTCGGATGTTGGAATCGTGCCGCACGATGCCGCTGGTTGGCGGGTCTTCTCAGGGATCTCCCGTTTCCCCGCCCTTTTATTCTTCCGCCGCTGCTCCATACTCACCTCACTTTACCACTCATCAGCTCTCAAGTCCTCGACGTTAATAGCAGCCCATATCTCTTCACTCGCTCACTCACTTTTAGTTTAAATATGCAGTGGGGAATTCGGAATAGTTTCCATTTGACGATCGAGCTTAACTGAACTCGTTTGAGCTCAATCGACAAGAAATATCACTGCTCAAACGAACACATATTAACGTTAATAATGTCTATAATATGTCTACATTTGCGGCAAATTAATAAAATTACTGTCGTATCATAACTCATTATGTGTTCATCAAAATACCGTACCCTTGTACCATTCGGCACTTGGGTAGCATACGTCTATTCATTTAGTGTTTAAATTACAGCCTGCTCAATTTGGTTTTATCTGTCTTTATTAAATTAAAGATACAGTCTGTTCCCATTAAATTTGTTGCAATATTTAGGAGGCGATTATATACCAAAACTCGAGTGGAAAATATATATGTAGGACTTTGAACTAAAGTATTTATTAAGGGAACTGTTACCCTCGAAAATGGAAGAATAACAAGCACTTCGTAAATTGTATCGGAAACAAAGAGTAAAGAAAACAAAATTCTTATAGTGACAATGTTTCAGCAAGCGAAGATCACTGATAACATCCAAATCATAAACAAATCACGAGATGCTACGCTCGCATAGCAGTAAAGGTTGTTGTCCTAAAAATCTTCATAAAGCACAAAATGGGCTGTAAATCGCCATCTCCAAATGCACAAATAATTGTGGCTGTCTAATACCTTGGAGGTAGGCAATCTGATTGTCTAAAGTTATTACCGGTTGCCTACATCCAAGGCATTGAACAACCAACCTTATTTATGGTGGTGGCGGTTTTCTCGCGATAGGAGAGGGTTAGAGTATTATTAGGGGAACTTTTTTTTTTTTAATAAGAAATTGTAGTTACTCATCTGTATTGTGCTTTTAGCAAATTCTCACGGCTATAACATTCACTGCGATGCGATATTAGCAACCCCTGTTATGTTTATTACTGGTGATTTTATTTAAAATTTGCATTCCCATAGGTTTACGATCTTCATTTACTGTTACATTGTAGAGATTTATTTTATATCTAATTGTTTACAATATTTTTAATTAAATATTTATTTTTCTCATTTTCGGGAGTGAATAACACACGTTGTAATTAATTTATTTGGCCCACAAGTCGTACGTATATTTTTGACCTTATTTTTCGTGTGGAATGATATCCCATGCACGGAAATACACTTTGGAGAACACACCCTATCAATCAGTGTGGCAGAAATTTTTTTTTTTTAATGACAACTCTTGACAAGCGACTTAGGTATGAAAAAATTACAATTGTGTTTGCAAGGTAAACATAGTGACCGTGGTAAGATAAACAATCAGAATTACTAGCATAAAAAATAAATCAAATATGTGTTTGAAAAGCACTCTTTAACCGTGAACCAGCCACTTCATCACGTCTTCTGTTAGCGGACAGAAAAGTGGTGTTAAACGAGTCAGTAATTTTGTATGTTCAAATTGTGTGTAACAAAAATTAAGGCTTAAATAGTTGATGGCATTTTTCCTCGAGTTAATACTCAGCTATAGGTTAAGTGGGTAAAAGAAAACATTCTCGTATGTACATGTGATAATTAAGTATTAACAGCAGCATTCTTCACATTTGCGTGTTTGNGGTAAAAGAAAACATTCTCGTATGTACATGTGATAATTAAGTATTAACAGCAGCATTCTTCACATTTGCGTGTTTGCTAAAGCACAGTAAATGTATGGGATGCTGTTGGTGGCAACATGAGCCAACGAGCTGCGATAACAACTCCAACCTCTGACCTCTCGAGGTCTAGATGTTTACACGTCTGTCTGCCTCCTTTGCGTTCGCTGGACCACAGCCTCGAGCTACTGACCGCCCAAGTTAGAGGTTTCCGTGGCCACAGGCGTTGCTTGTGTTTCGCCGTCTATCAGGAGCTCGACGCGAAGTTGTGGTGCGAAGGGCACGCAAAGGCAAATATATGGCTAGACTAGAGATGAAACTCGTGAAGGCGTATTTACGTCAGCAGTACTGGTCAGCCATAATCTTAACTAAAACAAGTAATAGAGATTTGGTACACTGTACGCAGGACATGGCAACTTTCTTCCACAAGCAAATCCAAGATGAGATAACTATCTGGTAGGGTCAGGTCTGACCCTTATATGTGTAAAGAGGCCGCGGGGGGTATAGTGGTCAGACTACTCGCCTCTCACCTAGGCGAACCGGGTTCGAGTCCCGACGGGGTCACTCCCGGATTTTAGCACGTGGGAATTGTTCCAGGCAATGACGCTGGTTGGTGGATTTTCTCCTGGATCTCCCGTTTCCCCCGCCCTTGCATTCCGGTGCCGCTTCACACTCACCTCGCTTTAAACTCATGGGTTCTCAAGATCTCGTTGTTAAGAGCAGCCCAAATATTTCCACTCCATTGATATGTGTTCAATGTATAGAGGATTTATCTACCGATAATCAGGAGTTTTGAGTGGCTATCCTACTGGTTTAGGGGCCTCACACACACTATGCACGAGAGATATACTAGCAATTTGCCACCACACCGNAGTGGCTATCCTACTGGTTTAGGGGCCTCACACACACTATGCACGAGAGATATACTAGCAATTTGCCACCACACCGTGACCAGGTAGACAACGTGTCATTGAATCAAACCAGTCCGCGCCCTGGCAGTTGAAGAGCTTCAATTACCCGCCGATAAAGAAACAAGTGAATTTTTAAGGTAGGGCACAATTACGGTTCCGAGCCCCAAGAGAAACAAAAACACAACATCCTGCTTTAGACCACATATTTTTTTACAAAAAAAACGTCTTGCAAATTATGTTGTAAACAAAATATTTTGTAGGACTGCAAAAAGTTTTGTTGAAAACCAGGCAATGCGAACATTTGTAATTTTACAAATTTTAGGATTGTATTTCAACTTGTGTTTTTGAGAAGTTGAACTAAATTTTTTTAAATTGTGATCTTTCATAAACAAGTGTGATGAATAAATAAGACCGAAGTAGCAAAAATAATTGAATTGTTATGAAAAATAAAAATACGCTTCGGCGGCATTGTGGCTTAAACCAATAGCTCTCACACTACAGACGTCAGCATTTTACAGCACGATCGCGATATAGTATGTATACGTCGAAAAGATTTAATATCATTAATTGCTTATTCTTCAGTTATTCATATAGGGTTAGTTTTAGGTGGTATTATAACTATAAATTGTTGAGGTGTTTTTGGTTCTATTATTATGATGATCGTCATTATGATGATTTAGTTCAACTTCTCAAAAATACAAGTTGAAATACGGTCATAAAATTTGGCAAATATATTAGGTCTACAAGTTAAAGGCTGATTTTAACAACCGAATGTAATTAACTTTTGCAAGAACATAATACTGTCCTTTCTTGGGAATAACTGTTGTTAGTGATTTAGAAAAATATCTCCGGCAGTTGCTTTGAGCAGTAGCTTTGTTTTATTTATACCAGATCTTGAGCAGTGGCTAGGGGATCAAAGCCATCAAGCATTTGCTCGCAAGGATATCGAGGTGAACGGTATTTTTTTTTATATGAAGCTGAGCAGATGCTTCAAATTTATGAGTTTTCAGCAGCTGCTTACATTTAATTATACCATCCAATGTCTTGTATCNAGTGGCTATCCTACTGGTTTAGGGGCCTCACACACACTATGCACGAGAGATATACTAGCAATTTGCCACCACACCGCGACCAGGTAGACAACGTGTCATTGAATCAAACCAGTCCGCGCCCTGGCAGTTGAAGAGCTTCAATTACCCGCCGATAAAGAAACACGTGAATTTTTAAGGTAGGGCACAATTACGGTTCCGAGCCCCAAGAGAAACAAAAACACAACATCCTGCTTCAGACCACATATTTTTTTTACAAAAAAAAAACGTCTTGCAAATTATGTTGTAAACAAAATATTTTGTAGGACTGCAAAAAGTTTTCTTGGAAACCAGGCAATGCGAACATTTGTAATTTTACAAATTTTAGGATTGTATTTCAACTTGTGTTTTTGAGAAGTTGAACTAAATTTTTTTAAATTGTGATCTTTCATATACAAGTGTGATGAATAAATAAGACCGAAGTAGGAAAAATAATTGAATTGTTATGAAAAATAAAAAATACGCTTCGGCGGCATTGTGGCTTAAACCAATAGCTCTCACACTACAGACGTCAGCATTTTACAGCACGATCACGATATAGTATGTATACGTCAAAGAGATTTAATATNCACGATATAGTATGTATACGTCAAAGAGATTTAATATCATTAATTGCTTATTCTTCAGTTATTCATATAGGGTTAGTTTTAGGTGGTATTATAACTATAAATTGTTGAGGTGTTTTTGGTTCTATTATTATGATGATCGTCATTATGATGATTTAGTTCAACTTCTCAAAAATACAAGTTGAAATACAGTCATAACATTTGTCAAATATATTAGGTCTACAAGTTAAAGGCTGATTTTAACAACCGAATGTAATTAACTTTTGCAAGAACATGATAATGTCCTTTCTTGGGAATAACTGTTGTTAGTGATTTAGAAAAATATCTGCGGCAGTTGCTTTGAGCAGTAGCTTTGTTTTATTTATACCAGATCTTGAGCAGTGGCCAGGGGATCAAAGCCGTCAAGCATTTGCTCGCAAGGATATCGAGGTGAACGGTATTTTTTTTTATATGATGCTGAGCAGATGCTTCAAATTTATGAGTTTTCAGCAGCTGCTTACATTTAATTATACCATCCAATGTCTTGTATCNTGCTGAGCAGATGCTTCAAATTTATGAGTTTTCAGCAGCTGCTTACATTTAATTATACCATCCAATGTCTTGTATCGAAATGGTAAACATAAATTTACACAATAGTCTGTGGAACGCCTAGGCACACGTTACAACGCATGCGTGAGTGAGCGGCCGTCGTTACTGTGCGTGTGCGTTTTCCCCTGTGATTTTCAACTTAGTATTCCAACCTGACAGGGCTCCCGAAACTAAAATAGGATAGTGTGCAACAGAGTGGAGTGGAGTGGAGTGGAGTGGAGTAGAGTGGAGTGGAGTGGAGTGGAGCGTAGTGGAGCGGAGTGGAGTGGAGTGGAGCGGAGTGGAGTGGAGCGGAGTGGAGTGGAGCGGAGTGGAGTGGAGTGGAGTGGAGTGAAGTGGAGTGGAGTGGAGAGATATGGGCGGCTCTTAACGTCGAGGTCCTGAGAGCCGACGAGTGTGAAGTGAGTCGAGTGTGGAGCAGCGCCAAAACAATGCAAGGGCGGGGGAAAAGGGATAACCCCGAGAAAACCCGCCGACCAGTGGCATCGTCCGACACGATTCCCACATGCGAAAACCCGGGAACGGAGGGAATCGAACCTGTTTCGCATACGTGGGAGGCGAATAGTTTGACCACACTACACGACCGCAACCCCTAAACGGCAATATAAGTTTTGACATATACGTAGTATGGAAACGATTCCATGTATTACGGTGAAAATATAAGAATGGTAAGCGACGCTGTTAAACAAAATTTGGATCTTCCCTACACAGTGAGCAAATATATGGACACGCTAACGTGGATGCATGTGAAAATAATTTACCAATCGCACTTCGCTACTGTAGTACACTAATTGTTGCTTCCAACTCTTCTAAAGCCATGCTTAANAAAATAATTTACCAATCGCACTTCGCTACTGTAGTACACTAATTGTTGCTTCCAACTCTTCTAAAGCCATGCTTAAATTCTTCTTGAAGGATATTCCTCCGCCTCGTGCAAACAAAGCTGAACTTAGTCTAGAAAATTACACCAAATGGACAACGCACCGTGTGCTTGCACACTCAGTGTAATAATATTTCGCGTAAGATATATTTCTTATTACATATTATACCAACACACNTACCGTGTGCTTGCACACTCAGTGTAATAATATTTCGCGTAAGATATATTTCTTATTACATATTATACCAACACACCTGATTTCTCCCTGTTTTTATTCACATTAATTATAATATAAAGATAATAATCAACAAGTAAAAGATAAGTAAAATTTTAATTTATTGAACATTAAGAGTTTATCTTGAAATAAATATAAAACGCTTGTGATACATAAAGCATATTTAGGAAACAAACACGTTATACATAGGGTGATTTTTCAACGGTTTGATTTTTAAAAATGTGAAGAAACCGCGAATAGACACTGACATGGTAAATTTGCGAATAATTCCTTAGAATGTGCAAGAATGTGTGTNAATGTGAAGAAACCGCGAATAGACACTGACATGGTAAATTTGCGAATAATTCCTTAGAATGTGCAAGAATGTGTGTGTATGCGTGCACGTCTGTGGCGGACACAGGGTTGCTAGAGACTGGTGCGGTGGGGGGTAGGGAACACCCTGTGTTTGCATTCGCCGCGGCGTAAAGCTGGGTAAGCTGGGTTTAACGAGCGATTTGGAACTGGCCAACCAACTTGTAAACCAGAACAAGCTTCGGCGTCGGGGAAAAGAAAAATTAAGCCGCTTTCGCCACCTCGCTTCAGGTCCTTTCAGTGTTAGTTCGGTTCTGGAAAGCCCGGCTTGCAGGACGCCAAGTTTACTTTACCTTGATGTGTTTACAAAGTAAGTTTCGTATTAAGATGAACATTCGCANCGGCTTGCAGGACGCCAAGTTTACTTTACCTTGATGTGTTTACAAAGTAAGTTTCGTATTAAGATGAACATTCGCAATTAAAAAAAGCAAGCTAATAATCTAGGCACGATGACCGTTTCGCTCATTTATACAGACTAAGTATTCAGACTTTAACCACGGGAATGAAATGTGCTCAAACATATACAACGTATATTTTGCATATGTAACATACTTTGTGTCTTGAGTTTGACGTGTTTCAGTAGCCACGCCAGTTACTTTTTAAGCTATCATTAACGTACATATTTATTTCATACACTTACAATGGTCATTTCATACTACCATCTAATTTCCTTTGAAGTCAATAGATTAGCGATTTTTAATACGTAGCATTTCATTATCTGTAGACAAGTGAACTGCATAAATGTTTCGCTTTAGCTTAGCATTCTGCAAAGTAGTCAACGCAGTCATGCTAATAAATTGATAATCATTATTGTCACGCGGCATGTACTAATGTCGCGTCTCAAATGCTAAAGCGAATTTGGTATATCTAATAGGCATGTGCCACGAAGGACTGAAGAGAGTTAGTCAATATTTAGGGCAAAATTACACAACACAATAAAAAACCAATAGAATGTTAAAAATGTCATCACTTTCTATTAATATAATATTTTCAATTTTGTGATTGATAACACAGGGGAAGATTTCTACTAATTTTTCAGTTTTGCAAAAAAANTTAATATAATATTTTCAATTTTGTGATTGATAACACAGGGGAAGATTTCTACTAATTTTTCAGTTTTGCAAAAAAATAACTCTCTGCAGCTACCAGGTAGCAATTTGGCTCTTTATTGGCGACTGAATTTTACCTCATAAAATGNCAAAAAAATAACTCTCTGCAGCTACCAGGTAGCAATTTGGCTCTTTATTGGCGACTGAATTTTACCTCATAAAATGCAAAAATTTTAAAATCTACAACTAAATATTCACAAGGAACTTTAGTTGACTGGCATTTGTAAAATTTACTATAATCCACTTTTTTAAAATCGCTTTGCACATTGTGTGGAACAACATAAATTATTAATAACTTTCAATTCACGAAAATTATATTTTCATGTTTTCTATATTCTTAAAAAATTCTAACGTCTCTTAATATTGTTCATTACACAAACATGTTCATATTTCGGGCGTCTTATAATTAAAATGTTTCCACTGAGCCAAAGGACTATTATGTAAAATCTTTCCAATTTGAATTCAAGTTGATGTAGTCATAGTGATGACAGATTATTACCCAGACTGCTTCGATACCCATACTGAGTAATCTAAGCGGCAACACATGCGTAAATATTTAAGCAGTTTCTGGCACAGAGAATTAATATGTTAACAGCTTAAAAGTAACGATTACAATGAGTAACTACATATATCATACTTAGTGCTGTCTATCAGAATATATCACAAAAACACACAGAAAATATAACAATACCCAGAACAAAAATTATCTTTCATTAAAATTTTTATTCTTTCTCGGCACTTGGTAAAATTCATTGAATCTAGCTATTGGGGCAAATTGTAAGAAAAAACTTATAATGTTATAACCCATCAATCTACTCGTGTATTCACATGAGAGTTAAGACCATTTACGTTGTGAACTACAGTAGCAGTGTGATACATATGACGTCATGATCACGTTCAACAGAAAAGGTTCCCTGCTATTTAATGTCGAGTGCAGAACCTCGACAATGAATGCGAGCACTCAGTTTTTTTACGGCGACCTACTCTTCAATGTCGTAAATGAGCCCAGCATTTATGCGACCACGCCTATGACTGCGGTTGGAATTTACACCAAATTTCTCCGAGCAGAACTATTTCTAAGGCAACTAAAAAAACAAATGCTGCCAAGTCAAAACATACAGACATATAGTGAAAACTTTAGATTGGCATGTATTCAAATATGTAAAACGGTCACAAATTTTTTTTATAAAATTAAAAAAAATTGCGTTTATTGGAAATACGCCA
The DNA here is from genome assembly GCA_002778355.1 of Clitarchus hookeri. Taxonomy (NCBI): domain Eukaryota; kingdom Metazoa; phylum Arthropoda; class Insecta; order Phasmatodea; family Phasmatidae; genus Clitarchus; species Clitarchus hookeri. The sequence continues at coordinate 444,679 of NQII01000966.1, read as the reverse complement.
TTCTTTATAAGCAATTTTTAAATTGACGTGGATCTAGGCCTCATGCTTTTCATATTTGTTAAGCCTACCTACTAGTGTAATTAAATACTTTCCTATCATTTGGTGTTCACAGAATGCAGAAGTTATCTTTCTCGAGTGCAAAGCAAACTCAGGACATTTATAAAAACCTCTCCTTCTGTTTTAAACATTCACTATTGTTCGGGTTATCAACTTGAAATTCTCCGCGAGGGTGCCTCAGAAGTTTAAAAGTCCTGGATTGAAAATTAAAAATATTAGTCCGTCCTTCCAACAAATGTCACCGATAAATATTTTCGAAAGGATATTGTGGTACCTTTCTCTCTTACTCCAGACACTTTTCTTTAACAGAAGGGCGTAGCTATAAATTGTTGATACATGTAAAACCACACTTCAATTTAACCCGTTGGCCATGCATTCATTTGTGAGCCGAAGTGTCTCAATCGTGTAATATATTCCATTCACGGTTACTTCAAACNAACTTGAAATTCTCCGCGAGGGTGCCTCAGAAGTTTAAAAGTCCTGGATTGAAAATTAAAAATATTAGTCCGTCCTCCCAACAAATGTCACCGATAAATATTTTCGAAAGGACATTGTGGTACCTTTCTCTCTTACTCCAGACACTTTTCTTTAACAGAAGGGCGAAGCTATAAATTGTTGATACATGTAAAACCACACTTCAATTTAATCCGTTGGCCATGCATTCATTTGTGAGCCGAAGTGTCTCAATCGTGTAATATATTCCATTCACGGTTACTTCAAACTTTTGTGAAGACTTGCAGAAGTTCTACTTCCAGAATATTCCTCCACCTCGTGCAAACAAAGCTTNTATTCCTCCATCTCGTGCAAACAAAGCTTAACCTTGTCTCGAAAATTACACAGACAGGACAAGGCATCGCATTCGTGCGCATTCAGTGTAATGGTAATTTGCATAAGAACTACTTCGTCCTAGGCATTGCCAACCTGTTTTCTCACTGTATTTTACTCATATTAATTATGAACGAAATACTTTAATTTATAGATAAAATATGAGTATAAGTTTCATTTAATAAAAAAAATAGGCTCTTTTATATAAATAGAAGTATAAAAAGCTTGTGGTATACGTCATATTTACGAAATAGCCAAACACGTCATATATGTGGCGATTTTTCAAACGTCAGATTCAAAAATGCGAAGAAACCGTGAATAGACTATATTTTGATGTGCACTAAATATACCCCTAGTGTACTTTTTTTTTTGCAATCAATGAACAACGAGCTGCGTGCTCAAATACCCTACCACTAGTCAGTCATAAACGTGAGGAGTGGTAACTTTTTTGCAAGTCCCATTACCCGTCAGGAAGTCTCCCAAAGCGCTGGATATTGAGTCCTGGCTATGTACGGTACCGGCCAGAAATAACCTTCATGTGCGACATGTCATGATAGCGGCCACAGTGACTTTGCGGGTTAATGCAAGGAAAGCTTGCAAACCACACACGGTAATCAGATTAGTTTAATTGCACTAAAATACTTCAGAAGTATCAGTACCTACTAAATACTTCAACTCTACAATTTTAACTTTCACCCTTGTNCACTAGTCAGTCATAAACGTGAGGAGTGGTAACTTTTTTGCAAGTCCCATTACCCGTCAGGAAGTCTCCCAAAGCGTTGGATATTGAGTCCTGGCTATGTACAGAACAGTACCTGCCCTGATAGCGGCCACGGTGACTTAACGGGTTAATGCAAAGAATGCTTGCAAACCACACACGGTAATCAGATTAATTTCATTGCACTAAAATACTTCAGAAGTATCAGTACCTACTAAATACTTCAACTCTACAATTTTAACTTTCACCCTTGTNAATTGCACTAAAATACTTCAGAAGTATCAGTACCTACTAAATACTTCAACTCTACAATTTTAACTTTCACCCTTGTCTTGTTCTACTTCGGCCGTGGTCGTATTATATTTCGAATTATTCCTGTCGCCAGTCGTGCACGAACGGAAACATCCACAGCTCACTGCGCCATTTTCAGGAGGTACAGAACGGATACTAACTACCTAACTATTTTCCCCGCACGCGCATGAGTGTTATTTATATTGCGAGAACTCGCCTGCAGTTTGTACCAGTTATATAACATGTAAACTGCAATTATTCATTTTATCAGTTTGTCGGAAATACGTAGCGTATATTTCAATGTGATTAACTGTGAACATTAATTTATCCCTTGTGTGGTGTGTGTCGTTACTGCTGCTTACTCTGGTGTGTCCCGGTTTGATTCTTCAACCTGGCCCTCGTAATCATTGACGATGCTGGCGAAATTTGGCTCTCTCTTATACCCTCAGAATAATCACCACGCCATTGCATAAGTTTCTTATCAACCTAAGGCCTGGCACAGAGGCCATAATTCCCTAATTAATTTACGTGCCAGCGATAAGAGTGAGACGTTTTTAATTATCTGCCATACTATCTATTTAAAAATTTTCAGTTTTGGTGTAAAATTCAAAACTGTCCACCATGCACAGAAACANTTATCTGCCATACTATCTATTTAAAAATTTTCAGTTTTGGTGTAAAATTCAAAACTGTCCACCATGCACAGAAACATAGCTTGTGTGTTCCTGTCCTCATTGGTGTTTTCTTCATTTTAACCATCAGTTTTGTCATACATATTCGACAACGGCACGCATCAAATAAGCATATGTACAGAAGAGTAAAAATGTGTTTAAATGTATTTAAAGGACGTAATGTAGAATTATGTATAAAACTAGACTGTGTTTTATGTAAGAATCAAAATTAATATATTTTTGACAAGCTCCCTCTGCGGTATCACATCTAAACAGGAAAACCTTCAGTGAACACGGTGACTTACTTATGACCTCTTCGTTCCAACACTGNTTATCTGCCATACTATCTATTTAAAAATTTTCAGTTTTGGTGTAAAATTCAAAACTGTCCACCATGCACAGAAACACAGCTTGTGTGTGCCTGTCATCATTGGTGTTTTCTTCATTTTAACCATCAGTTTTGTCATACATATTCAACAACGGCACACACAAATAAGCATATGTACACAAGAGTAAAAATGTGTTTAAATGTATTTAAAGGACGAAATGTAGAATTATGTATAAAACTAGTCTGTGTTTTATGTAAGAATCAAAATTAACATATTTTTGACAAGCTTCCTTTGCGGTATCACATCTAAACAGGAAAACCTTCAGTGAACACGGTGACTTACTTATGACCTCTTCGTTCCAACACTGANTGCGGTATCACATCTAAACAGGAAAACCTTCAGTGAACACGGTGACTTACTTATGACCTCTTCGTTCCAACACTGAATAACTTAAAGAAAAACTGTCCTAATTTTAAATCTGATAACCAAAGCTTTAAAATTGCATCATTTTAGTTTAAGCGTTCTCGGTAATTTTTGATGAGATTCTCTTACTACTTCATCCTTCAAGTTGTGTGTAGGTTTCCATGCTCGTCATCGTAAATACGTTCAGAGTAAGGGCACCGACGCGGGTTATTCTGCAGCTCGTGCGACTGTCCGGGTCCGTACGGGAGGCGTCGCGACGCTCGCCCACGGCGCCGAGACGCCCGACGCCCAACCGTGTGCACGCGCGTGCGCAGAGGGTTGCCATGAAATATTGAAGGGGCCAGCGTGGGGGTGTTAAACATTCATCAGCTTGTTACGGCCNGGGGTATACGTGTGTGACCACCCTCTCTGGACAGGCCTCTACTCCATCCCTCCCGCCCCTTGCACTAACCCCCCTCCACAGGCCAGGTAATTCCGCGCGCTAACTGCGACCTTCCCGCCGCGAACTTCAATTATGCACCCCTAGCACGATGGACAAGGGTTTACCACGCCCGGCGGGAGGCCGGACGAAACTTCGTGCCTTGTGCGTGCACGAGTTTCTACTCGCGTGCGAAATCTGATCGTTTTCCCTCCAAAGGGTTTAGTAAACACACGCGAGAGTTATTATTTCCACCTGTAAAGTGCGAGTGAGTATAGAGATTCCGGGCAGCTCTTGACGTCGAGGGCTTGAGGGCCGATGAGGGTGCGAGGTGAGGATAGATCAGCGCCCGTAATGCAAGGGCGGGGGAAGCGGGATATCCCCGGGAAAACCCGCCAACCAGCGGCATCGTCCGGCACGATTCCCACATGCGAAAATCCCGGGGTGACCCTGCGGGGAATTGAACCCGGTTCACCTAGGTGGGAGGAGAGTAGTCTGACCACTACGCCACCGTGGCGCCCATCCCCTTAAAGGCAACATAGGTTTCGCGGTTCGACATATGTCAAATTACAGGCAAATGGTCTTCAGTTCGACTCTCGATAACAGTAAAGATGCGGTGATGTTATAAATTATGCCGTCCTGTTGTGTGAAAGTCTTCAATAAGAAGCAATAATTTATTTATTACTTAAACCGCTGATAAAGTCATTGTACTAGTGGCTCTATGGCCTAACGATTTTTTGATTTTGTGGTACAGTACATGCTTCTGTAATAAGTCGAATTACTTATTACAGTGGTTCCGAAGTCATCAAAGTGTCGAGAAAAGTATTTTAGAAACACGACCTTACAACAACGTGCCACATAAAGTAGTATACCATAATTAATGATATTGGTGTTTTTTAAACAATTTTTATTTGGTTCGAGATTAATACATTTTGTATGAACTAACAGATTCTGTGAGTGGACTGAATAAAAAGATACCTTACTTCCGTGCGGCTATGCGTTCACATTCTCGGTAACATATCACACTCTGAAGGTAAAACTGTCGTACGGTAAATGAAAGTAAAAGAGTTTATCCTTTCTAAGTAAGTTTATAAAGCAATTTATGTCGGCCAAGGAATTTGAATTTCTAAACCGGTGTTAATATTCTGCACAAATTCAGTATTTTAAAACGCATGTAAGTGTAGATATTACATTTTTATGGTGGCTTATTATATCTGTTTTTCGCAGAACAATAACTATTGTCCTGCCGTACGTTCATAAACGTAAATTGAATATTGCCGGTCATCCACTGTCAGGTAATGTGTGTTATTCTCCTTCCTACACAACAATTGCAATGGTTTAAAATTGTCTCGCATTGAGAGTGCGATATGAATGCGTGGTCTTGTTTGTTGAAATTAAAGGTTTTGCTTGCCATGTAAACATGCCCTCAAATAACCAAGCGCTTTTACGCGGAATGCGTTAATTAAACTAATATTTTCCACGTGAATGCCGAAGTTCATGTTTATCTGTAATGAAGTGTAGATTAAATGTCAACTTTATTAGAACTGTCATATATGTGTGTAAAATAAAATGTTGATCCTCTCGGCGAATTTTGATTAGCACTGCTAATTTTACTTGAATATTGTGTTTATTATAGAATGCAATGTGGCATTTTTATATAAATCTCAAAAATGAGAGTAGAAAGGAAATAATGTAACGACTAGTGTAAGTTAACCTCTGGCCAGAGTACCCTTGAAGAAGTAAAATGTAAGTCCGGGTAAGTAGGAATTAGGTCAGGAGATTATCTAAATAACAAGGAGAAGGATTCCATATTCTCTGCCTTATTAAGATATTAAATATTAATCTGAGTATTGCTGAATACTTAGAAAACGGTTTCAGATATCATTCCAAAAACAAACTGAGATTAAATTGCGCGAATGTTGATACAATGCTCAGCATGGTAAAATGTAAACTTACGGAAGTCCTGCTTAAGATCTACTTGTGCGCACATTGTGTAATATTCCGCCACATGTAGAATTATTTATATCATTATTCACGCGTCGGCCCTGAGAAACAGTGAAATTATTAGGAAATTTCATATTTGTACAAAGTAGTTAGTTCTTGCACTCACGTGCATTAAAGCAATAGAAAGCAAAATAAATAATTTCGGTAAAAACAATCGTTTACCCTACACTTTTAAATTCAATGCCAAGAAATTGAGCTAACTTCCCTCCGTCGTTACCAACTTTATTAGGTGCATGCCAGTCGGTGCAGATGGGAGCAGTGACATTATTCAAAGGTTGGCCTTAGAAGTGCTAAGTTAATCATGAACAGCCTATACAGTATTGGAATGTTAAAATGTTTCTCAATTTTTACGTCGTTTAAAATCCAATAGCGTCTCATAATTTTGAAGTTAAAGACTGGCTATAAAACGGTACCATACTATGAGGTTAGATAGCAATTTTTGGGGTTCAAATTCCACATTCCACTCGGCTTCTCGTTGTATTTAAATTGTGCAGAGTGGTTGTACCCACTACTGGAATAAATTTTATTGTCACACTTAGAAGAAAATGATTGTTGTAGGACTATCTAGACAGTTAAAATAAGGACAGCCATCTCATGAAGNTATTGTCACACTTAGAAGAAAATGATTGTTGTAGGACTATCTAGACAGTTAAAATAAGGACAGCCATCTCATGAAGTTAAGGTCCCATATTAATATTGCTAATACCAACAAAACTCTTTGTTGTATTCCTGTCCGTGATTTTATTTGCTACTGTAGGTATTAGACTGATTTTTTTTTCCGATAGTCTAACAAAACGGACGTGGAAAGGATTTAAGGTTAGAAAACTGTTTATGTAAGTACGGANTATTGTCACACTTAGAAGAAAATGATTGTTGTAGGACTATCTAGACAGTTAAAATAAGGACAGCCATCTCATGAAGATAAGGTCCCATATTAATATTGCTAATACCAACAAAACTCTTTGTTGTATTCCTGTCCGTGATTTTATTTGCTACTGTAGGTATTAGACTGATNCCAACAAAACTCTTTGTTGTATTCCTGTCCGTGATTTTATTTGCTACTGTAGGTATTAGACTGATTTTTTTTTTCCGATAGTCTAACAAAACGGACGTGGAAAGGATTTAAGGTTAGAAAACTGTTTATGTAAGTACGGACTTTTAAACGTTTGTACACCTTTGGCCTAGTTCTGACGCAATTATAATATACTAAATTTATGCGAAATATCTTATTCATATAAAAAATAAGTCTGCTGAACAAAAAAAAAAGGGGGAAAAAATACTCATCCCTAAAGAAAATGTGATTTTCACAGTTGTATCGGTGATGGTATAGTCAATGCCGGGGACATGCGCAAGAGACAAAAATCTGTCTACCTTTGTTTCAGTCTCTTTGGTATAGTCCAGTCACGGTTACTTCCAACTTTTCTGAAACAGTGATAAAGTTCTACTTCCAGGATATTCCTCTGTCTCGTGCCAACGAAGCTTGACCAAGTCTAGAAAATAGTACCAAAGGGACAATGGCACCGTGTTCGTGCGCACTGAGTGTTATAGTAATGTGGATGTGAAGTTTTTATTTCTAGACATAACCAACATATTTAGTTTCTCCCTGTTCATATTTAATTTATAATTAATATGAATATAAACAGCTATATATAAAGTAAATGTAAAATTACAATTTAACTACAAATAAAGTACTTCTGTTGATCCACGCAAAAAACGCATGTGAAAGATAACATGTTTAGGAATCAACCAAGCTCGTCATACAGGAGGTGATTTTTCAAAGGTTTGATTCTTAAAGTGTGAAGCAACCGCGAATAGACTTCAAAGCTGCATACTCAGCGGAGCAGTAGCACAGAAACAAAACANTTCTTAAAGTGTGAAGCAACCGCGAATAGACTTCAAAGCTGCATACTCAGCGGAGCAGTAGCACAGAAACAAAACAGTGAGTTGCCCGCTCAAGAGGAATGCACAGTCTTGCTGCAGGTGAGGTTCGAGAAATACTGGTTATCGCACCATGAACACAGTGACGCATTTCGCCACACCGAGATGGTGATAAACTTTACTTTAGTGGTGTGCACAGCAACTACGCTCTACTGAATTCGGGAATTCCGTCACCACAAAAAAAAAATTTGCCAAAATAAGCTGCGACCCCGCGAAGGAGTTTCATAGACAGGTGTTGTGACCTTTTATTGCCAGTGGCTTCCCGTTTCGGCGCCACAATACCAAAAACCCCCCTTTTTTTATTTTCTCTATCTTTCTCTCTTTCTCTCTTCATCTCTTCNGTTTCGGCGCCACAATACCAAAAACCCCCCTTTTTTTATTTTCTCTATCTTTCTCTCTTTCTCTCTTCATCTCTTCTTTTCTTCTTCTAATTTATTTTCTTCTTCTCTTCTTCTCTCCTTCTCTTCTTTTCTTCCTCTCTTCCTCTCTTCCTCTGTTACTCTCTTCCTCTCTTCCTCTCTTTCTCTCTTTCTCTTTTTCTCTTTTTCTCTTTTTCTCTTTTTCTCTTTTTCTCTTTCTCTCTTTCTCTCTNGTTTCGGCGCCACAATACCAAAAACCCCCCTTTTTTTATTTTCTCTATCTTTCTCTCTTTCTCTCTTCATCTCTTCATCTCTTCTTTTCTTCTTCTAATTTCTTTTCTTCTTCTATTCTTCTCTCCTTCTCTTCTTTTCTTCTTTTCTTCTTTTCTTCCTCTCTTCCTCTCTTTCTCTCTTTCTCTTTTTCTCTTTTTCTCTTTTTCTCTTTCTCTCTTTCTCTCTTTCTCTCTTTCTCTCTTTCTCTTTCTCCTTCTCTCTCTATTTCTCTCTCTCTCTCTCTCTCTCNTAACCCGTCACCGTCGTTAGCGACAATCTGCAATGTCGTCTGCAGCCAGATACCCCCGCACGCCCTTTCTCTTGAAAACCCTCGCCCCTTCCTCCGTCCTCTTGGCAGCTCCCTACTTCCTGCAGCTTGCCACAACGCGCCGTCGATTCTCCTCGCGTATTTTGCTCCGCGTCCCGAGAGATGTATTAAAAAACCGCCCGGCTTCTGGCAAACGCCCAGTGATACAGAGGGCACGGGTTCGACCCAGCGACGGTCCAGAGTAAATTTTTAATCCCGGGAGGCTGCTGCGGATTGCTTTTTGATGCTCCCCGGACTTCGTACTCTTTACAGCTCTCCTCACCCCGTCTCCCAGATCCAATAACGAGGATTTCACGGATTCACATAAGTGCATTGATGTTCCTGCTTTCGTTTCTCTTTACATTACACGTGCTTTAACATAATATGAATATAAACCTGCTCTGTTTGTAAATATGCTTGAGTTTTCACTGTTATAGTCTATTCGTGGTTTCTTTACACTTTTTCAATCAAACCTTCGAGAAATCACCCCCTGTGTGCATACGAAGTTTCCAGACATGTATATGGTCGAGACGGTGTTGAAACGATGTAACGGAAGGCAGTATACGTCAAATGGTGAGGTTTTCCTGACGGCTTCAATTCCTGGGCCGCTGAAGCGGACATCGAGCGGTGAACCCCGAAGATTGCAATTAATGTACCATTGTTTATGTGTTTTTACATTTTGTAAATTACTAAATAAAAAAATAGTTTTTGAAAAATGTGTTGTGTTTCATTTATTTTAAAAAAACCCTCCACTTTATATAAAAATTATTTAATAAAAGTTTTGACGTAGAAAAATAAAACAAAAAAAAATTAAATATGGCAGTTAACGTACTTTGCAGGGATGTTCAATGTCACCATTTGGTACAGGCCGATAGCAGGCAGCATAATCGTGGAATTTACCCCACCTATGTGTTAAAAATGGAATCCAACACAACTTTTTTAAAATGAATGTTTTACAAACATTTTTATAATAATGGTTTTATAATTTTTTCAAATTTTGGGGGTGGGGTTTCAAGGTCAAAGTTTACCATGGCCAAGGTCAAATTTCAAGGTCCCCTGGATCCAATATGGGGGACAAGATGGCCGTCGGGGACCAGAATGACAGAGCATGAACAGCTCCGATGCTCCGCGCCAGACACAAATGCGCCAAACTCGGCTATGTCGTTGTACTTGCCATAGAGATGTCCAGTAAATGAATTGCCATCCGTACTTGAAAATAATAATTTATATTAGAATTTTTTTGATCTGCCAGAGAACTGATTTAATATTTCTGCCATTTTATTTAAATATGGATTTAGCCAACTGAGTGTTTTACCAATTAATTGAATAAGTTATTAAATATAGTTTAAAGCCAAGCAGCACTAATTTTATGAATTATAGTTGGTCATAGGAGTGTTGGTTGACGATCTGTTTGTTTTATTCAGCAATTTCCGGTGTTTTCGTCATGTCTCCAGTCGTAAGTTAAAAGTATAACGTTATTGTGTGAAACGAAAGGGTTTTCTATGGTATGTGCCCAACTCACCATTCATAAACACACTCAAGCCGGGCAAGACTAAACGTTTTCCTATACAGCGTCACACGTTTAAGCAAACTGCTGTGCCTTTCGATATTATGAAGCCTGTCTATATATAGAATACCATATCTAACATATATATTATCAAGGAATACCTCTTCAGTTACCGAAAACCATACCATACGATAATGTTTACTTACAGGAAATGGTTTAAATGAAACCTGTTGAGCGTATAATCTTTGATTATGTATGAATAATGCTACTTATATGTAATTTACGTATTGTGTAAACAGAATTGTATTGTTTTGATACCCACATGAAATCTATAGTGCATAACTTGGAAAAATAACATAAACTGCAGCAACGAGAGCTAACCTATGCCATACTGGTATCTAGAATGCAATTATGATTACGTGTTATGCTTCATCTCTGTTTCCTCAGAAATTGGAATATTAATGTCCCCTTTGTATCATTTATAACTACTACATGTGAAAACACTAGTGCAGTGTTTTGATACCAACGAAAAATACTGTTAAAATGAAAAAAGGCACAATTCCAAAATTTATATAATTTTTCTTCGAACTCTTAGAAGCTAAATGCTAACTTCTAACTTCTAACTGCATTCAATAGCATAATACACCCATAACTGAATGCAAAATTATTAAACACTCATGTTCTTGGGGATGACAATGAAATACTTTTAGTTGATTATTTCAAAACTAAGTGATGCAAACTCATGTCTTTCTTCAAATAAGAGAATCAATTAAAAACACTCGAAAATATTATTCACAAATGCTTCATATGAATTTATAGGTATGGTGAGAAAGCGTGAATTGTAAAGATTTTTCCTGTACACCCGTAGTACCGTTCCTAGATTTCCTCGGGAAACGGTAGAATGCATAATGAAGTTCACATTACTTATAGTAGCGACGCTAAATATTCTTAAATTTCCAACCTTAAATGTGGTATTATTTCCATACTACACGTATGTAAGAAACCTCCATTACACTTTAGTAAGTTTTCTAATAAGTTTTTTTACACTGAAATAACAAATAAATATATGATAGTGTACCTACAAAGCATTCAACACACCAAGAAATTTCCAGTCCTAGTGAGTGAAATAAGTTATTATTTATGGCGTGCACACACAGGTCTCAGACATCTTTCTCACTACGCCCAGTTATTTTATGACCTTATTTTAATGTTCTGTAAACCACCCAAGGTCATGTCCGTGGAAATGTATCTAATCATGGCGTGGTATTGGCAACACTGAACCAATGTATCACTTGCTCCTTAATTTTGCTTGAAATAAAGTCATCAGGTGTTAAAATGAGAGGATTCTGAAGTTAAGCGGAACCGGCTTCCTTAAACGAGGAACAGGTAACGTTCATGATCAGGTTAACCCTGTTAATGGCTGGGTTATGCTTAACTTTCTTCACATATACCTAATCCCATCCCGAGAAATATACGAAAATTACCTTATATACTATGATATTTCCTAGATCCTCACTTCAAACTCTTCTTGACTTTATTTTTACCACTTTTCCAGTTTTGACACTTTTTCGGTTTTCTTGACGTTTATAACCATTCTGATATACATATTAAATATACGGATCACTGACAAGGAAGAATAAGTAAAGGCGAGGAGAAAGAAGTGGCAGGGAATAAATCCTCAATTCACGACAGTTTCAATCACTCCAAATACATGAGAAGTCTCATATGAAAAACGTTCCGTGCATGGGATCGAATCGGTAATTCTAGAAGTTGCAAGCTAGAAACAAACAACCTTTTCTTCTTGTAGAAAGTTAGTCTGAGATAAATTATATTAATATTTTGGTGTGCGCTACTGTAACCAAGAAATGATAAATAAAAATATGGAACTAACGTACAATTTAATTCATTCAAAATAATCCGTGTTATTTCCANCAACCAAGAAATGATAAATAAAAATATGGAACTAACGTACAATTTAATTCATTCAAAATAATCCGTGTTATTTCCAGTTCGTTTACACTCCATGGATTATTTTTAATGGCGTGAAAATGGTAAAACGGGTATTTTCATAACCATTTCGAGTTGCTTAATATTCTATAAGTACTGAAACTGCAGAGTTTTCTTACGACGCGCATCGTAAGTTTATCTTTATCAACGTGTCATAAAAACAAATGGTCACAGCTTAAAGTAACGTACTGGCGAGTTTCCGACGGAAAGGCTGCAAGCCAGTTGGGCGATTGGCTCTTAGAGGCGATTAGACAAGTGGTGAGTGAGGAACAGTCGGCCTTATAGCTCACGCGTTGCGAGGCATTGGAAGTGCAGAATAGCTGCGGGCAGATAAGACTCTTAGTAAAAATTTTCCCAGACGTTACTCGCTGACTAAAATGGGAAATATTATATCGTTATCATTTTGTTACAAGCTCTTAATTAGGTGAAACTTAAGACAATTCAAGTTATGTTCATTCTACAGTTCATTGTATTTTCAAATAGTTTCATTGTGAGACGCTTCAGCTGAAAATCAACCGTGACGTTAAAAAACTGATTTCCTATGGTAGTTCATTTGATAGCACTAAATATGCTGAACACTGACAAATAATTCCTCAGTTTTCTCCAAAATGAGGGTGAATAACGAACAACACGTATTCCTTTTGCCGAACGTGCAAAGAAATTACGAATCCCGCTTTTAAAATAAATTTTTCTAGGAGGGATAATACAATTTAAAAAGAAATCTAGAGCAATTTTTGAGTCAAGTAAATATTTGTGTAAATAGTTGCTGCGAATTACCAACAGTTGTTTGAAGAACATAATTTGTTATAAATATCCTTTTGTTTTGCTTAAAAAAAAGTCATAGTCCATTGAACTGTATGCTATATTAGTCGCAGTACCCAGTTCAGTTAATTACCAAAGTTTTATAATTGTTTAGGCAAACCCTTTACACAATGTAATAAAACTCAATGTCACAGCGTATTACCAGCTATGTTTATGGCATATTCTTAAGTTCATTAATTTAAATTTGAAATGCTTTTAATGCGGGAAGGAAAAAAAATAAGAGTTTGCTGACACTACATACGGAAGTGCCATTGGGTAAATTTTGCTTTGGTTTTGTAAAAGTACAAACCAAGACTAGACTTACGAGTCAGGTACATATCACGGAAATTCCGAGTATTTCGATTTCAAAATGCAATGCCACGTACGATTTATACCTCGTCTTTAGGTTTCTCCATTTCACGTGGAGCGATATTTTTTTCCCCGGCTTCACGTTGCCACAAAAGATATCGGACACATGCTTCGCACCTTTTCCTTAAGGTTTTCAATTTCCCGACGCAAAGAGTTTTCGCACCGCAAGTAAATGTAAATCCACGAGGCCATCTTTCGCCCGTACAACGAAAGAAGAAAAATAGTGATGGGAGGGGGGTGCAAAAAAAAAAAAGGGCTGGGAAGTTTTCCTGGTACAGGAATTCTGAGCGATGGATATCGGGAGGGGATCATAAAGAGAGACAAGAGTTTGGCTCGAAGGGAAGGAAGGAGACGCCGATAAAGAGTTTGGTAGAGACGGAGAGGGGAACACGGAATTTTGTTGGATGAGGAAGAAAGGACCCTACCACGCCACGACCCCTTTTCTGTTTGACGCTTGGCGGCAAGCCAAGAGGACACCGCTAGACAATGACAAGAGGGGGTTAACACAGGGGGTGGAAGGAGTTTTGATATCACTCCTGCGTATCACATACCCCCTTCTCCGTTTCCCTACCCCTCACAATCGCGCCGAAACGTCCTCGGGAATGGCTTGGCCGGGGGTGCCAGCCGCCCATGCGTGGACACCCCTGGAAGCTAACAGACGTCCAGGCACTGGATCACACCGGGGGAAAAAAAAATAATAATGAAGAAACGGCTGTCCTCCCCTTTATTATTTTTCTCTTTGTACCTCCCTCGTCCTTTTCCAACGCTTATGTTTTTCCTCCCGAGCTATCACTTTCGGTGATGGAAGGCTGGGGAAGTGCTTTTGCAATAAATACAGGCCTACTCCCCGTGTTTTCCACCCGCGGATGGGTAAAGTAGTTGTGAAGCCACGATTACAGGGGCAACCTTACCCCGAGGTTTCCGCAACCCGTCTCCTGCCATCTCGTTAATGGAAAAAAAATAATTGGAGACGACTGGAAACTTGGCGGATTCCTACTGGGTGCGTCGACTAAGCTACACGAGCGGTAACCCTATAATGATTGTGAAATAAACGGGGCCACCCTCAAGGGAAACACGTGGTTTTTACGTGACTGCCATAAGTACAGAAGGGCAATTGCAAAGGACTTCCAGGCAAGCTTTTATCATTTATCTTCATTGGTAAAGCTCAGTTATTCTCGATCGACATAAGTTTTATATAAAATACTCTGTAAAAACAGTGTTTTGAAGAAATCCAATATCGTATTAAAATTAGTCGTTGTTGAGCCTTGATCTGTATAGAAATTAATCGCGATTACTACTTAGCAAAACTGTGTTATATTTTTTAATTTTCGAATTTTATTACGCAACATTNATAGAAATTAATCGCGATTACTACTTAGCAAAACTGTGTTATATTTTTTAATTTTCGAATTTTATTACGCAACATTAATTTGATTATTATTTTTGCTGCCTTGAATAACATGAAATATCTTATAAGTCACGTTAAGAGTTGCAGACGTTCAAATTTGACTTTATTATAACTACTATATTGTATTTTCATTTTAAACTTCAAATTTTATAATTTGTAGAAATTGTCCTATCTTAAAAGGAAAAAATTTACTAATAATTCGTGCCAACAGTACACGTAAAAGTTCCTATTTTGGTTTGGTAATGTTTAACTGAGATGTTTATTTCTTTTACATGTGGGATTCAGCTGTAGTTAATTTTACATTGGGTAGAAAACTTTGAATACTAATTCCAAGTATTTAAAGTACGCGGAGAAGAACTGTGTGGCCACGTCTTTCTATCAAACTCGTTGTGTGACTTTCGCTTCAGTTTCTGAGGTAGAGAACACGTGGATGAACATAAGTGGATTATGGAGGAAAGCTTACAGCCCTTCCTGCCCATATGAGCATAGATCAAGACTGGTTGGGATGTGAGGAGGCGGGTAAGGAATTGTTACGAACCAACTTTTCAGCTAGCTCGCACTTGAAAGTATTTATGGGCGTAGCTCAATAATGACTCATGATTCGGTAGAGCACAATAGTATCTGATGAGGTTTATTAACATTTAGATTATACAGTTGCTATTTAAATGACTATTGATCGGGGGAGCTTTGAATTGAATTTAATATGATATGATTATTCATTACATTTTAAATCACGCCATTTTAATAGAACCTAACTGGAAAGTCATCACCTTGTTGCAGCCGGAGGCTGATTCTACGAGACGGTTAACGACGGCCAAACACACCCATCTTCCTGGTCTGCTTCGCTGGTCGGGTCGCCCAAAGGACTAAAGACGAAAGACGAAAGACGCTGTTCCGGGTGTTACGCCGGCCTATATCAAGCGCGTGGTTCTGCGGCCCCGCTCAGTGACCGGTGGGGGGGATTTCTGCAGATGTCTTATTTCGCAAGGATCGACGACCAAATTGTGGCGTTGCAATCCCGTTCGTTTCCAGGTTTAATGTTTAAAGGTGTGATCAGGCAAGCCGTTAATCTAAGGCCTGATCACACCATAACAGAATGTAACCAGTAGGAAGTTTGCCGCTTGAAGAACCCTGAGAAAACTCGACCCACGTAAGCAGCGTCCGCAATGCTTTAGTTTTCATAATGATCCACCAAAACAAAGCGTAGAACCAGATTGTAAGCGCACACGCCAGTCCTGTGACGAAGTGTGGTTACTGTACAAGGAAATTTATAGCTACCTGGCCTTTAACACGTTTATAAAATTTATAGAGGCGATGAGGTATTATATGCACGTCGTGTANATAGAAATTAATCGCGATTACTACTTAGCAAAACTGTGTTATATTTTTTAATTTTCGAATTTTATTACGCAACATTTATTTGATTATTATTTTTGCTGCCTTGAATAAAATGAAATATCTTATAAGTCACGTTAAGAGTTGCAGACGTTCAAATTTGACTTTATTATAACTACTATATTGTATTTTCATTTTAAACTTCAAATTTTATAATTTGTAGAAATTGTCCTATCTTAAAAGGAAAAAATTTACTAATAATTCGTGCCAACAGTACACGTAAAAGTTCCTATTTTGGTTTGGTAATGTTTAACTGAGATGTTTATTTCTTTTACATGTGGGATTCAGCTGTAGTTAATTTTACATTGGGTAGAAAACTTTGAATACTAATTCCAAGTATTTAAAGCACGCGGAGAAGAACTGTGTGGCCACGTCTTTCTATCAAACTCGTTGTGTGACTTTCGCTTCAGTTTCTGAGGTAGAGAACACGTGGATGAACATAAGTGGATTATGGAGGAAAGCTTACAGCCCTTCCTGCCCATATGAGCATAGATCAAGACTGGTTGGGATGTGAGGAGGCGGGTAAGTAATTGTTACGAACTAACTTTTCAGCTAGCTCGTACTTGAAAGTATTTATGGGCGTAGCTCAATAATGACTCATGATTCGGTAGAGCACAATAGTATCTGATGAGGTTTATTAACATTTAGATTATACAGTTGCTATTTAAATGACTATTGATCGGGGGAGCTTTGAATTGAATTTAATATATGATTATTCATTACATTTTAACTCACGCCATTTTAATAAAACCTAACTGGAAAGTCATCACCTCGTTGCAGCCGGAGGCTGATTCTGCGAGACGGTTAACGCCGGCCGGGCCCACCCATCTTCCTGGTCTGCCTCGCTGGTCGGGTCGCCCAAAGGACTAAAGACGAAAGACGAAAGACGAAAGACGCCGTTCCGGGTGTTACGCCGGCCTATATCAAGCGCGTGGTTCTGCGGCCCCGCTCAGTGACCGGAGGAGGGAATTCCTGCAACTGTCTTGTTTCGTAAGGGTCGACGACCAAATGGTGGCGTTGCAATACCGTTTGTTTCCAGGTTTAATGTTCGAAGGTGTATTCAGGCTAACCATTCAGCTAAGGTCTGATCACACCATAACAGAATGTTACCAGTAGGAAGTTTGCCACTTGAAGAACCCCGAGAAAACTCGGCCCACGAAAGCAGCATCCGCAATGCAATAGTTTACATAACGATCCGTCGAAACAAAGCGTAGACGCCAGATTGTAAGCGCACACGCCAGTCCTACTTAAATTTCGTGCAACGTAAAGAATTCGAAAGTTGCAAATATCAGCTATGCAGATGCATGTGAAAGGCAGAAAATCCTGCGATCTATGACGAAGTGTGGTTACTGTACAAGGTAATTTATAGCTACCTGGCCTTTAACACGTTTATAAAATTTATAGAGGCGATGAGGTATTATATGCACGTCGTGTANTAATTTATAGCTACCTGGCCTTTAACACGTTTATAAAATTTATAGAGGCGATGAGGTATTATATGCACGTCGTGTAATTACGTGGAGCCGCACTTTCCCGTTATAGAAAAGGCTCCCCGTTTAGCAACGGACATACAGTATTCGCTTTACGTAACGAAATATTGTAGTTTTATTTCTCAATGCAAGACCGTTGAGTGATTTTGCAGGTATCTGACGCGTATATTTTCAGATACGGCGTTCTGAAAATTCCCTTTTTTAGCTATGTTCAAATGCTTTGGATGGTGTAATACACACAAGAAGGAATATGTGGCCCCGCTTTGTCGAGGCCAAAATAACAATATAAGACAGCGCAGAGGAAATAGAAGATGATTGGATTTTATAGTTTTTAGTCGCCAGTAACAACGACTGCTGACCTGGGGTTGGAAGCTTGCCTGGCTCCACAGAACAGTGATGACTTCTCAGCGAACGTAACACACAAACACCAGAGAGATATTACCACAGACTTGTACGTCAGGAACACTCGTAGCCTCCGGTCTCCTTAGATTACAAACAACATACAGGAGACACAAGCATGAGAAACAATTCAAAACTATCACTAGATACTGAGCAACAAATACACACAAAGACATGAGTGAAGGCAAATAGGATTTAATTAAAAAATAAATGTTTTGGTCCGAACATCATGAAATAAATTAATGTCTGTGCATATATTAAGTAGCAGATCGTTGCTTGTTCAAAATTTACTAAGCTTTGTGTGGCCGTAACTATGAGTGTAGTCTTCGCGTACGTATCTCTAATTATAAATTATAAAATAATTAAGTATCTTAAAATTCTATACATTATTGCTAAAATATGAAAATTAAATTAATAAATAGTATTTCTCGCACCAACTCAGTTAGGAGAACATAAGGCTTCAGTTCAGGGTTTCGTAGGCAAATGGGCAGAGCAAATTTAGCATGACGAAGATCCATGATGGCGTAAACGTAAACGCAAATGATTTCTAAAAAAAATTATTAATTATTTATTGATGCAGTCCCTGCAACGAAATTCAGAATACTAAGCTTGGAATCTTGGTAGCAGCAACAACAAGTGTTATCTTCTGAGGGTGGTTTCGATGGTCGTAGGCCTTGATCTTCCCTTGCGAGGCTCTCGGGTCTGAGGTACGTTGCTACAGTATTTACCATATCTCACGCACATCGCGATAGCTTTAACTTGACTTGACTTTCTAGACCACGTAGGTAGCGCGTACAGACTAATTAATTATTATTCCGTGCCGTGCGTCTTCGCCCTGTCGGCAGTCTGCATAACGGTACGTGACTCCGCCCATCTAACCATATATAAAAATAACTATCTGGCCGATAACCCAATACGTCATCACCTGCCTGACGGAAAATCAAGATGGCTAGAAACGTCTAAAAATGTTATACTAAAACGACGCCTTCAAACATCGCGCCAATCACGAAACGGCTACATCAAATCTTACACATTACGTCGGGTGTTAACATAGCAACCGAACAACAAATCCCTCTATGCAAAACGACCCATATACAAATACCTTTGTGAACGAAAACAGAAAGACTTACAAACATAATTAATCTGAGATACGTTTCCTGGGGTTAAAACAACTTGCAAATACTAATATAAATTAAAGCTTGAGTAAATAAAATATTTCTGCCACGAATAAATAATAAATATAACAAATAAATGTTACGTTTACACACACAATGCAAAAGTAAACTGAGAGAGCTGTGATAGGAATAAGAAGTGATTATTTGAGGTGTTGTAATTGTTGTTTCTGATGTGCGTGATGGCGTGAGAACGCTTAACACTCGACGTCTGAATTCTGTGTTCTTTTCGGAGATAAGCACATTGTACGCAGGTTTAATAGTTTCGTTGAAAAACGTGTATTTGAAACATCCTGTAATGCAGACAGAAAAGAACCAAGTGTGTTACGTAAATAGTTATTATATAATTGGCAAGGTGATAACTCTCCTCAAACGTTCGAACTACTTGGATGGGAGATCAAGAAGTGATTACTTTTCATAAATGCCACGCAAACAATTGGTTGTTACACAGAGAAAAAGGTTTTGTTGAATCAGATTAAGTTTGTTTGGCCCACCAAATTAATTGTTTGTTGTATAGGGGCAATTAAATATTTTGTTGTCGAAACCATATTATTTTGTTGTTCTTATTTGGTTGCCCAAAAAAAGATTTGTTTTGAGTAACTAAAGATTAGTTTGACTCTACGAACATTAAAGAATTTCTGTTAATTTAAAGAAAAACTAGCAAGTATTTGGTTAGATGAACGAAATTAGTTGCTGCTTTTTAAGTTTGGTTAACACAACAAAATATTTTACTGGGGCAACAAAACATTTTTTATCCTATACAAACAAATATCATGTTAGCTATAACAAACCTTTGTCCCACTGTAAACACGTTATTTTGATGATAAATTGTAAATATATGTTTGTTTACACTATATGTTTAACACATCAAAACTACGAAATATTTGCTTGGCTTAAGCAAAATTTCTCGTAATAAATTATTTGTTTTTGTGTACAAATTTCATTTATTTGGGGGAACTAAGGTTTACTTGTACCAACAAAGTAGCCTTCCCGCCTCCCGCCAAGGTGAACTGGTTCAATCCCCGGCTGGCCAATCCCGGATTTTCACATGGGGGAATCGTGCCGGACGATGCCTCTGGTCGGCGGGTTTTCTCGAGAATCTCCCGTTTCCTCCTCCCTCTTCCATTACGGCGCTGCTCCATTCTTACCTCAGTGACCCTCATCGGCTCTCAATACCTCGCTGTAAAGAGCCACNTCTTCCATTACGGCGCTGCTCCATTCTTACCTCAGTGACCCTCATCGGCTCTCAATACCTCGCTGTAAAGAGCCACCCAAATCTCTTCGCTCGCTCACTCTGCTATTCTTCTCAGTGTAGCAGCCACAGAAGACTCATTTATAACTCTGAGCGTCCAGGGCCGGCATTCGGCGATTGATATGTAAACAGCGCAGAAAATAAACGTCGTCGGAATCTCTCGCGACGTGAAGCAGGTGAAGTTAAATCACGTCGAAGCTGAATAGCCCCCGAGCTCTGCAGGTATAAACGGAACATCAGTCAAGGAGGAAGCGGGGAGGGAGAGATATTTTCGCATGCGGCTCCAATTGACGGAAGTGGGACGTGCCTCGAACCAGACGACGTATCAAACGCGAACCGTTACAGGGCACGTAGTTCAACCCCCCACTCGTTAACCCCTCCCCCTTACAAGCCAAATGTAACTGAGTTCGACCCTTTGGCGTCTCAAGTCTCCTTTTCCTTCTCCACGAGACGGAGCTCGAGATTGCGAAAACTCCATTTTCGACGTGGAAGTTTATCTCTTTCACCCGAGCTTTGCAAAAAAAAAGGAGGAATAAATGGGTACCTGAGAGAGCTCGAGAACTGGTTCACCTGAAACTAACTTTTCTCGCAAGGCACATACTCACGCGTTGGACGACGGGAAATTTGCATCCGTTATTCGGCAAACAAAGTTTCAGTCATATACACAGCAACTTGAGTTGCGACATTTAACTGGATTGTGAGTGTGTATATAATAGATTAAATCTTTTGCGTACTTACCTTTGCAAAAATACATATGTTTTGAGTTGTTAAGGGAAATGGCGTCGCCTAAAAGCTGACGTCATGAGGTGGACTCACAACCGTCCGTCGCATCCGTCAGTCTCCCGTCCGTCCGGCGGTCACGTGATCTTCAACCAATCGCAAGGTAACTTTTTTTTCTTGTCCGTCCATCCGTAAAATATTTCCCAAACTTTAACTTTCGACGGACGGACGGATGGGCCACCACCTACTGACGACATTCCGTAGACGTGAATACGCGATTTGAAATAAAATACAAGGCGGTGGATGTGCGATTATTTATCCCTCGGCGGTAAATTCAGAAATTTAAAATGTTAACAATAATACACTATAAATAACTATCACGTAAAATAATTATTTCCCCAAAATGATTTTCTCTTGGAAAATGCATTTCCAACCAAAATATACTTCCAACAAAATATACATCAGGATGTTAAGTAGTCGCGCTGAAATTTTACCGTACAGAAGGATTGACGGACCACGGATTGTTGTGAATTGCTTTCAACTGACGGACGAAAAAAACAGATGAATGACTGACGGACGGACGGTTTGTGAGTCCAGCTGCAAACGCCGAATGGGTTCAAGAGAACTGCATATGTAACAGTGACGGAATGCTTCGGTAGATGGAAAATAAACTAGTTCTAGAAAACCCAGAAGCCAACAGAAACGTCCGCCACATTTACCGCGTGCGAAAATCTGAGGTTGGCGCCACGGGAATATAACCCGGTCCAGTACAGTGGCAGGCGACTGGTCTAACCATTACACAACGGCGGCCCTTAAAACAAACGCACGCGCAGCTTTTAATGGTAGGATTTTAAAAAACATTAAGGTTAGGTAATAAATTGCGAGGAATAAAAACAACTACACATAGTGTAATACACAGAAATTTTACGCAAAATATTCTTACATGTAAAGTGACAACAAATTCCTAGCACAAATAAGGAAGTTAATTTTGAACGCTGCTTCATGGGGACACACGGAGAAAAATCTGGAAATTTACGGAAGGAGCCCAACATTTAGTCAATAATTTGTTACCACGGATGCGCAAAGCAGCTAATTTAATCCCTACAAACGAGAATTTTCTTCTTATAATCTTCCAAAATAAACCTAACTGAATCCTGCCCCGGATAGCAGAGACTGAATTTTCTCGAGTTCAAACTTTACCACCTATGATAATAAAGCTCTTTTTTTATGTAATTGCCAAAAAGTATAAACAAAACATTCATAGTTTGATGCTAGTTAATTCGTCACCACTTCCTACACGGTCCGTGTGTTATATACACAATTGTGTACACTGGGTATAAATGGGTTAAGTAAATGGAATTAAACAAGCAAAGATATAAGCTTCAGACAGACGGTATTCGGGAAATCCAAGGACGTGTGTGGCATTTTAGATAAATTACTTAAGTATGTAAGCCGGCCCATAATTTTCTTTCCAAAATATAACTGGGTACGGAAATAAGCAACATAAGGAAATTGTCCCACAGAGTCAACTGCGATTTCAAAATCTAAAGTTTCCTTTAAAACTGTCAACTGTTAATGCAAACGATTTTTTTTCAGGTTTTCCACGGCATTATAAAATGATTCCGCAGGTTGCCTCCTGTGCTGTCATCAATCTTCACCACGATTCTGGAGATTCTTACAGCCTCAGCATCTGGAAAGTAAAGACGTTCTTGCCTAAGTCTCCACCAACTTTTACTGCCTGTCAGTTTGTATCTCTTATTTGGTGATGCGAATTTCTCCATCCCTCCGAACGCATCTCCATTACCGCATCTGCCATCGTTCCCACCCCCGATCTCACACCTTTGCCTCTTTCACTGCTTCCTGAGGTCGTTGATCATTTGACGTGCCTGCGGGCTTCTTCGCCTCCCGCCCCTTCCCACTGCAACCTGACACACAAACCACCCTTGTGTGCAGCAATCAACAACACACACTTCTATAAGTAGCCCCCACCGATATAAAGGGGGAGGGGAGCGAGGTGTTTATGGGAGAAATTTTGATTTCGCACCCTTCGGTGCTGTACGCGTGCAATAAATAAAAGGTTGCAGTACCGTAAATTGAAAGAGGAAAACGCCTTCATCATTTATATAACGTCAAATGTAAAATATAAAAAAACGGAGTTATGTATTTACATATGTATATATACACACGTATTTATGTATAAAAGGCTTTTTTATATATGTATCCGTTTACAAATGCTGTTCACGGTAAACTGAGCACTTTTAAAAGTCCTGGTTAAGATCACNATTTTTATATATGTATCCGTTTACAAATGCTGTTCACGGTAAACTGAGCACTTTTAAAAGTCCTGGTTAAGATCACTTGTATGCGCATTGTGTATTGCTCCACATTATGTAAAATCAACATAGTCATTGGCCTAATCACTTTATTCTTGCGTCGGTTAAGTGAAATTATGAAATTATCATAAAAATACATATTTTACAAAGTTGCTGATTTTTACACTTATGTGCATAAAAACAGAAAGAGAAACAGGGGTTTTCAGTTATTCACTGATGTTTACACAACACTTTTAATTCAAAGTTAAGAAGTAGAACCTATTTACTCATCGTCGTTACTAACTTTACTAGGCTCATGCCAGTTTGTGTGCCAATTAAAATGTATGCAGGTGGGAGCAGTGACATTTTTCAAGGGTTGATTTCGAAAGTGCTCAGTTTATTAATTTGATAACCTATGGCAAGTTCGCAGTTTATTGAACACAGATGATTGCAAACCAGGCAAAATTTTCTGCGAGTAGTGATAAGCAGTTTAGCGCAAACACTGACTGGCAATATAAAGTAGTTCTGGNAACCAGGCAAAATTTTCTGCGAGTAGTGATAAGCAGTTTAGCGCAAACACTGACTGGCAATATAAAGTAGTTCTGGTTCTTAGAAATGGTGGGTCATAACTGATCTCCATGTACATCATTTAAAATATACAGGATTTTGTAAGCCAAAATACATAATTCTTTCCCACTTTATATACATCTGTTTTGCAATGGTTTTGCATTAATTTCGCATGATATCTTGCACCTCAATAACCGGGGGTGTAGTCGGAAATTTAGAAGCTTTTGACTTCACCATAAATTAATGACAAAAGGGGGCGGGGGAGGAACATCGGTATATGTTTCATAGTTAAAGTTGGTAAAATAAAATAATGAAACATGTTTTTGACTTTTTGGAGCTCAGTAAAAATATAATTGAAATTGCATTTGAGATATAACAATCTTAATAAAATCAAGAAGTCTAGGTTACACACGAAAAGGCAGCAGGCGACGGAGCCTCCAAGATCATTGCAGGTTCTTAAACACTTGGTGTATGGACGGGTACCCGTCAGTAGTCCTTAAGTCAGTAGCCCTAAAATATTTCAGGGCTACTAACTGACTTTAGGGCAACTGACTGACTTTAGGGCAACTGACTTTAGGGCAACTGACTGACTTTAGGGCAACTGACTTCAGGGCTACTGACTTTGGGGCTAGTGACTTCAGGGTTAGTGACTTTAGGTTAGTTACTTTAAGGTTATTTATTTTAAGGCTAGTGACTTTAGGGTTAGTGACTCTAGGGTTAGTGACTTAAGCGTTAGTGACTTAAGGGTTAGTGACTTAAGGGTTAGTGACTTAAGGGATAGTTACTTTAGGGCTAGTGACTGCTAGTGACTTTAGGGATAATGCTGCGCGCCCGTATGGACTCGGTTAGCACAAACTCGAGTCTTGTAGCGAAAAAAATCACTGGTTTGCACTTATTGCAACTTACGACATTCTAGTGAGCTACCGAATAGATATTTGGCACTTATCATGACTGGACCATAGTTAAACACATGCTCCTATAATTACTCTGGAAAAACTTTTACACCTAACAAACATAAATGTTCGGGCTCACAAGTGATATTGCTCCTTACGGCCATGGTTTCCCTAGTATGATTGTTTTTAACAACTTTTTGGAATACTTATACAAAACTTTCTGAAATGAATCTGGTGTATTTTAAATTAACTTAATACTCCGCAACAGAAATTACTTAGTATTTCTTTCATTTTACACAACGGAATCNACATGCTCCTATAATTACTCTGGAAAAACTTTTACACCTAACAAACATAAATGTTCGGGCTCACAAGTGATATTGCCCCTTACGGACATGGTTTCCCTAGTATGATCGTTTTTAACAACTTTTTTTACTTTTGGAATACTTATACAAAACTTTCTGAAATGAATTTGGTGTATTTTAAATTAACTTAATACTCCGCAACAGAAATTACTTAGTATTTCTTTCATTTTACACAACGGAATCNTTGGTGTATTTTAAATTAACTTAATACTCCGCAACAGAAATTACTTAGTATTTCTTTCATTTTACACAACGGAATCTGTTATTTATATACGAATTTTATGTGTAGTAGTTCATGCATTTAAATAAGTTACGGAGTAGTGTAGGAATTTAAGCATTTACAAAACGAATTTGAAATAAATAAAAACATGTATAGAAGATAGCATGCAAAAACAGGAAATTAAAGAAAATTGCAAAACTGTCGTAAGTACGTTTGGAAAATGAAATATACATATATATTTGAATATTCGCACTTAAAAGTAAATTAACTCCGTAAGGCTGATGGTTGTAGCCAACAAANAAATATACATATATATTTGAATATTCGCACTTAAAAGTAAATTAACTCCGTAAGGCTGATGGTTGTAGCCAACAAATTAAATCAGGAAATTCTAACAGTGACGAGTAAGTTGCATAAAAAATATGTATAGCCTGTGTAAACTCACCTAAAACGTNAAAAAATCAGGAAATTCTAACAGTGACGAGTAAGTTGCATAAAAAATATGTATAGCCTGTGTAAACTCACCTAAAACGTCTGCAACGTTCCTAACGTTTGCGAATTAATAATGCCAGGAAATCTGGGAATGAACTCGATAACATATATTGTAAACCTAACGTGTCCTAGCTTATTTTGATTAAAATAAATCCTTCTCATGAACGACTATTACAACGAACTCTTTGCCATCTGATTACTGGTTACTATTGCAAATACTGCAAAATCAATAAACGAAATTGAAATTTTCAAACCTTTGCAGAGAAAATTGCAAGATGAATATAGGTTATACGAAGACGAAAATATCAAACTTAAATTTGGCCCAATCCTTAAAATCCTTTGTCACAAGCCGTTCGAGNTTCGTAAAATCCTTTGTCACAAGCCGTTCGAGCATAAAAAAATTCGTTTCATATTAAAGATTTTGGTTTTTGTTTGCCAGAGCAAATTTTACGCACCGGACTTCCTGTGCCCAAGGGAAATAATATTCCGTAAACTGAGATTCTGGACTCCCCGCTNCGCAAATTTTACGCACCGGACTTCCTGTGCCCAAGGGAAATAATATTCCGTAAACTGAGATTCTGGACTCCCCGCTTTCTTTGACAATGCGAAATGAATTTAATTTCCCGCGAGAGTTTGTCGAAAAGAGAAAATATGTTTTTAAGAGAAATATTCACGAGGAAATGAAAAAAGAAAGAGAAAATTTCACGTTCGGGTCTCGGGGGCACTTGTTCAAGGAGACACTGGGGTGATTCACTGACGTAGGGTTTACTGTAGTCGGCCTTCCACGTGTGTGTGTGTGCGCTTTTGTGTGTCAACTCAGATGGAGGATACCCGGGAGATGTTCCTTCGCAACAAAAGCAGAATGCGAAGGCAAATATCCGGGGACTATGCCCCTCTCCGCATGCCGTGCCTTGAGCCCGTGCTTCGGCTAGGCAAGCCATCCTCCCCGACCTTTCAACCCGCGCACGTGCTACAAACAAGGTTTACCTCCCCCCCCCCTTCCTTTGCTCCAATCACGGATGCTTTGTCGCAAGAAACGCCAACAATCCTCTCGTTCCGAAGAGGTCTGTCCTTATCCCTGCACCGCCAATCCTCCCTGGGCCTATTGTGCCGTCTTCCGCGACCACAACAGCAGGTTAATTTACTCAGGCCGGGGTAAATGGTACTTGCTTTTTGTGTCCCCCGGCAACAAAGCCACGGATCCCGGCGGCCATTCAGGGCACGAGGGTTGCAGGAGTTCACCTTTGATTAGAGTAGTGGGACGGTTAACTAGCGCGCTCCTAATCTCACCCCCCTTGCCCTGCCCCCTTTTCCCTCCTCAGAAAACATAAAGGATGTATAACTTCTGAGCGAGCGCGTGATTGTGGATACCTGCTCAGTCTCTACCATAAAACATTAACTCTGGGAGACGACAAATTTTCAGATATACTATCAACCCAACACCACCTCGACCAATTGTGTATCCCTGGCCGGGTTTCTTACTGTGATAAATGGGCTCGTTCATCACGAGTCCAATATCTTGCACAAACTGTTTTATAGCAACAGTTTTTTGGAGTTAGACAACTTGTTCACAGATCGAGATAAGGGATTAATTTACTTTACAGAAATTTAGCTACTTCAGCGTCGTCAAAAAAAAAGGTGTCTTTCACTGTAGTAAGATTAGTAGTTTCGAAACGTCAGCCCTTCAGATTAGAAGGGCAGCAGATATTATTGACATTTCATTGTCAAAATAATATACGTTTGTGAGAACTTGGCAGGTATTTCATATTTTACTCATCCAGAAGCAATTGTAAATAGCTGCCCGCTATTGCAAATTGTATTTGGGGATAAGCTTCCATTGTCGCTCTTATAACAGGTTAATCGTCACTGAATTCAAATTTTAAAAGGATCTCCATTGCCTACAATGACTATGAAAAAANCAGATATTATTGACATTTCATTGTCAAAATAATATACGTTTGTGAGAACTTGGCAGGTATTTCATATTTTACTCATTCAGAAGCAATTGTAAATAGCTGCCCGCTATTGCAAATTGTATTTGGGAATAAGCTTCCATTGTCCCTCTTATAACAGGTTAATCGTCACTGAATTCAAATTTTAAAAGGATCTCCATTGCCTACAATGACTATGAAAAAAAAAACGAAGAAGAAAATATATGGATGAGAAACACAAATGCACACTTCGAATTCAGTTATACTACCCCATTGCCATTAAACTTCAGAAACAACATGGTAATCGTCGTTTCCGGCAACCTAACCGGTAAACAATACATGTTTATAGTACCAATTGGGAATTCTGTGTGACCAAATCGCATAACGAGTTTTTGGATGCAAACGGCCAAAGTCAATTGCATTATTAGATTTCTAAATAGGGGTATTTATATTTGCATTCTACCTGTAAGAGTTATGTTTGTTCCAGTGTCGTCCACTGTTAAAATGTACAACTTTTTCCGTGTTCTATGTAAGCAATGATGAAAATCTCATATCGTTGTCCGACTTATATGTTAGTTTAAGAGAAATAGTTGAAATACCTCGTCTTCACTGGAAAATACGAAGTAAACAAGTCGTATTTCGGCTCTGCAGTACAATATTATATTGGTAATAGCTAATAATGGAACTGCTATTAGAGAACGAGCTGCTATTAGAGCAACTAATGACGTCTCCCTTATAAAAATAGATATTCAATTAATTGTAATATCAACACTCAGTAAGCTTAGTAATAATTGTGTTTGAAGTTAAAAGAGAAGTTACATTTATTTTTAAAGATTACATTTTTACACAGAATTGTATCGCAAATGTAAGCAATTGAAATTTTTTTTAATGAACAGAGCCAAAATTGTGTGTTAGCAAAACCTTTTTCTTGCTTGCTTGTAGAATTATTGAATATAAGTATCTGCGAGCACCTTCAATAACGTCAATAATATAAAGCTTCAATTTTATTAGTTGTGTTATATATATATATAAATCAACTGCAGAAGACGCGGAGCCCTATTAAACTTTTAGGCACACTTAGGCACAGGAATGTGTGTTTCTAAGCATTTCCCTTCATTTTTTATTCTATAAACATGTCTTATTATATAAAAAAAACATACACAAATTTCCTAAAAGTACACATCAGTATAATATACACAAGAAAATTTTCGCCCCTAATGATAAAGAATATGTTTGAAGATTAATAATTGTTTTTTTTTTTATTTAATATATTTAAGGAAACCAAAGATTCCAAATCAAAGGCTTTTAGATTAATTATATTTCTAGTGCAAAACGCACGGGACAAATTTGTGCATATAATNGTACGGGAAAAATTAGTGCATATAATTTGTGTTACAGATTAACTAAGTTAGTTATTAAATAAGTCGCTAATGGTTTGCATATTAACGCGCGCGCGTTTCTTCAGACTTGTATTTTCTCCAAGCATTTACGCTACCTCTGTAATGCTCGGACTAGCGCAACGATGTGCACTTTTTTCTTATTAAACTTGTCCTGTCCTTTCCTTGCCATTCGTTGAATTTTTTGTAATAACTTCGCAGCGGCCTGTAAATCAAGCTAGAAAAACAAGATGAGTTTTTTAATTAAGCTAGTACTAAGGACTTCATTAAAGTTTCGCGCAGACCAGAGATTTAGGGCCCCGATTCACAGTATTTTTTTTTTCTTTTGCACGAAGGAACGTCAAGGAACTCTTCTCACACGACCAGTATAGAGGGCTAAATAAATATNATTTTTTTTTTCTTTTGCACGAAGGAACGTCAAGGAACTCTTCTCACACGACCAGTATAGAGGGCTAAATAAATATTCACGGCTTTCAGAAACGACACGCGGGACAAGTATATGAGCGGAACGCTGAAACCTTATATTTTTGGTCGTTCTTTCCATTAATCGCTGCGGTGTTTTATTTTTCGCCGTGGACGTCGAAGAAGCACTTCGCGAAATCAGGCGCATCCTTCCTTGGACGAAGGTGGCGAAAGGATCTGAATGAGCCCTTGACGCTGCAGGGCCGGCCCGCCCTAGCAGGCCACCCAAGTAGTGGAAGCGAATATGTTTGAGCATACTAGGGGGGTCATTAGCGTCCTAAGTGACATTTGTTTAACCTGGGAAGGGGTCTCGGAGGGAGGGATGCTAATTGCCGGCACCCCTTAACCTGGGAAACAGATAATTCCCCCCAACCCCTAGCTCCTCGGGGAGGTGTGTTGTGGTTGGCTGATAGGTGCTCCGACACCTGGGGTTGTACGCTTGGGCCAAGAGGATTGAGGAGTCGTTCAGTCCTTGATTCAAGACCCGTAGAGGTTAATTAGATGTTATACGATGTTAATTGCATAATGAGAAATTGCATTATGAGTAATTGGGTGATAATTAATTACGAGTACCAATGTAAGTACGTACACCGAGAGTAAATACAACTACCGAGACTGAGTACATGTAAAGAGAGAGTAATTACTCACAAAGTACACATGTTCACCNCCGAGAGTAAATACAACTACCGAGACTGAGTACATGTAAAGAGAGAGTAATTACTCACAAAGTACACATGTTCACCTATCGTCTGCCGAAACACAACTGACGAGGTTGGTGAGGCGCTCCTCAATTAGAGTTCTGTCAAAGGTAAGTAGGGGTATGTAATGCATAATTAATGAGTAATAGTGTAATGAAAATTTTTGTAATGAGTTATTGCATGATCAATAAGTACTCGTACCGAGAGTAATTACAAATTCCTAGATTAATTATGTACCGAGAGTAATTACACAGTAATTACACACTTGGTACACGTCCTACCCCGACCACTGCTCAAACGCAACTGAGCTGTGAATCGCTGATATGTTTGTGTTATATGTCTACCGTCTTGCTTGGTTTCGATTCCCGCCATGGGTAAGTGAAGAATAATTACATTTATACGGGTCAACTACCTGATTCAATTCCCGTCTAGGATAATTAAACAGTAAATACATTTGAACAGGACAAGTCCTTGGTTCTAATCTCATCAAAGGCAAGGAAAACATAAATATTTTATTAATGTTGAAATAAGTTTGTATTGGTTTAGTCCTTCGTTCGAATCCTGCCAAGTTCATACCCCATCGAGGGTAACTCAAGCATAAATAAATTTATTCTAACATAGACCTTGGTTCAAATACTAGTGAGGGTAAATACGTGTTTACCGATTTAGTCCTTGGTTCGACTCCTTTCGTGGGTAAGTAAATTGTAATGAATTTATACACATGCTGTAGAAGGAAATAAAAAATGATTACAGAGGGTGATTACATTTGAGCAACTACTTGTAATTACATATCAAACCTCTATGAGAGCCAATACCATACTGAACCCCATCACAGAGTTATGACCCCAAAAAATGATTCTAAGTAATTGCGTATTGAGATTTAAAATATACATAGAGACATATTTGGAGGAGGTACACAACCGAACAACTCGGTGTCTTGATGCAGATTGAATATAATACACTTATAACTTTTGTTTAAACCCCCAACATCTTGAACATCAAATAAGAGGGAAATATAAAAACAAAGTAGTCTTTGCAAAAAAAATTACGTTAAATAGATGTGATTTTAATTCTAATTGTAAATAACACCTTTATTATAAGTATATCGTTTAATCGTTTAAATAACAACCCCATAACAACTGATATCATGTAGGAATACTTTAACCAAATATAAATCCCGAGGAACTCACGAGTGCCTAGCGAAGATTCCCCGCCATCGGGGAGTGTGTTGACATTTTTCCCGCTAGGAGTGCTGTGCAGCACAGATACTCAGTCGATCAGCAGACATGAGCGAAGGAACAACGGGTCGCTCCCTAAAGAATGGCGGGAAGAGCTAGGAAGAACGAGGGGTAAGCATAGTTCCATTGAATGTCGACAGGCGCGCGGAGATAGTGGAAGGAAGAAAACACTTGTACCCCAGAGGTTGAAGCTATCGAAACCCTCTCTTAGATAAGACAATGACGAGGAAGGCAGTCGCAGCGCTAGACGGTCCCTCCGGCATCCATCTCCGCGTCTGGCACACATCGCGTATCGCTTGTAAGCCGACAGGCGCGCGGAGATAGTGGAAGGAAGAAAACACTTGTACCCCAGAGGTTGAAGCTATCGAAACCCTCTCTTAGATAAGACAATGACGAGGAAGGCAGTCGCAGCGCTAGACGGTCCCTCCGGCATCCATCTCCGCGTCTGGCACACATCGCGTATCGCTTGTAAGCCGACAGGCGCGCGGAGATAGTGGAAGGAAGAAAACACTTGTACCCCAGAGGTTGAAGCTATCGAAACCCTCTCTTAGATAAGACAATGACGAGGAAGGCAGTCACAGCGCTAGACGGTCCCTCCGGCATCCATCTCCGCATCTAGCACACATCGCGTATCGCTTGCAAGCTGGCGAGCAGGCGAGATGAATGCACGCAGCGGAGAAGCGTAAACGAAATTTTCAGTGGAGCGAGACACACTCCTACATTAATGTGGAATCCGTCCCCAAAACATGAATTATATATTGCAATGTTAATATAAAATACGTGTGTGTACATGCATGTGTATGAGGGTGTGGGTGTGTACAACAATGAGCGGTAGCATCGTATTTTGTATCCCTTCTTTGGGGCCATCATGGTTGAAGTTTCGCAAACGATAAAACAATGCAACAAGGAAAATTCCTTACACATGCCTAACTGGAGTATGTAAATAAAAGTGTAAAAAAACCTTTTAAAAATAATTTTTCAAAGTTATCACATACTAATATTTAAATTAATTGAAACCCTTATATTACTCCAAATGAAATAATCGCTTCAATGAGAACAATAACGAATACAAAACGTGGTTTCCCGATATTATTGAGTTAGGAAATTAAGAAAACCAAATTACGATAATATGCGAAGCACCGTTCCATGTTAAAAGTAAATATTTTATATTGCCATACTATATTTTTATCCACATAACAAACAGGGATTTAATACAAAAAACGAATTCTTTAACCGAACAATTTTCGTTAAGGGGCACTCTTTTTAGGTGTATAGAGATATAAACATTTGTGTATGCATTGCGACATCCTACAACACAAACATTCCACAAGTCGTGTAAATATTCTGCTTTGTACACAAAATACTTATTAATCTGACATTGCTTAAACTGCTTTCTATCCCCAAGTTCAGGAGTGACCTTATCCCTAACACCTCGCAGATAACAGCTCACTCCATCCCCAAACATCATTCATTCCCTCACAAGAAGCCATAGTGGGAAACCCTCCAGGAGAACTATGACCGCATATCCATTCGACAAAAGCAGAAAACCCTAGCGTAACCATTCAATTAACTAATAGCAACAACTAATAAAAAATATGTAACAATTCCTTTATATATCCTGCCCTACTTCTAATCAACCAAACAATACATTATACCAAATAAAAAACCGATAATATAAACACAATCATATTTATTACATCCTTAAAACATAAATCGATATATAAGAATACAGAAATACAAAATCGCATACATATCACCCACAAGTATTTGTTGAACTCGTGAAAAAACAAACACTACTGCGATCAATTGTGTTCACACTTTAACACATGTTTCACTTATGTAGACATTCTTGTAAACCAATGACCACACATTATACACATATGTACATCACACTCAGGGTTCTTTAAACAATTTCTCCTCATGTGACGATACATATTACATCTTAAAGTAAATAACTTCCGACAAAAACGACTGTGATATCCAGAAGCTGGCGAGTTTTCCACCGCAACGCCTTGTCTGCATGGCAACGAATGGTTTTCAAGCTACATGTGGCCAGTAAACACACTCTGACATTTATTGCCACAGTGTTTATTTCTAACAGTTTTTCCCAAACAAGAGTATTTTTTTTTTAGGTCTTCTCAAATTGCGAATTAAAGTACACTTCTTCTCGCAGTATGCACACTGGTTACGAGATTTTGTGTTCCCTTCCAAAGAAGATGCCGGCGACGAATTTGGAGACGTATTCGTATTAGTAGTTGATGTTAAAGAAAAATTGCAAATAATCATATGTTTCCTTAGCGCATTGTCAATCTTAAACAAACGAAGACACTGTGTACAACATTATAGATTCAGATTAGGACTCTTGGAACATACCCTCATTTGATGTTGCCGCACATAGCGAAATGTGGTCAACGTTAGACCACAGAAACGACATAGAGTCTTTATTTCCATTCGATCACTACATCTACATACTGCTGAATGCTTTGCTAATGTGGAATTTCTCGTAAAGGAATGTACCACACTTTGCGTGGCAATATGTAATACACTCAGGGTTATTCACACAACAACTCATTTCACGACAACGCATGCTACGACTACGCTTAAATATATTATAACAATGCTGACACTGAAATCAAGGCGATGGTTTACCCGATGCAGGAGTAAAGCAGCAACATCTAGCACTATGCAGATATGGTTAACCACTACCATCAATCAAAACACTGACATTTCAAACAGCGATTGTAAATGGCGAGTATGTTTACTGCGACAACCCGTCAGTCACCCATAACACACCTCCCCGAGGAGTTAGGGGTTGGGGGGGATTATCTCTTTCCCAGGTTAATGGGTGCCGGCAATTAGTATCACTCTCTCCGAGACCCTTTCCCAGGTTGATAAAATGGCACTTAGGCCACTAATGATCCACGGCGTACTCAAACATATTCACTCCTACTACTCACCTACCTGTGGAGACAACGACCTGCAAGGGAGGAATTCCCTCTCGTTTCAACAAGTCAACATTTACCCAAGTCCTTGAATGGCTGCATCCAGGGAAGAGAGATAGAGAGAAAACTTAAGATGAAGAGAGCAATAATTAGATAAGCTTCCGACCGCCCGCCCCCCTCCACCCGCCTTAAAACTGCATGACTGCTTTGCAAGGGGTGGACAAAATTAGTGAGCAACTGTTCTCCTTTATTTTATTTTTCTGTTTAATTTTTGTTTTCCTTTACCCATACATGCAATAGTCCGCTGTGTGCTCAAGGCGTACTTGGGGCCATGGTGGTGTTGTGGTTATACTACTCGCCTACCATCTAGGCGAACCGGGTTCGATTCCCGGCGGGGTTGCTCCCTGAATTATGCACGTGGGAATAGCGCCAGACGATGCCGCTGGTCGGCGAATTTTCTCGAGGATCTCACGTTTCTCCCGCCCTTACATTCCGGCGCTGCTCCACACTCACATCCCTTCACCCTCATCGCCTCTCAAGACCTCGATGTCAAGAGCCGACCACACATCTTCACTCACTCTAGGAGCACTATAATCCTGAAGCAAGTAGACATTAAGCACATACCCCACTGTTGCTTCCAACAGAAAACATATCAGTAGTAATTTTTCCTATTAACTCATCCTCTTGTACCTATAATTAAACATTATAAAAACATTTTTTTTTACATCTGCGTTGAATTAATCATCTATATCTCTATCATAAAGAGTTCGGGAATTATGGCTAACTAGGCTTATAAGACGGCTTAAGGCATAATTTTTCTACCATCCTGATCGACATCGGGGACAATGCCTATGATATTAATTTGGCTACTAAAAAGTTCATAAATTATTACTAACTATGCATATCATGATGTGGTAATCGGATATAGACTACTGTACATTTTTGTAATGAGCAGGGGTGTGTGTTAAGCATAGGCATAGGTCGTAGATTACGCTTGTAACAAGGTGGAGTGATAGCACGAAGTAGCATGAGAGGGCGATGAACTAGAAAATTCCTGAAACCAAATGTTTGGTGTTGTTGTGGAATGACATAGCATGAACTGAAACATTATTTAAACAAGATGGCTGATTTTGACTTGGAATGACAGAGCATGAACTGGAAAATTCTAGAAACAATATGGCAGCATGAAATAACAGATCATTAAGTATCAAGGCAGAAAGACAGAGTATGAATTGGAACATTCTTGAAACAAGATCATTCTATTTTTAGACCGAGTGACTCATAAAAATTTAGGTAAGGAAACTTTTTGCAGGAAATTTTGCAGATTTGGAGGGAAATTCGGGAAATTTAGAGGGAAATTATAAAAATTTTGAATGTTTTTCAAGAACAAGATGGCAGACTCGAAAACAATATGGCAGACTCAAAAACAAAATGGCAGACTTGAAAACAAGATGGCAGACTCGAAACAAAATGGCTGACAAGGCAAAGGTTAAAGGTCAGTTCACTGGTCCACTGCCAGATGCCACGTCCACACCCCTGTCCCAGGTACCCTATTATATGTCT
Source organism: Clitarchus hookeri (assembly GCA_002778355.1). Taxonomy (NCBI): domain Eukaryota; kingdom Metazoa; phylum Arthropoda; class Insecta; order Phasmatodea; family Phasmatidae; genus Clitarchus; species Clitarchus hookeri. The sequence continues at coordinate 408,466 of NQII01000966.1, read as the reverse complement.
ACTGTCGCCTCTTGTGTAAAGACCTTGTCACACGTTCAAATTTTCTCCTAAAAATACACTTGAAAATAAAATTTGAAGACCAAATACAGCCACCAAATGTTTGCTATCAAACAAATTTGGTCAAGTAATCTTGAATGTGTTCCAAATTTGTCACAAATTCCCAAGTTTTTTTATTTAATGGCACTAACAATATTTTCACTTAGATCGCAATTTCCAAAGCGGGAAAATGTTATTCTGCTATTATCAGGCCAGCTGTTTTTCGCGAGAAGATTTCCGTGAACGCTAGACTGCAATGTCCTATGGCATACGTGCAGTTTTCCTTTGGTTATTGGCCACGTGTCTTTGTCGGGAGACAGTTCCTTACTTGACTGGGCCAGTCAGAATCTGATAACTCCAACACCAAGAGACTGTGAATCACTGGCAGACGCCTGCAAAGCGTGCCATTCAAAAATCATCCAATCACGAAAGTGGATCTGAGCTGTAGTGTTTTGGAGTACAAGTGATCGTGAAATCTTTTCGCGAAAAATACGTTGCTCTAGTTATTATGCCTCCCATTATACAAACGAATATTAATAATGTTCTGATTATTTTAATTTACATTTTAAATTTCTAATGTATGTATCATGCATATTTATTCCACGATGAAAATAATTTTCTTTGCTCTTTTAGTATTTTGGTTCAATGTGCACATCCAACGGCATTCGTGTCATTATATATTTATACAAATATATAATGTAAATCAATATCTCCAATACTTGCTTCGTTTTGAGTTAAAAGTCGCTATTTTAAAGATTATTCATACGGGACATAACAGATTTTTGTACGCACGGTGATTCGTTGAGCTTGTCAAACATCCAAGAAATTGTAGAAAAGGTATAATATACAAAACATTTCAAAGGAACCTGGATCCATTAAACTTTTCCAGACAAATTGGAGTGGAGATATTTAGGCAGCTCTTAGCATCACGTTCTTGAGAGCTGATGGGGGTGAAATGAGGTGAGTATGGAGCAGTGCCGGAATGAAAGGGCGGTGGAAACGAGAGATCCCAGAAAATACCCGCCGACCAGTGGCGTCGCTCGGCACGGATTCTAACGCGCGAAAATACGGGAGCGACCCCACCGGGATTCGAACCCCTTTTTCACCTTGGTGGGAGGCGAGTAGTCTGACCACTATATCACGGCGGCGTTTATGACGTTTTGGTGACGTCACAGCCTCAAAACTCTATTTGAACAAGCTGATTGGAAACAATTGGTGGAGAAATTTTACTGCGTGACAATAAATTTGCACAAGGAATATATGTTCGATTTCCAGTAGCGAGATTTGGAAATTTCCAGTGGTAAGTACATCTGATCCACTTTTTAGTGCATAAGGCATGGGCAAAAATTTCTAAATATAATTTTCCCTCTATATTACTGTGCTCCCCACTGGTTCTTCATCGTAACTTTTCCTGGGCCCCATAGCACGTGGAATAATCCATCCAACCATCCATCATTTCTTCCCATTGAGGCCCCGAGCTGTCAGTATTTACATCCCAGGTGCGTAAATGCCCACAGTCTGACCTCTCCCACCATTAAAACCACCTAGTATTACCAGACATCCTATTACAGTGAAAACTACTAGAAATTCTCTAAACAACAATTAAATTTTAAAATAATATTTCGTATTTTATATGTAAAAATATGCATTGCAAATGCTATATGGTGTATAAAACTGACAATCACCATTCAACTACAGGCATTCTGGCAAACGAGTTTTCTTCCGACGACCTATCGATACTTTATGAACATACTGAATGTTCTTCATCTGAAAATCATGACACTATTACAAACTTCATAACTTTGACCTTTACGAAATGAATTTTAATGGTATCGTCTGTACATATCACCAAACTAGACAGGTTCAAAGGGCACTCGAAATAAAGCCCAGGAAGTTATTAACTGTAAATTTGGGCAAATTGCCCAAGATACTCGGCAAGATACGGTAACATTTATCTGCTCTTTATGACGTATTAAAACAAGACTATTACTCCATCTGTAGATCTACGGAGACGTTTGTCTCCCAGCTAGGAAAAATCCCGGCATTTTATAGTATTTCCTGTTATTCCTCCTTCATCTGCAGAAGGGCAGCAACAACGCAAGACTGAAAATATCGATTTATTTTAGAATCATGTCCAATAGCGTTTCCGTGTTGAACTTTTAAACGTAATGATTTACTCTTCTTTTCTTTCGCGCGGCGTCCTCTGATCTTTAACTATGCAAATCCGTTGGAGTAGGAAAAACGGAGCCAATCAAGCGAAGACGACTTCAGCACTACAACGTTGTTANTAACTATGCAAATCCGTTGGAGTAGGAAAAACGGAGCCAATCAAGCGAAGACGACTTCAGCACTACAACGTTGTTATCTGTAAGGCGACACGTACTTACGTGGTGCTCAGAATACATTTATAGTTAATAGACGGTATCTTTGCACTTTCTGTAGAGAAACGAAATCCTTTAAAAAAAATCACCCCCGGTGTAAACGTTGGACTTTGTTTTAAATTAATCATATGCCTCAAGAATTTAACACTATTAGGTATTAACATTGAAGTATTCAGTGTTTCAGTAAATGAAAATGTTATTTATGTATTGTTTATAAACAACAATATTAATACATAATCAACCTGAATTTAAAAAATGGTGTGCACTGTTGTGTTGTCATCGGTAACAGGAAATAATTTACACGTATAATAATAATAAACAGAGTTTCGGGTCGCTATTTTTCAAGTAAACTTTTCGAATATAAATATTTACATTTTCATGTGGAACAGTAATTTACCAAATAATGTCTGATCAACGCAAAATACGGTTTTTTTACGCAGGGATAAAACATATACAGAGGTTGTTACAAGTAGTGGAAGGATATGTAATCGGTAACTGAAAGTAGATCCGGTAGTTTTCATGTGACGAATCGTCTCAATGTAAGTGATTTCAGAATTTGTTAGGTGTCTAAGTGGGCGATGCTATTCTGTAAACTGAGGTTGGTTTGAAGCTGCTGAGGCCAACTTTCAACCATTCACAATTTCCGTTTTGGTGACATGTATTAGAGGTATAGTGAACTGTTTCTGTGTATTTTAAAGGTTTAATGTTATCTACTCACGCCATGTATAATACTCCTTTACGAAAGGGAGGCCACTTTGGTGTAGTGGTTAGACTACTCGCCTCCCATCCGGGCGAACCGGGTTCGTTTCCCGGCGGGGTCGCTCCCAGTTTTCCGCATCTGGAAATCATGCCGGGCGATGCCCCTGGTCCACGGGCCCTCTCAGGGATGTCCCTATCCCGCCCCCTCATTCCGGCGCAGCTCCATACTCACCTCGCTTAACCCTCATCGGCTCTCAATACCCCGATGTTACGAGCCGACCAAATCCCTTCACTCATTCGTCCTTTACGAAATGACGCCAGAACGAACCCCGCACTGAAATAAAAGCATAACCAATTATTTGTTTTTATAAGAAAAAAATTATATTTAATTGCCTTAACAAAATATATTTCGTTGAGTAAACAAAACTTGAAAACAGAAAAAAATAATATTTTATTCATCTAACAAATTACATGTTTGAATAAACCAAAAACCTCTGTGTTGGACCAAAATAAATCAGACTGCCAACAAAATATTTTGTGTAATGAACTGTATATATTTGTTTGGCCACTCATTTGAATACTTTTGAACGAAAATAAAGCTGCAAAATTTGTTTGCATGTTTTGTGGCATGTATGATAGTCACCGTGTTCGTTAATGCAGTTATTGGTGCTTCATAATGGTATAAACATCGTAATAAAACAAGTTCAACGGGAACCTCAAAAGTAAAACTGTAAAACTTGAGATTTTTATTCNATGGTATAAACATCGTAATAAAACAAGTTCAACGGGAACCTCAAAAGTAAAACTGTAAAACTTGAGATTTTTATTCTCTCGCGTTGTCCAGTATTTGAAATGTACGAATTTGAAAACACTCCAGCTCTCTGTGAAATCACTTCAGCTTATGTTTCTAGGACTTAGCGCAAAGGGGCGGATGATCTAAGCTATAATCTCGATCGGGCTTACAAATTTTTTTTTATATTGAAAGGAAACTGTTAAAAGCATGTAGAGCCAAACAAATAATTGGTCGCACCAATCATATCACCGTTAGCGGCAGCCAAATGAGAACGATACAATAATTTGGTTACAACAACCGAATATGTCATTGCTCTTATAAAAAAACAATTAATTTAGTTGAACCAAACAAACTCGGTTTTATTCAATGAAAACTTTTTTCTCAGTGCGGCCAGTAAAAGGCAACCCTTGTCTAGGGTTATCAAGTAGGAAAGGGGGGTGTAATGGAAAACTGGATGTGTTTTCTTGAGGGGGTGGTAAATATTTCGATGATTGACGTGCGGGCATTTGTGGCGGAGATGTGCTGGTCGCGCGGACCGTGGCTCGTGGAGTTCGATTCCAAGCGTGTATTCCAGGCGTGCATTCCAGAAGCCCTCATCCGTTCCGGACTTGGGTAACTCCTGCTCGGCCCCCGCTTTGTGGNGATGACGTGTCGGTATGTTGGCAACGTGATTCTCTGGACAAAGCATCCGGAGCTGTTTTGGCCGGTCGAGGCACAGGAGCGAGGGAGCCCTAAAAAGACGACAAAGATACCAAATCACTTCGCTTCGTCTTTCATCGTCACAGGAGCCCGAACTCTGGAATTGCTGACCTCGGGAAGCAAGAGAGAAACTTTCAATCACTAAACTGGAAAAAAAAAAAAAAAAAATATATATATATATATATATGCCGGAACAGTTTGGTTACGTTACAGATGTTTAAATGAACGTCAAATATTGGTTTTACATAAACAATTCTTATTGTGGAGGTTCTTATTTTATAATATCTGTACGTTACTGTTTTTCCTCTTCATGCGGCTGTAGGAATGTTTATGATGCTTACGTTATTGTATAATATATAGGTATATCAACAGTCAACAGTGGTCACTGTTGGGCTATGTGACATACGCAGACACACTTGCTTGGTACAGTGAACAAGNGATGACGTGTCGGTATGTTGGCAACGTGATTCTCTGGACAAAGCATCCGGAGCTGTTTTGGCCGGTCGAGGCACAGAAGCGAGGGAGCCCTAAAAGGACGACAAAGATACCAAAACACTTCGCTTCATCTTTCATCGTCACAGCAGCCCCAACTCTGGAATTGCTGACCTCGGGAAGCAAGAGAGAAACTTTCAATCACTTTATTTAAAAAAAAAAATGCCGGAACAGTTTGGTTACGTTACAGATATTTAAATTAACTTCAAATATTGGTTTTATACAAGCAATTCTTATTGTGGAGGTTCGTATTTTATAATATCTGTACGTTAGTGCTTTTCCTCTTCATGCGGCGGTAGGAATGTTTATGATGCTTACGTTATTGTATAATATAAAGGGATATCAACAGTCAACAGTGGTCACTGTTGGGCTATGTGACATACGCAGACACACTTGCTTGGTACAGTGAACAAGCCTGTCCTTAGTAAAGCTGCAGAAAATCAAGAGAGTTTACTTGGGGAATATACCCATCATGCTACAAGGTTATTACCACAGAAGGAGACATTACTATCCAACCAAGGTGTACCGTAATATCATAAGTGTTAATTATGATGTAGACAAGGATGATACAAGTTGGTGTCGCAAGGCCGTCAGTGTTGAAGAAGGTTACGTTCTTCTGACATACCTCTTTCGTTTTGGATTTCAAGGTATAACAGCGAAACCAGGAAACGGTATTTTGGAAATTTGTACTGTTAATGTTTGTATGTGTGTAAATCTTCGTGTGCGAGTAAACAGTACTTTACTATTTTATTGTAGTTATATTTTCAGGTAACTGGCAACATTTTAGATGTAACAAACGTAAAATGTCTTTTATAAACCAGTTTTTGTTCTTTCTTCCCGTGTTAGTTATTTGCTGTGATTTTCTTTTTTTTTTTCAGATATAATTAAACAAAATTGCAGTTTTAGAACTTTTCCTTATCGACATTTTCTTGTAGTTAATTGTTATAAATAGTACAATTATATGTTTGTGAATATATGTCATATGTGTATGCGTGTGTGGTTTTGTACACCTATGCGCGTATGTGTATGCATAAGCATAAACGTGTATACACAAAAACTTACATAAAATGAGAAATTGTGTTAGTTTACACTTCAGCTTATTTTTACTTTATGTACAGTATATTGCTTTTATATATTTCATATAAGCTACTTTCTAATTTTACAGTAGACATGTTCTGTTTTCTTTTTTCCTTTCAAAAAAATAAGTGTTAAGTTTTGTTTTTATGTAGAGTGGTTAAGTGTAAGAGAATGTAATAATACCTAACCTTTGCCAAAAAAAATACCAAGACGTTTTATTATTATTATTATTATTAATATTATATCCCTGGCACATCTACACATAGGGTTCCGTAATGGCGTGCAGTGTTCCCGTTGTACTGTTGGAACTATGGGACTTCAAGCGGTGGGCCCTATAATTTTATTAGTATAATGACTCTAGCAAATTTCAGTACATGTCCCTATACTAATTTTCAGTGTTTCCGATCTGTACATGTTGCGATAAGGAAGCGTGAAAATGCAGTTTGGCAACGTTGTAGAGCTCGGTAACAGTATTTATAGTGCGCGTGGTGTATTGAAAGTATTGTTGATACCTCGTCTCGAGGGTATTTTCTTTTCGTAGATCGGCACATACGACGCACGTAAAGTAGTTTCTTGATTAAAAAAATCGGTATTTCGAACACACTGCAGCGAAGTTCAGCTCCGGGTTTTTAGTCTTCTTGTGGACTGCGCGTGTAGTTTTCGTATGAAGTGCGTTGAAAAAATTTGGTATAAAACACGTGATTAAAAAACAGTTTAATCGTTTTGCATAGGTGACTAAACACAGGGGCATTAAAGAAACGATTCCAGCACAAAGACAAGTTTAAACTTCTCATTTAAACTCCAAGAATGATTTATATGGGCGTGGAAATGACTTGAAAGAGGTGTTTTCAGAACATTTGCTTCTGCGCTGAAACTTTACCATTGTTGTCAGACACGCCCGCAGAAATATAGGGACGCCGCTAAAATTCACGTTCAAGCGAGTCGCAAATGGAAAGAGCGTATGCCAGTGGCGTGTAGAGGCCATGAGGGAAGTGGCGAATGAGCAAAAGTCGACCTAAGGGCCCACGCGATTCGAGCAGCAAAATATCTGCAGTCAGGCGAGCCCCTTAAACTCCACTGTGTGTCTGGGATCTCCCAGGCGAAGAATGACCTTGAGCAGTCACTCATCGACAAAGTCATCTATAGTCCACTCGCGGTTACTTCCAACTTTTCTGAAGCCCATCTTAAGGTATAATTCCAGAATATTCCTCCGCCTCATGCAAGCAAAGCTTTGCCGAGTCTAAAAAAATTACTCCAAAGGGACAACTCGCCGCATTCGTGCGTGCTCCGTTCAATAATATTTTGCAAAATAACTATTTCTTACTAGACATTACGAGCAAACCTATTTAANATTCGTGCGTGCTCCGTTCAATAATATTTTGCAAAATAACTATTTCTTACTAGACATTACGAGCAAACCTATTTAACCACAGGTAATATTCCTACTAATCATAAATGAAATATTATAATTTATAGAGAACATATGAATAAAATTACAATTCAACAAAAAATAAGGTACTTTTATTATCTTTTATGCTAACACAAGTATGAAATGCCTGTGATACATAACGTAATTAGGAAAAAAAGTAAATAAGTCATCCATGGGGTGATTTTTGATAGGTTAGATCCAAAAGGGGTGTACAAACTGCGAATACACATAAAAGAACTTTCTCTTTAGAATAATTTAATTTGTATATTTGTAAGCCTAAGTGGTAGATATGGTCCGTATCTCTCAGCGTACGAGACAACTTGAATACTAGGTTCATTTTCTAAGCTGAACTGGCGTGTTAACATGTCCGATTTGCCAAATTATTTTCTCAAAACTGTTGACACAAAGATTAACTGCTTCATTCCACCTGGGGAACAAAAAAAAAATTTCCAATGGCGTTTCCGTGGTCTACGCGATAACATTTCTGATTTATCATGCAGATTATTTAGCGACATCAATGGATACTAATCATTCTTTTGTTGTTTTTAAAATGGGAAACGATCAGACACGGACATACGCGAGTGAACACTTCACGTTATACATATTCCGATCTATTTTTTTCAACACGTGAATTTTAAGGAAATAACAGCAATTCCCTTTATTTGGTTTGCGGGCTCGCAAATTTAGTCGAGTGCTGGATCGGTGTGATCGATTTTGATATAAACAAAAGATAATTCGTCAAAAGTGTAATTGAAAAATAAAGATTACACATGCGCATAGTTCGTATAAGTATTTTTGATAACAGCGCATGAAATTAAACTATTCTGAATTATTTTTAACTGAATCGTCTAAACAGAATTAGCTCAAACTGAGTGGTAGAAAAAAATTTCATTGTACAAAAATCTTTCAAATAGACACATACCGTAAACTTACAAAATTTTGCTTACCTACAACTTTTTTTCTATATGTGTCTGTGTGTGTGTGTGCAAGGTAGTTTTTTTTTTAAGAAACATAATGAAATATCTTACCTTAATTTAAAACGCACTGAAAAATCCCGTCTAGCCGTAAAAGTTATAGTGCATTGTTATAAATAAATGTTATCCTCAGCTGCCAAGCAAAGTGGCTAGTCAGCTTTCCAACCCACCATATTTTATTTTCTAGCTTGCAAGCCAAGCACTTTCCTTTTATCGCGCCCAAAATCGCTGGTATGACTCGCGTGGAGAGAGAAACGGACGTTTCGAAAGCAGAAACCTTACAACTTCACAGCATTCAGCCAACGCCGCGCAAAGAGTATTTGCTTCCCCAAGAGAAATACTGCCGATGTAGTTATTAATGCACTAAGCTTTCTTCGAATGTGCATAAATTCGCGCAAAATAAATTAAATTATTAGAAATTCCCCAATATCGAATGTTGCTGTTTGTGTAGGTATGAAAGTTGCGCTTTAGGATACAACAATTAAAGTTTCTGGCCTCAGTTACACCGTTAACTAAATAATTTACATGCCTTTATTTTTTTTTATCTTCCGAAGTAATGAGCATGAAATATTAAAAGTGGTTTCATTTAACTTTCAGTTTCCTTTTGGGCGATCTGTTGCTGTTGTCGAATACAATCTCACGCTCAGTACCTTCCATTCGAACCTTATAGTTTGTTTTAAATATATTTATGATACAACGAACCAAAATTATTAGTTTATTTTTGTCATATTCGTTTATTCGTGAGTTGAAGGGATTTCATTATCACTGAATTTAACCCTATGAAATAAATGAAATTTTTAATTTAGATTTTATTTTGGACGTATGTGTTTAAACGTACAAAATTAAATAAACTGAATTCGAAGTCTACTATCAAAACCGACAAAATGTTTACAAAATCTTTTAGCATACCAACATTCGCGTAACATGGAAGGTTAGTAATTTACCGATACAGATAAATATATCCTGTATTATATTAAGTAGGGCAGTGGAGGAGATATAATATGTGCTGATTGTATCGAAATAAAGAAATTTCTTGAAAATATAAAGAACCCATGTAGAATTTAATTCAGAGCTATGTTATATGTGTGTAATATATTTTGATAGTTTTCTATTTACTTTAACCTTCCCGAAAAGGCAAATCCTGAACAATTTGAAGCGTCTCACATAAAGTATTTATCCATACGCCATTATACACGAGCTGCATTTGTGAATTACTGTACACGAATCTTATAACCTGCATAGGTAATATGTCTTAATATACACAATTATTTGCATATACAGGGATATATTTATACTTTACCACAAGCATTTTTTTATTTCAGACTTTATTAATTCAATGGGTTTGTGTTTTTACACACAAAGTATTTTCACGGGTTATGCTTAAAATTTCCACTATAACTTCAGACGGACTTAAGTACTGCAGCAGTTACATACAGTTTCTTGCTGATTTATGAAGCTATGCATTGAAATTCTTTCATTAGGCTGGGCTTTCTGACTTTCCGGTTTTTATGCCGGTAAGCTAACCAGAGGCCGGTGTCGCGCCTACAAGCTAAATTACTTTCGTTTAATAAAAGGGCTTATCCGTGATTTGAACCTGGGATTTGAAGAAAATGTCTTAGTTAATTGGACCACAGAGATCTCAGCTTTCTCGAAAATATAGTGCCGTTTGATAATTAAATCCAGCTGATGGACTTTTGAACCTGCAGTGCCTTTGAAAAACATCCGAGTTTTTGCCTGCTGGTTTGAGGTTTTTGTGGGAAAACTCGTAATTCCCAATGAGACTAAGCTGCTTTGGAGTATTTTCTAGTCGTTCATTTAGGTGTAGCAGTTGTTCTGAAGATTTGTAGGTACCTACTCTTATAGACAGACTTTTGTTTTCACCTGTTCCATCCAAGAATGCATTCCCCACGAAAAGGATATTTAGCTCACTTATTCTTCGTAAACATAAAGACGATTCGCCAACTTCTGATTTTCAAAGACGAAGAGTATATACACTGAAGAGCCAAAAAAAACTGGTACACCTGCCTAATATCGTGTAGGGCCCCCGCGAGCACGCAGAAGTTCCGCAAGACGACGTGGCATGGACTCGACTAATGTCTGAAGGTATGCAGGAGGCATTGAAATCTGCGCCAATTTGAGAAAGGGTTGCACGTCTGTCACGTTTAATGACTCTCGTCAGTCGTCGTTTGTCCCGTTCGTTCACGATCTTTTTCCGGCCGCAGCGATGTCGAATATTTGATGTTTTACCGGATTCCCGATATTCACAGTACACTCGTGAAATGGTCGTACGTGAAAATCCAAATTTTATCGCTACCTCGGAGATGCTATGTCCCATCTCTCGTGCGCCGACTATAACACCACGATCAAACTCACTTAAATCTTGATAACCTGCCATTGAGCAGCAGTAACCGATCTAGCAACTTTGCCAGACGCTTATTGTCTTATATAGGCGCTGCCGACCGCATCGCGTTACTCTGATTGGTTCCATAACTCTGTTATTTGCATACGCACGCCTATACCAGTTTTTTTTGGCTCTCCAGTGTAATTATATGGAACCAAATGTTATTCTTAGAGAGTATTGTAAACTGTTAATATAATAACAGCAAGTACCTAGAGCGAAGCATTATTGTCTGCCTACAAAACTTTACGCATATAAACTTCACAAATATTATATTGTTGCCGGAAGAAGTATAAATGTAATCAACTAAAAGAATATTCTGATGCTAGTGCGATGTTTGGTTGCTGCTGCATTGAAATCGGAAAAAAGAACTAATCTTCTGTCACTTTTCCCATAACTCTCTCAGGACATATTCAGAGAAACTTTTAAAATGCCATAAGGTTTTGTGTGGGCCAAATATAGAGGAAAATTCAAATAGCATTGGCAATTAATACGTTCCTTTTGCCCAACACACTCCGGTGAGAAATAAAACTAATACTACATTCCTACCGCAAAACAACATCGCATGTTAAATGGAAAATAAAATAAATAACAGTCGTAAATAAATAATTTTATGTTTGTTACTCACCACGTCTACACTTGGCCGTTGTATTGCTACACCTGTAAACAAACGAATGCAATTAATAACAGAAAATTAATTATTGGCTTTATTAGAAGCACAATTACAACCATACCAATATCAAGCTAAAATGTTAAAAAACATTCGAACAGACTGGTAATTATTTATTCCATGAACACACACACATATATATATATATATATATATATATAATTAAAATGAATTACAAGAAAATTGCATTACCATTTGCACTCTTTTCTGTAGCAGTCAAAATAAATGCAATGGATTTACAGGTACGGCAGAATAAAAAAATTACATGTTTATAGGTTGGTGCGACAAACGTAATAGAAATTTTACAAAATTATGTAAACGAAATGAAACAATGGTCTGAAAAACAACAAAATATCAGCTCTGTCAATGAACCCTACATTAATGCTTAGTAGCAAATGGAAAAAGGATAGTACCACGAAGTTATTTTAAAATTTTCAATCATTAAAACTGTGATGCATAACGTATTAGGCAAGCTGTGGTAAGCAAATATTGGCCTTAAGCACCGTTCGAAAACATAATGTTGGTTTCAATGCACGTGGCATTGTTCTACAGCATAACATGATGTCAGCATGAATAATGCTGGTAAAAGCTGCAGTAACTAAAATATTTTCTGTCGTATTTAAAATGCAAGTGGCAATGTATATAATTGAAGATATTCTGCCATATATAAATCGTAAAGTTTTATGGTTTACTTCACTGTTGACGTTACTAGTACAACGAACTTTTGATACTGTACCCCAAATAATTTTGCTANCGTTTTATGGTTTACTTCACTGTTGACGTTACTAGTACAACGAACTTTTGATACTGTACCCCAAATAATTTTGCTACTGAAATTTTTTAAAGTGACATCACAAAAACGAATACAAGAAGGACATTCACGGTTATGATTTTTTTTNTTTTGCTACTGAAATTTTTTAAAGTGACATCACAAAAACGAATACAAGAAGGACATTCACGGTTATGATTTTTTTTGCAAATTTTTGCTGTGTTTTCATATTTTATTACGCATTTTGCACATTTCGACGCGTTTTTTTTTTTANATTTTTTTTGCAAATTTTTGCTGTGTTTTCATATTTTATTACGCATTTTGCACATTTCGACGCGTTTTTTTTTTTATTCCTGAAAAATTGAATTGAAAAGGGGAATATGCGCGCCATGATATCTGCTTGTACGTTACAGCTCCGCGAGCAGATACCAGAGAAAGTAGGTCACATTTCACACTGAGGCAGGCCAGTACATCCTCTCTCGGTCCACGAGAACACGTTGATACATCACGTCCGCGCTAATACACTTTGTGAGATTATTAAATGCTTCAGTAGCAATGGTACTGTGAACCTTAATATTTCACCCTCACAACTTTCCCACGTGTAACAAATATTAATTAATACACTTTGTGAGATTATTAAATGCTTCAGTAGCAATGGTACTGTGAACCTTAATATTTCACCCTCACAACTTTCCCACGTGTAACAAATATTAATTATATTTAAAAATCATCAACATCTATTCAAATTAATTTGCAAATGAAATGATGAACTTTAGCATGTNAAATATTAATTATATTTAAAAATCATCAACATCTATTCAAATTAATTTGCAAATGAAATGATGAACTTTAGCATGTCTCATTTTGCTTAATCATGACAATGAGGTAATATCTGCGTTGAACAACAACAAAAACAACAAAAAGAAATAAACATAACTCATAGCAGCACTGAAACCTAAAAATTATACCACATTTCCAGCTACGTTAGAGTAAGACTTTACATGAAATCTTTAAAAAAACCGACCTGAATTTTCTTTCCACTTTATCAAGAACCAATTATTATTGTACCGGATAAATAAAGCTGAATAATGTCACGACCACAGCCAGAACCAAATAGAAGGAAAATAAAAATCTGCGTCAATCCAGAAAAAGGCGCCGGGTAGACCGTGAGTTGGATACCAATATTTTACAAATTAATTTCGGAAACAGAAAAGCGAAGTGCCTAGCGCCTTCCGGAGAATCCAACGGCATCGTTCTCAGCAGAATTTACAAAGTGGAGAAGTCTCCAGGAAGAAGGTGATAAAACGTAAGGAATATGGGTACGCAGAAAGTCGTTGGTGAGTCACTGGCGGATTTACTTGAAGAAAAATTATGGAATTAATTGCTCACTCTGCGAGGACTTTTACCAAAGAATGAAGGAAAGCTACACTGATTTTCATCTAATTAAAAAGTCTTCAATGTTGTCTCTAAACTGATATTAGAAATTACAAAGTCACGTGTTCGAATAGGAACNCATCTAATTAAAAAGTCTTCAATGTTGTCTCTAAACTGATATTAGAAATTACAAAGTCACGTGTTCGAATAGGAACTTATAGTTTTACATTTTGTTTCGTGAGTAATCCGTGATTTTAGATCTCACGAAATAATAATAATGTGCGTAACTTAATCATATTGTAGTTGGATATACACTTGTACTTATTCAGTATAGTAACATGTTGAAGTACCTGTCTGCAGTCCGTTAGTATTTTTTAATCCCAGTCGAAGCCACATTTGGTTCGTCAGTTCTTATCAGGGGTATGGGGTGAGGACGGTCAGTCTCGCGATAGAGTGTGGAGTGGGGAGATTTGGGCGGTTCTTAGTATCGAGGTCTTCAAAGTCGATGAGGGTGAAACGAGGTGACTATGGAGCAGCGCCGGAATGCAGGGGTGGGGGAAACTGGAGATCCCTGATAAAACCCGCAAGGAAGCGGCATCGTTCGACATGGAAAAATCCGGGAATGACCCCGCCGAGAATAGAACCCCGTTCGTCTTGGTGGGAGGCATGTAGTCAAACCACTACATCACAGCAGCCCCCCTCTTGCGACAGAGAGATAAAAAAACTGCGCAACTGACAAATGCACTCAACCCGATATTACATTTACAAATTTTAAAGCGTGTGTTGATCTTATATAAAAGTTTAACACACAGCCAATATAACGCATCAGAAAGAAAAATCACACGCTGAATTACAAGTTTTTTCCATGAAACCATTAAACGTGCGTCCAATTTGCTGATCTANCAGAAAGAAAAATCACACGCTGAATTACAAGTTTTTTCCATGAAACCATTAAACGTGCGTCCAATTTGCTGATCTACGACAAGAATACACACTTCACATAAGGGGTGTTGAGTGCTTTGAAGACTTCAAGCGCATTATAAACACTATTCCAGAGCACTCCGAAGTGACAACGCTTTCTCAAAGCGCTGTATCTTAAAATATACGCGTCAGATTCACACAAAACTACTCAAGGGCCCTGCATTAAACCTTCCTACGAAAATTTACCACAAATAAAATAATGGGCCAGGGATGAAAGTTTCCAAGTTCACGCAGCACGAAGTACGCTAGTTCATAACCTTGCGCTTAGAGGTGATGGCGCACTTGATGAGCGTGGCAGTGTCGTCCTTATCGCTCCCGCGCTTCATGGGNCAGAAAGAAAAATCACACGCTGAATTACAAGTTTTTTCCATGAAACCATTAAACGTGCGTCCAATTTGCTGATCTAGGACAAGAATACACACTTCACATAAGGGGTGTTGAGTGCTTTGAAGACTTCAAGCGCATTAGAAACACTATTCCAGACCACTCCGAAGTGACAACGCTTTCTCAAAGAGCTGTATCTTAAAATACACGCGTCAGATTCACACAAAACTACTCAAGGGCCCTGCATTAAACCTTCCTACGAAAATTTACCACAAATAAAATAATGGGCCAGGGATGAAAGTTTCCAAGTTCACGCAGCACGAAGTACGCTAGTTCAGAACCTTGCGCTTAGAGGTGATGGCGCACTTGATGAGCGTGGCAGTGTCGTCCTTATCGCTCCCGCGCTTCATGGGNTAACCTTGCGCTTAGAGGTGATGGCGCACTTGATGAGCGTGGCAGTGTCGTCCTTATCGCTCCCGCGCTTCATGGGCCTCAAACGTGGGAAAAAAAACTCCAGGTAGACGGGAGCCTTAAGGAAGTCGTGCATTCCCCTTTACTGTCTGTCGTATCCTAGATGGCACCACCAATATACGGAACACAAAAATTTTTCAATATTTTGGTGACACCTTTGAATGGTAAGCTAACGAAACTTATTCGTTTGAAATACGTATTTTTCAACAAAACAAACGATTTCGACGTAAACAAGGTTTCAATATTGCATTAATCGCATTGTGACCCGAATAGTTAAAAACGATTTAACGTGACTTGCTTTAATAATTCAAGCTTCTCGCAGTTTCAGTGGAATTTTCTAAACGAAAGACTATATGTATTGTGACTTAGAACATTTTACCAGCATTTTGCAAAGTGTATCTTTAAAATATTACTTAATACATGTCAACTTATTTGTGTTTCGAATTCGAATTGTTTTTTTTAAATCTCTTATCAAAGTTACGAAGAATTGACAAGATTTCCTTTAACAATTTCCCCGAGCTCTCACTAGCTGAGACACTGACTGCTCTGTTTGGGAGAGGAGTAGAAATATTTGGCAGGCTATTAAGATCAAGATCTTGAGAGCCTATGAGGGTGAAGCGAGGTTAGTATGGAGCAGCGCCGGAATGCACGGGTGGGGTAAACGGGTGAGATCCCCGAGAAAACCCGCCGGCCGGAGGCACCGTCCGGCACGATCACCATATGCGACCTCACTGGGAATCGAACCCGGTTTGCCTAGGTGAAACACGAGTAGTCTGACCACTACACCGCTGCGGCCCCTGTGACTTATTAAGGATGGGGCTGATTGAGCGGAATGCTTTGCATTACGTTCAAACCACATGCCTGCCAGTAAGCATTATGTTTTAAAGCTGCAAATAAGTGTCAGTATTTATTGGGTAGGTGAACTAAATACGTCTTATAATTTCCTGTTCCCATCCCAGGTTTATNGCAAATAAGTGTCAGTATTTATTGGGTAGGTGAACTAAATACGTCTTATAATTTCCTGTTCCCATCCCAGGTTTATTAATTGTGTTCTATTAGCAACGATATTTTTAAATTCAAGAATAATGTCATGTTATCAAGTATAAAATGAAGCTCGAAGAAAGGGTCTCAAGTCACCTTAGCACCCCCATGGACCCCCGCCCCTCTCTTTTATTTTTAAGACAAGACACAGGAAATTTCGTAATTAAAGGCTGTTCACGGTAAAGCGAGCACTTTTGAAAGCCCTGCTAAAAATCTACTTGAATACACATGCCGTATACTTTCGCCATATTATGTAAAATTAACTTTACCGTAGGTCTTGTTACATCATTCATGCGTCAGTCAATTAAAATCTGCAATTATTAGGAAAATAACCATTTTGCAATTTTGTTAATTCATACACTCGTATGTATTGTAAATACGTGGGAAGTAAAACAAATAATTTCAGTGTCGGAAAATGTTTTCCCTTACATTTTTTTTTTTTTAATTCAGCGTTAAAATATGGAAATACTTTCTCTACGTCATTAACAAATTTAGAGAGCGCATGAAAGTCAGTGTGCCCGTTAAGATACGTGCCAGGTAGGGATGGTCACATTTCCGAAGGTTGATTCCAAAAGTGTTATTTTTGATAATTGATTGCATGAATATTCATTATTACTTTCGTAACTGAAACGGACGTGCATAAAATAAATTACCAAAAATATTTGTAAACATTATTTCTAATTTTATATAACCTACAACCGGAAAAGTTATTATAATAGTATTGCTTGATATGGTTTTTTATTTTATTTTGTGCTTTCTAAAGCATCTGGGATGGAAATGAGCTGTAATAATGATTAATAATAAGCACTTATTAATTTATTAAAAAATATATTTTATTAAGTAATTTACTGCAAACACGTTACGTTGCTACAAAATATAGGCGTTCTTCTTTCATACACAACATAAGTTTCACTTTTTTGACAATTCGGCAGTCTGTGTAATGCTTTTGAATTAGTCCTGCGTGTTGTACAGTCGGATGCAAATGCTCCATTTGTATAGTCTGGTCGCTGTTTATTCACGTTTTTTTGTCTCGAACCTTTGAAAAATCACACCATGCATGACGATTTTGGTTATTCCTTAAATATGCAATTTATCACTAGCTTTATATACTTTGGTTAACATGAAAACGCCTTATTTTTGTTAAATTAAGTTTTTTGTTATCTATTAATTATTATTAATGTGAATAAAAACAGAGAGAAAAAAGAGGTGTTGACAATGCCACGTAAGAAATAGTCCTAATGCAAAATACTTATAAATTGAGTGCGCACGAATGTAGTGCGTTGTCCCTTTGGTGTGATTTTTCATGACTCAGTTAAGCTTTGCTTGCATGAGGCGAAGAAATATCATTGAAGCAGAACTTTAGCAGAGCTTCAGAAAAGTTGGGAAGTAACCGTGAATGGACTATAGCCTCTGCTTTTGTCCTGGCCGTCTTCCCACGAAAANGCAAATAAGTGTCAGTATTTATTGGGTAGGTGAACTAAATACGTCTTATAATTTCCTGTTCCCATCCCAGGTTTATATATTAGTGTTCTATTAGAAACGATATTTTTAAATTCAAGAACAATGTCATGTTATCAAGTATAAAATGAAGCTCGAAGAAAGGGTCTCAAGTCACCTTAGCACCCCCATGGACCCCCGCCCCTCTCTTTTATTTTTAAGACAAGACACCGGAAATTTCGTAACTAAAGACTGTTCACGGTAAAGCGAGCATTTTTGAAAGCCCTGCTAAAAATCTACTTGAATACACATGCCGTATACTTTCGCCATATTATGTAAAATTAACTTTACCGTAGGTCTTGTTACATCATTCATGCGTCAGTCAATTAAAATCTGCAATTATTAGGAAAATAAACATTTTGCAATTTTGTTAATTCATACACTCGTATGTATTGTAAATACGTGGGAAGTAAAACAAATAATTTCAGTGTCGGAAAATGTTTTCCCTTACATTTTTTTTTTTTTAATCCAGCGTTAAGATATGGAAATACTTTCTCTACGTCGTTAACCAATTTAGAGAACGCATGAAAGTCAGTGTGCCCGTTAAGATACGTGCCAGGTAGGGATGGTCACATTTCCGAAGGTTGATTCCAAAAGTGTTATTTTTGATAATTGATTGCATGAATATTCATTATTACTTTCGTAACTGAAACGGACGTGCATAAAATAAATTACCAAAAATATTTGTAAACATTATTTCTAATTTTATATAAGCTACAACCAGAAAAGTTATTATACTAGTATTGCTTGATATGGTTTTTTATTTTATTTTGTGCTTTCTAAAGCATCTGGGATGGAAATGAGCTGTAATAATGATTAATAATAAGCACTTATTAATTTATTAAAAAATATATTTTATTAAGTAATTTACTGCAAACACGTTACGTTGCTACAAAATATAGGCGTTCTTCTTTCATACACAACATAAGTTTCACTTTTTTGACAATTCGGCAGTCTGTGTAATGCTTTTGAATTAGTCCTGCGTGTTGTACAGTCGGATGCAAATGCTCCATTTGTATAGTCTGGTCGCTGTTTATTCACGTTTTTTTGTCTCGAACCTTTGAAAAATCACACCATGCATGACGATTTTGGTTATTCCTTAAATATGCAATTTATCACTAGCTTTATATACTTTGGTTAACATGAAAACGCCTTATTTTTGTTAAATTAAGTTTTTTGTTATCTATTAATTATTATTAATGTGAATAAAAACAGAGAGAAAAAAGAGGTGTTGACAATGCCACGTAAGAAATAGTCCTAATGCAAAATACTTATAAATTGAGTGCGCACGAATGTAGTGCGTTGTCCCTTTGGTGTGATTTTTCATGATTCAGTTAAGCTTTGCTTGCATGAGGCGGAGTAATATCATTGAAGCAGAACTTTAGCAGGGCTTCAGAAAAGTTGGGAAGTAACCGTGAATGGACTATAGCCTCTGCTTTTGTCCTGGCCGTCTTCCCACGAAAATCCAAATAAGTCCTGCCTAGTGCTGAACTCGGCCCGACGCGAGGATCTAGGTTTCCGTCGTCGAGCAGGGGCCGTTGCTATTGCGTCCCTGCTCGGGGGATCCTTGGCGGGACAGCCACCCCGAGACTGAAACGGGCTCCGCAAGACATANAGGGCGAGGCGAGGTATTGAGCAGCACCCGGATGAAAGGAACGGAAGATCCCCGAGAAAACCGGCCTACCAGTGGCGTCGTACTGCTCGATTCCCACATGCGAAAATCTGAGAGCGACCCCGCCGGGAATCGAACATGGTTTGCCTAAGTGGGAGGCGAGTTGTCTAACCACTACACCACTGCGGCCCCATTTAAATGGTACCAACAACCCACTAGATCGCTGTCCTTGCGTTAAGAGTCTAGATGTGTTGTGGCTACAACAATTTTATTCTAAGCAAATATTATTTACTAAGTGCTTCCATGCCTAGAAATCGTAAATGTAAATATAGTTTAAGATGTGTATTAGCCCTTTTAGATTCAATACATTGTTTCAGGTGTCATGAAGGAAACTATTTTCGATTGGTGCCGTATTTACAAAATTACCATAATTTATTCACTATTGTTTTTTTTTTGCGTGAACTTGTCATTTATTGTGATGTCGCAGTATAGTTTCACTATTAGTTTTCTTTGGAAACTGGAATTTTTCTGGTATGCGACTTATTTCTTGCAAACAATATTTGCATTTTATTCTAAATTATGGCCAACGCCAAGCTTTACATTACTTTCAAAGTCTGTCTGAATATTCGCTGAGAAAGAATCACCAGAATATGCACAGCAGGTGTGCATTTTTATAAGAATATAAATTTCGTACCTACAAATTCTACACTTCTTCTCGCCGAGAATCAAAAAGTGGCAAATTGTTTGTATGCTCACGAAGGAAAAAGGGTGAAAAAATATCCTTGTTTTTGGGACAGCACTTTCTTTGATCGAACAGGAGTACAAAAAAACGTGAAACTGCTCGGTTTTATGAATGGTTCACGCTTATATAGACAAACATAAAGTCGGCTTCTTTTTTGTTGTAACAAGTAAATTTTTCAAGTAAATTTTGTTTAAGTGTTGAGGTTCATACTGGAGGCAAGCGAAATACTAAATGAACTGTATTAACTATTTTGTAACTTATGTGTTCAGTAAGATGTTAAAACCCTAAATAAAAGGGTAATAATATAACGCCACAAATTTTAATATAGTATTTATTTAAAGCTATTCTTAATCTGAAGTAAATAGTTTCAAAACTGTTTCATGTTACTTGTTACACATCCTCACGCATTTTCCTGACTACTGTAAGAAATATATTTCATTGCGACAGTATATATATTTCTGTTTGGTAGTTCCTAATACAAAAATGTGTGTTTGTTCTAGAGTAAATTTTATTTGAAGTAATTTTTATAATTTTAGAAAGTTACCAGAGTACCGATTGTCAAATATCCTTGATACTTTAAATAAATATGTAGTGTATAAGATATAGATAACACGACATGTGATTTAGTTGGCAAAGTTATTAGGAGCATAGAAGCTTCGGCTCTCATATTGCGAAATTTTCGACTTTTCAGTGCTACGTTTTGAAAAATATAATCAGTTGACTACAAATATATTTATTTATGTGGTCATTATATAAATCTAATTAAAAATTATCGTGAAATATGGTCTAACGTGAACATTGTTTTTTTTTTAGAATAATGTCAAAATTACTTTATTTTAAATAATATACATTTTTTTTTTAAATTTAAAATAACACATTTACTTGCGAAGGTGTTTTTCGCAGTCTTTCAGCAGGATCAGTACAAGTGTGAGTTCCTCTTTAATCGAGTCAGTCACGAAGACTGTCTTAACTAACTTCTAGTTGAAACTGAACAGACGAGCTTGACGAGAATGACCACTGTCAGCCGCGGAAGTTCACAAAAAAAAAAAAAAAAATTTAAGCAACAAAGCCAAACACGGTTGTAATTAAATTTTGATTAGAAGTTCCCCTTTACGCGATGAATTATTAAAACTTTAATTACAAGCCGTGAGAGTCGCCGAACTAGCGCGAAGTTCGTCGAACGTGGCCGGAATAATTCATTCCCAAACTCTCCACACATTCTGTTGTTCCTTGTTTACGTAATCCGGCCGACGGTTATTACAGCCGACTCGCAGGGATAACGAGGTAATGACACAGCTGCCAGGATGTGTTCGCGCAAGACATTTTTAGACCCCCATTTTGTGTCGCACAATTTATCGGAGAGAAGACTCGGCAGCAGAGCCTTCACAACACTAACGAGGCACTTGTTTCGCATGAATTACAAACAGTTGACGGTATATAAAGCATGTTTGGAATCAGATTTAAAAAACTCTGTGTTCGTAATAGCAGTTATTTTAATTTAAACACTCGCTGCCATAACTGCCACAATGTTGGCAGCTAGTTTATGCATGTTAAATCTATATTTCTAAGGTTTTGAAAACATGTCGTTTTCAAAATTGGTACCAAATAAAACAGTTTTAGTTTGGTTACTTTTCAATGGAAATAAGAGCAGGAATTATTTTGCAACAACATAATTTTAATCGCTTTTGATTGTTATATTCTATTACTTCTAACCATCTCAGCTGTTCTTTTTCTGTTTTTCTCCTTTATAATACTGGCTTTTATTAAACCTACGAAGAGCCAGCAATGTTTACAAAAAAAAAATTCTCTCGTACCGCTAACTGCATAGCTATATTTACTTTAGCCTAAAATTGGGTGTAACTTTTTAATTTCAGACTTAAATATGAAACGGAATTTTGCTGTCGGAACTGCATAATAAAAGTATTTCAAAAAGTTTCCAATTATTTATAAGAAATATAATATCACAAATCACAAGAGCAGAAAAGTGAAGAGAAACACAACGAAATTTCTCTTTAATTGCTTTAGTATACGCTGCGTCAATTTCGTCGCCAGCTTTAAGTTCAATCAAGAATGTGTGATAAAGCACGCTCAATACGAGTTTGAACCATTGCTGGCGGGAAGCAAATAACAATTCAAGTGAAATCATAACGTACTAACATTATGGTAGCTGTATTTACACTAAAAAAATTAAACTCTGCAAATTGACGTCTTCCTTTCAAACCCACAACGGTGATCAGAAAAAAATTCACACTTTTGATAACATATTCTCGAAATATTTTGATTTGATAAGTACTGTTTTTTTATTCATACCATAATATATTTAATTATTCATACAGTAAAATATTTTTTTTAAATAATTTATGCCGTAAGAGAGGAAGTATACTACAAGAGTAGGAATGACAGTTGCAAATGTTAAAGTGTTGGGTTTTATTTTGCTGTGTTCTTTGTACGTAAAAGCTGAGTACGTTCAGACGTTCGTGAACGAAGTGCTCTGCAGACCACGTGATACCAGACTCATTGGTTAAGAAGTAAAGTCGTGGCCGGATCAAGACGCCAGTCCTCCTGAATATACTTTCCACTGGTGAGGCACGTATGACAGGAAGCGATAAGGGCGACACTCGCGCGCGCATCAGTGCTCCGTTACCGCTGCGTGCGAGGTTGCGAACTGACGCGTGCGCTTTCCGCCTTACGAAAACTTACTACTTGTTGAAAAGTTTGTAGCAATGTTCAATGCAGGACCCTCTACTAGTTCCGCAGACACTAAATATTTTAAACTATTAGACTCTAAAAAGGTCTTTTTGGCCATGTTTATGAGCTTCAGTATGGTATTTTCAATAGGCGTGACATGTCGAAAGCCTTATTCTGCCATGATAGAAAAATCTACGTGATGTTCCCGTCTGAGGCCAGGTCACGTTAAAGCAGGTTTACAATAGCCCGTGGCGTCCGCCCGCCATCCGTCCGTCTGTCATACGTCCGTCCGTCTCCCATCGTAGCGATTTGCAACAACACTTCGTACGTCCGCCGTCAGTTAATTGCTGCAAACTCACAAACAAAAAATTTAGAAATCGGAAAAACTCCTCTATTAAAATTACAAATGATCGGCGGTATTGTGTTTGCAAATGCCCAAAACGCACACACTCGTAAATACAGAAAATTTGACGAGAATTATTTCTTTTTAAATAGCATATAAAGCATGATTTTGTTACTTTTGCTATTGTACTGAAATAACTCGTGTTCCCAAATTTAATTATCAGCGTATCTTCAGGGANCTACGTGATGTTCCCGTCTGAGGCCAGGTCACGTTAAAGCAGGTTTACAATAGCCCGTGGCGTCCGCCCGCCATCCGTCCGTCTGTCATACGTCCGTCCGTCTCCCAGCGTAGCGATTTGCAACAACACTTCGTACGTCCGCCGTCAGTTAATTGCTGCAAACTCACAAACAAAAAATTTAGAAATCGGAAAAACTCCTCTATTAAAATTACAAATGATCGGCGGTATTGTGTTTGCAAATGCCCAAAACGGACACACTCGTAAATACAGAAAATTTGACGAGAATTATTTCTTTTTAAATAGCATATAAATCATGATTTTGTTACTTTTGCTATTGTACTGAAATAACTCGTGTTCCCAAATTTAATTATCAGCGTATCTTCAGGGNTCATGATTTTGTTACTTTTGCTATTGTACTGAAATAACTCGTGTTCCCAAATTTAATTATCAGCGTATCTTCAGGGAAAATGTTGTAAAAACATACGAAAACCAACGATAGACAAAACGAAATACTGCACACAATACACAGCCTTCTAATTAAATCGGAATGAATTATAACAAAATGTGCAAGTTTCGAAAGATTTTATTTCTCCGTCCGTCAGTCAAAAGTTAAAGCTGGCCAAGGTTATGACGGACGGATATAATAAATGGACACCTCTGATTGGCTATCTGTCACGTGATTGACGGGCGGATGACGGACGAACAGGATGTGACTGGTTGTTGTGCATCCTGCCTAAGGATGAGAGGAGGCTGCCCTACCCGAAGGGAAGACCTGTCGCTCCGGCTAGCCCGACGAATGCCTGCGGTGAAATGACAGAAGGAGGGTGGGGGAGCAGCAGAATGAAGACGGGAGGAAACGGAAGAACCCCGAGAAAACCCGACACACCATAGTGTTGTCCCCCGCACACGCTACATAACAGCTCCTCCCCGCCGGACCGAATATTCCTCTACTCCCNCCCTTTTCCAACCTAAGAGCCTTTAATCGAACCGGAGATCCCAGCAGAGAAATGTCGTATGACTATCCAACTGAGCTTACTGATGTTCCCTACTGTATTCCACCCTAAAACGTGTACTACTATACACACACGCATACGCACACACACACACACACACACACACACACACCAACCACAGCCCACCTAGACGGTCGCTTTGAGCATGAAACTTCACTGTCCCTGTCTTCTTGTCAAATTAGTACGACGCCTTATCGTGCAAGGCCAAAACGCATGGAAACGGCCATTCACAAAGTTAGGTTTAGGCCAAGAGCCATCATGGACATTGTGTAGCTACATGTTTATTCTTCACTTCAAAATTTTTGGTTTACTGAGTTTTACCATTCCTTGCAGATTTTATGCCTTCCTACTTGACGTTACGTCACTTTCTAACTTAATGAACTAAAGCAACCTTAAATCAAACGACCATAAAATCGGCAACCTTTGCGAAAAAAAGTTCCTGAGACATATTCTTCTGCCTTCAGAGGTTAAGAGTTAAAATCCTCTGCTGAAACACAGGACCAGTGGCTCATAAAATGAAGATCTGCGAAAGAAGCGCCCCACTACCTTTATGGTCCATTCACAGTTTCTTCACATGTTTTCAACAAAAATTTGAAAAATCACCCTACGAGTAACATGTGAAACTGGTTTTTAAATAACTTGTATACGAAAAATATCTAACATTGTGATTAGTTTCAAAGTATTATGTGTTTGAATAAATAAAAATTTAACGTAGTATCTTCTTTAACTTGTAATATTTATTTCGTATTCAATACGAATTGAAAAATGTGAGACAAGCTATGTGTTGGCAACGGTAGGTAGGAAATAGTTCATAGTTAAAATATTGTTTTAACCTTGTTTTTTTGTCCGCTATTTCTAAATTAAACATTGCCTGTTAAAATATTAAAATTTCTAGGAAGCACTGATGGAAACATATTTCAATGTTACTGTTAAAAGTATCAGTGCAAAATATGGTGCGTAGTCCCTAGTAACATGGTGTTTTTTCCTTCTGTGGAAGAAATTAGAATACGTGGAGAGGAGCTTATCGCCCCCCCCCCTCGAGAGAGAGAGAGAGAGAGAGAGAGAGAGTGTGTGTGAGAAGGGAAGTTTCCCAGCGCTAGTATAAGCAGGAAAATTATACATGTTTTCAATTTTAGCACATATAATAGTTATTAAAGCAAAAATAATAATTTTTGAATTTGTAATTAAAAACTAAAATAAGAGTTAAATGTTTGAATACTTATAATAATATATTTAGATGTGATAGCCAGATGGTTTGAAAATCGAAAGTTGGCACAAGTGGCGCTGGCGAAGTGGCGACATGACATTGCGTGTTGCTTTTCCTGAACGACGTGTTAATTTTTCTCCCTGCAAAAATACTTAACACTGCATCAATTATACACACGTTTTTTTTTNTTTCCTGAACGACGTGTTAATTTTTCTCCCTGCAAAAATACTTAACACTGCATCAATTATACACACGTTTTTTTTTTAACCTACCTAGGCAAGTTACGATGTTGTGATAAATCTGTGTTTTCAGTGCGGGAACAAACATGCCGTAACCTCTGCGTGTGAAACGGTATTATTGTGTCTCCATTGTGGTCGTTACGCTGGGCCATTGCGTGTCTGTGTGATTGCAAATATTGCACTCGCGAAATTTATATGTTTCAACCGTNTGGTCGTTACGCTGGGCCATTGCGTGTCTGTGTGATTGCAAATATTGCACTCGCGAAATTTATATGTTTCAACCGTAAACTGTTTTTATTACTAAATTATTTGAAAGTCACGTCTGTTTATTTAACACAACTTTGTAACTTTGACCTAGGTGTTCGAAACACAATTGTGTAACGTGCTTACGATTCCGTGATTTCAATGTTTGCCACAATCATAAAAACTATTGAGACCAGCCAGAAAATTTTAAATAAATAAATAAATAAACCTAGAAAGAAATAAGTACCTGTGCAAATAAATATAAGCGGAATAAAGGTTAAGGTAGGCCTATTTGTGTGCATGTTTACCACTATTTTTTTTATTAATTTGTCGCTTCTGCGTACGAAAAAAAAAAGCTACATGAGTTGCGTGCTTGCATTTACAGTCTATTTCGTTGAACTGGTTGCTACTTCGTTTAATATTT
This sequence comes from Clitarchus hookeri, assembly GCA_002778355.1. Lineage (NCBI taxonomy): Eukaryota > Metazoa > Arthropoda > Insecta > Phasmatodea > Phasmatidae > Clitarchus > Clitarchus hookeri. The sequence goes on along the minus strand of NQII01000966.1, from coordinate 381,612 downwards.
ATCCCAACTGAGGCCGTCATTTCAACGGAATAACCCAACACACGTCGATAACAAGGTGTTAAATACTACAGTTCTTTCCCCCACAGCTTTGACAGGGTTAAACACAGTCGCGACAAAATATTAACTTGTATTACGTGTAATGTGATATATCTTGTATGACACAAATATGTTAACAATATGTGAAATAATTACCGTAAGAACTATAGTTTATAAAGACATTATCAAAAAGTCAAAGCTGATCTAAGTATGGTTATAGGCCTAAATTGTGACCAGTCGTACGTAATGGATCGTTTTTGAAATATGAAATAATTCTTTTAACAGCTCAAAACGAAGCATTANATTGTGACCAGTCGTACGTAATGGATCGTTTTTGAAATATGAAATAATTCTTTTAACAGCTCAAAACGAAGCATTATACAGTTAACAAGTATAAGAAAATTGGAAGTGTTTGTTTTTACGTGTAGTGGAAGGATACGTAATCGGTAATCAAAACAAGAACTTTAGCAGGGCTTCAGAAAAGTGAGAAATAACCGTGAATGGCCTTTAATAATGAACCGTCCTGATATTCTACTGGAGCAATTTCTGAAAACCGCGGAACATCGAAGGCGAGTCAGCTGGACCTGAAATCAAACNGTCCTGATATTCTACTGGAGCAATTTCTGAAAACCGCGGAACATCGAAGGCGAGTCAGCTGGACCTGAAATCAAACCCGCGCCCTCCTTAACGCGGGTTCGACAATACGCCACCTTGAGGTTCCGTTTTTAAACCAACGGGAAACCATAAATACATGCAAATTTTTATGTATGCTTTTGATACTTTTCACGTTAAACTCAGTTGTGCGAAATAGGCGCTGTTTTAAACATTCTCACACAACTCTCGTTCATCCCAAATTCGAACGCGAAAAATGTCCTGTTTAAAGGTAGCGTTTTAGCAGTCCAAGGTACCCACGTGCCTGCTTAAATTAAAAAGCTATACATTTTGAAAACAATTTCAACATAAATAAATGATAAGCCTATACATCCAAAAAATAAATTTATTAAATTAAATTTTTATAGGAAAAAAAATTTTTTTACGTAATAAAACTTTTAATTTCAGAGGTTTTACGACCTCGTTACAGAAACGACAGTATTATATTTTGTAGAGCAGGATGGTTTTAAGCACTGTCTGTTCAAGGGAATACATAATCAAAATTTTATATTTGTGCGTATATTAGCATTAACAGATACCTACAGATGGAGGATCAATAACGATGAAAATTCCTGACCCATGGTATCTTATTTAATGTACATTTTTGTGAAAGGTTAATTTTATTTGAGAAAGCAATTCAATAAAATCATTTCGTTTAAACTTCAGAATGAAAAGCCAAACCTCGAAAAATGGGCTGATTTTCACACATTTGTTTAATCGTTTGTTAGTTCTTAAAAATGTAGTAAGTGTGTAACTAGAAGTGTTTAATAACTTAGATATGCCAGTATTTCCCTATATGATTTTATTTGAGTCTATAGTTGTGTAACACAAAATAAATACAATTCGGGAAAAATTTTAAAACTTTTATAACAAAATGTTTGATAAGCAATACCAGATGGGCGTCAACGAATTTAACTTGGTTGAGCAATGGTGATTTTCGTTTTTACATCAAATATTTCGCTTTATTTAAAAACATTTCTTTAAAAAAATGCATTAATTTAAGCAATTCATTGTCAAAAAATGCAAATTGCACGTCAATAAACGTCAATATTGTGATTAAAGTGCTTGATTTACAGTTGTCTCTTAAAATATATCTAGAATTCCTTGACGACTAAAACACTAATTTAGTTATTTTGTAAAATATATTAACTTATTTTCTATCAATATAAATATGCCAAAACAAATATATTCCAGGAGATCGGAATATAAAATACGGTTATATAATCAGAAAAAAATTTTAAATGGTGAACTCGCCATATTCTGGAGTCGAACAAGCGCCCTCTGACAAACTGTTTTGACCAACTGTACCCCAGCCACTCGAAAGAAACTGGTTCTTCAATGTGGTCGTGGAAAAATATTAAATTTTCTTTCTACTTGCAAGAGACTTTCTTGTGAATACAGATTTCGCCATGTCGTTATTTCTAATGAAAGTATTAAACTTTATTTGTAGAACCTAAATCAATTGCACTGACGTGCCATATTATAATTTAATTAAGATAGCTAATTCTTAGTGGGAAGTAGTTTACGTCTTAATTTTCTTGTCTACGCAACATCGACCATTTTGCGTACTACTTAAACGTAGTCCCCCCCCCCTCCTCTCACCCACGACAACCAAGCTCACTTCCAGAACAGTCTCGCAAAACACCTGTTGCTCTCGGACCTACAACAGCGCTTCTGGAACAGTCACTCGTATTACTTAAATCTTCATGAAACTGCTTGAGAGGTTCCGACGAATGTGGACCCAATGACGTAACCAGGTGGTCACGNTATTACTTAAATCTTCATGAAACTGCTTGAGAGGTTCCGACGAATGTGGACCCAATGACGTAACCAGGTGGTCACGCAGGATGAGGAGGGGGATGGGGGAGGGGAGACTGCGCAGGACTGGGTCTTGTGGAGATGAAACCAGTCATCGAAGTAAAGCGCCTGTTGCTCTGTCAGATTGTGAAGAGGGTGGTTGGAGGAGAGGGTGCAGTGGTAAGACTACCCGCCACCCACCTAGGCGAACCTGGTTCGATTCCCGGCGGGGGTCGCTCCCGGATTNTATTACTTAAATCTTCATGAAACTGCTTGAGAGGTTCCGACGAATGTGGACCCAATGACGTAACCAGGTGGTCACGAAGGATGAGGAGGGGGATGGGGGAGGGGAGACTGCGCAGGACTGGGTCTTGTGGAGATGAAACCAGTCATCGAAGTAAAGCGCCTGTTGCTCTGTCAGATTGTGAAGAGGGTGGTTGGAGGAGCGGTGCAGTGGTAAGACTACCCGCCACCCACCTAGGCGAACCTGGTTCGATTCCCGGCGGGGGTCGCTCCCGGATTCTCGCACGTGGGAATCGCGCCGGTGGTCGGCGGGTTTTTGTCGGGGATCGCCCGTGTCCCTCCGGCCTTGCATTCCGGTGCTACTGCACATTCCCCTCGTTTAACCTTCAATGGCTCTCAAGACCTCGATGTTATGAGCCGCACAAGTCACTACACTCCACTCTAATATATCTATTTTGTTTTCCATTGACCAATGCAGGGGAAACTTTTGACGATCAGTAGCATCCTTGAATTTATCATCCCCGGTGATATTAAAATGAATATTATTATTCTTATTTTAATACAAAAACGNGCTAAGAGACCTGGAGCTACTCCGTCAGAACTTGATTTTATACGCGATAATATGAAATTATCCTTGAAAGCAAGTACATTGCATATCAACTACGTACTGACATTCATATGTGGCCTATCAGCTGTTCGCGATTATCTGAATACTTTTTAAATCATCGGATAAAGGTCACTGCCCCTACCTGCATATATCCTAGCAGTGGCATTCGTCCTTTCAAGTTGGTAAACACGCAGCTTATCGTTGAATTAAAAGTGTTAAATGCCGTTCGTAGATGATGGAATTATTTAATTTGCTTTCTGTTTTTTTTTAATGCGTATAAGTGTAAGAATAATTGTCAGCTTTGATAAGTGTTTATTATTTTTAATTATTTCGCAGCATCACGTGGCCGACGCATGCATACAGTGATCAGGCCCGTAGCAATGTTAATTTTACACACGATGAAGAGTACACATTATGCGCACAAATGGATCTTACAGAGGGCTTTCGAAAGTGCTCATTTTACCGTGCACAGACTATAACGTGCTGGTAAGAACGTAGTTTGGAGGAAATGGATAGTTTTTTTTCTAACCTACTCGAAAACTAAGTGTTATATATTATTCCGCGGTAGGAACGGGATTATTGCGTCTCAGGGCTAACCCCTTATGCTTACAAGGAAAGGAAAAACATGCAAGGAGACGTGCATCGCGGCAAAGAGGGATTGGGTTTCCCATGGCCGAGTTAGGCCATGAAAACCCTCTCTAATGTACTTATAGTTAACTAACTACATCTAGAAGAGAAAGGGAAAAATCGGCACAGACACCGTAAAAACCCTTTCGACAGGAAAGAATTAAACATTATTACATGCATTATGAGAAAATACTACAGGAGAAAGATAGGTGGGTACCATGCTCTTTATTAATGAGAGAGGAGAAACTAGTAGAGAGGTGGATGGGCGTCTTCTTTTCTTATTTTGCGCTGGTTTAACCAGAGTGATGTGGAACATCACTCTGGTGGGGGGAAAGCGCAACTGGGCTACTCCCCCCCTAGAGGAAATGGATAGTGCTCTACGCCTCAAGTAACCCCGTACTTAATGGGTTCCTAGATCCGTCACTGTTGTAAAATAAGTATCAAAATGCACTTTCTAGACAGTGCTGGATGTTTACTGCGTGTCGTGTGTCCGCGATATGTCACCGACGAGGGAGGGGGCAGTGAAGGGAGATTGGCGCGAGTCTTTGGTACGGTCAAAGGGGGAGGTATTGAAATTTGCGCAGGTTCCTGCTCTTGGGGCGTCGGATCGATGTCTCACGCCCTGGCGCACAGCATCCCTGCAGGATCCAGGGGAAAAGGGGGTGGTTTTGAGNGATGCGGTCGGCAGCTAGATCGGTTACTGCTGCTACAATGGCAGGTTATAACCTGCCCAACAAGAAAAAAATCTGTCTGTTTCCTGGTTTTAAATAGCCAATTCTTACTAATGTTGGGTCGAAAAAAACCAATATGTAAATTAAACTTCTTTATTAGCTATTGTTTTCAAGATACACAACAGCCCACTGGAGAAAGACACACAACAGCCCACACATCGATTTAAAGGTAAATTGAAGAAGAAAATAATAATTCCTGTTTAATAAATATAATACAATAGGTCATGTTTCATTAAAGGATATTCATTTTTCAGAAAGCAGCCGTTGTTTTAGCCTCTTTTTGTGAACGTTTCCTTTTGGATTGCCTCTTGTACGTCAAAGCCGGAGCATCCCTTTTAATAGTCCAGCAGTAGTCGGCGAGCATTGACTCATCCCAACGACTCTGATATCTTCGTTCCATTGCAGAAATATCTTGGTGAAACCTTTCACCGTGCTCATCGCTTACAGCTCCACAGTTTTTAAAGCAAAAATCAACATGGGAGTGGAATAAATGAAGTTTCAGAGACATATTGCATCCAAGGTCANTCCACAGTTTTTAAAGCAAAAATCAACATGGGAGTGGAATAAATGAAGTTTCAGAGACATATTGCATCCAAGGTCACGGAACTTTTGTAGGAGTTCTTTCACCAACTGTTGGTAGTTCTCGTCTTTTCTGTTGGGATCTTTAGGAGCATGGACACCTTTAAAGGCTTCCCAGGCTGCTTTCTCATTCCCCTCCAAAATTTTATCAAAAGCAGGGTCCTTCATTATTGTGCGTTAAACTCCCGGGTGTTTCTAAGGGAGGTTAACCTTTGCTTCACTCAATCTTGGGAATTTCGCTCTAAGGTATTGGGAAGCCTCTCCATTCTTGTTCATGGCTTTCACGAATTTCTTCATTATTCTAGCTTAATGTGCAGGGGTGGAAGCAGAATGTTATTTGAATCTACNTTCATGGCTTTCACGAATTTCTTCATTATTCTAGCTTAATGTGCAGGGGTGGAAGCAGAATGTTATTTGAATCTACTAGAGGCTCATTTTGGACATTTCTCTCCCCAGGATTTATATTTCTTGAAAACCATTTGTATTTTATGTAGTGAGATTTTCTATCTCGACTGTCCCACAAACACAGAAAACAGCAGTACTTGTTATAGCCTAACTGCATTCCCAGGAGTAAAGCAATAACTTTCAAGTCACCACAGATCTGCCATTTATGATCCTCGTATTTGATTGACTCTAGAAGTAATTTCACATTCCCGCAAGTTTCCTTCATGTGAACGGAATGTCCAATGGGAATGGAAGGAAGAAGGTTGCCATTGTGTAGTAAGACTGCTTTCAAACTAAGCTTGGAAGAGTCTATAAACAACCTCCGCTTACTTGGATCATGAGTTATATTCAGTGAATTCATCAAGCCTTTGACATCAATACAAGCAACCAAATGTTCTGTCTTCTCAAAGAAATGAAGAAGATTCTTGTGACGAGTCCTGTACTCTATGATCTTGACTTCCGGTTGGAGCAGATGCCATTGCTTCAGTCTTCATGCCAGAAGCTCTGCTTTCTCCTTTGGCAAGTCAAGATCTCTTACGAGATCACTCAATTCTGTCTGATTTAGTCTGTGGGGCTCATTCAAATCTTCTGCCTCGAAATCTGGGTCATGGGAAGTCCCAGGTCTAACGACTTCTTCTTCCTCAGCATCATCCTCTTCAATCTCATAATTTTGAGGTGGTTCAGGAGTTGGCGGATTAGCCGAGTGAGGAACGGGCCGAATGGCTGATGGAACGCAGGGATACTGTACCGATTCTTTCTTCTTTGTTGTCCAACCTCGATTCATGTGGGGCATCATGCAGAAATAACAATGGCCGACATAGTTTGTTGCCTCACGCCAAACCATGGGTACAGCAAACTTCATTGCTCGTTTATTCCCACTCAGCCACTCTCGCAGCCTCACTGAGCAAGAGTTACAACAAACATGTTGGGCCCACGATTTATCCTGGTCACCTACCTTCACACCGAAGTAATGGAAGTAATCTGTCTTTGCAACTGGGCTGATGGTTCGTTTTTGGGCTTCATAAGTAATTTCACCACAGACGTAACAAAAGTTGTTGACGGCATTAACACACTTCCGTAGAATTCTGATCTGAAAGCAGAAAATTGAAAATTTTAGTGATCTGTTTGAGTTATTAATTCTGAAATAACGAGAATAANAATTCTGATCTGAAAGCAGAAAATTGAAAATTTTAGTGATCTGTTTGAGTTATTAATTCTGAAATAACGAGAATAAAAAAAACTTTTTAAATCGTAATTCGATTTTAAATCGTGAAATTATATATTTATTTCTTAAATTTTTGTATTTGAAAGCCCTTTTTTTTCTGAAAAAAAAAAAAAACTATACCAAGATTGTTAATATACATCCACGACACCCGGTTGAAATTGCAAGCGCATATGATCAAAATGTCAGAAATCGTAATTGAAATATAGCCTCAAAACAGGAATTTTCACTGGTTTAAAACTCTAAAATGGCCTTAAACATTTGAAACTTGATTCAAAAGGTCAAACAGAGTGATGGATACCGTAGATTGGACTGATACAGATAATATAGTTAAATTGCCTACCTTCAGTTGTAAGGCAAATAACAGAGAATGTCACTTGAATCGTGCATTGTTGTCTTTTTTTCGTTCTACTGACGCTCTCACCCATTCAAAAGACGGTCGGTCCCATGGTAGGTGCTTCCATCTGCCGGGAAAAAAGAATCTCAAAAAGATTCTACACAAGAGCACCAACTTTCAAACATTCGATTTCCCACAAACCAGCCATACTGAGATTTCCATGTTGGTTCTTATCTTGAAAACAAGAGCTAATCTCAACTTTTTATGGTAATTTTCGTGTTTAGCGAGACAAAATACTTCGAAAGTAACTATTTTTGAGCCCGAAACATATTTGGTTTTGGGGATTTAAGTGAGTTTGAACGTGTTGTTATAGCCGGCGCACGAGAGATGGGACATAGCATCTCCAAGGTAGCGATAAATTTTGGATGTTCGTGTACGACCATTTCACGAGTGTACCGTGAATATCGGGAATCCGGTAAAACATCACATCTTTGACATCGCTGCGGCCGGAAAAAGATCGTGAAAGAACGGGACAAACGACGACTGACGAGAATCATTAAACGTGACAGACGTGCAACCATTTCTCAAATTGGTACAGATTGGATTTGTGGACTGCCCTGCAGGATTCATGGCGTAAATTGCCTCCTGCATACCTTCAGACATTAGTCAAGTCCATGCCACGTCATCTTGCGGCACTTCTGCGTGCTCGGGGGGGGGGGGGGGGGCTACACGATATTAGGCAGGTGTACCAGTTTTTTTTGTTGGCTCTTCAGTGTTAATATAGTCTATTCACGGTTTATTCACACTTTCATAATCAAACCATTGGAAAATCACCCCATCTATGAGGTTTTTCGTTTCTCTCCCATATAAGCGTTTTATACAAGTGCCTAATTTTTGGTTAAATTTAACTATTAATTTTTATTTCGTCTATAAATTATAAGACAGTAATATAACACTAATAAAAATCAAGAATGCAATTATGATTTTCCGTTCATTCGTCGTGATTATTCATTTTAAAGTTCTTTCTTAATCGAAACCTGTATTACTTTTTTCACTAGAAATACTTCGACTTATTCCTTCCTCATTACATGGTGGAGATTCCCATCTTAATATTCGAAATAATATTACAGCTAACATACGAAAACCCAGAACGGTTGTAGAAAACATCTGATAATTAAATTAATAGTTGACATTTTGCATTAATTAATATGCTATGACTTCGGAAATACAGCTTAAAAATAATATAGGACATTCCGACTTTTGTTAGTGGTTTCTTGTAATAACCGCGTATCAGCGAAGTGTGTTTCGGCAAGTTCAAAATTTCTGCCCGGCTCTATACCTGCGAAGTTTCAGCGGCAGGGCCGTCTCGAAAGTTCTTTAAGCCGCTAATTTTAATACCACTACAAACCCAGAAACTCATTTGGAGTGCAAAAGCGTTCCCTGGGGCCCTTTGTAAGGGGTTGTGTGTAGGCACGCTCAAAATTTCCGCCCAGAACTGTACCGGCGACGTTTAACCGGTGGAGCNCTTTGTAAGGGGTTGTGTGTAGGCACGCTCAAAATTTCCGCCCAGAACTGTACCGGCGACGTTTAACCGGTGGAGCAGTCTCAAACGTTCTTTAAGCATGCATTTTTAACATCGCTACAAACTCGGAAGCTCGTTTGGAGTGCAAAGTGCTCCCTGCGGCCGTTTGTACAGGCTCGTGGGTAGACGTGCTCAAACTTTCCGCCCGATACTGTACCAGCGGAGTTTAACTGGCGGGGTCTTCACGAACCGTTCGTTAGGCGGCCGTGTTGAACACCGCTACAAACCTCCGAGTCTCATTTAGAGTGCGAAAGCGCCCCCTGGGGGTGTTGCAGGGGGGTCGTGGGCAAGCCATCGCAAAACTCGCGTGTACCTCCACCCCCTTCACACTCAGTCCCTTCCACCGTCCCAACCCCAAGGTTCCCATNTCAGTCCCTTCCACCGTCCCAACCCCAAGGTTCCCATTTACAAGTCGAGAGGAGGGCGAAACCAGAAACAACTGTGGGAATAATTCTCCTTTCCGTCGGCGAAGCCTGCGGTTTCATAGTAGGAGAGGAGAAAAAGGTTCGAGGGGAAATGAGAGGGGAAAAAAAAGGGGTGTGCTTGTAATTCGACTAAACTAGAGCGTCCTTTGTAAAATGACATTCCTCTGGGGGGAAAAAGAAGAGANAGGGGTGTGCTTGTAATTCGACTAAACTAGAGCGTCCTTTGTAAAATGACATTCCTCTGGGGGGAAAAAGAAGAGAGGTTGTTTCCCAACGACGTACCATCACGTTCCGCCCATTTTTTTTTNGCCCCCTGGGGGTGTTGCAGGGGGGTCGTGGGCAAGCCATCGCAAAACTCGCGTGTACCTCCACCCCCTTCACACTTAGTCCCTTCCACCGTCCCAACCCCAAGGTTCCCATTTACAAGTCGAGAGGAGGGCGAAACCAGAAACAACTGTGGGAATAATTCTCCTTTCCGTCGGCGAAGCCTGCGGTCTCATAGTAGGAGAGGAGAAAAAGGTTCGAGGGGAAATGAGAGGGGAAAAAAAGGGGGTGTGCTTGTAATTCGACTAAACTAGAGCGTCCTTTGTAAAATGACATTCCTCTGGGGGGAAAAAGAAGAGAGGTTGTTTCCCAACGACGTACCATCACGTTCCGCCCATTTTTTTTTTCTTTTATCTACCACCGTCCTTGCAACAATCCACGTGGCCCTCAAAGCAAATGCTGGGGCATTTTATTATTTCCCTTCCCGCTCGTCATCAGGCTATTCGGTGCAGATGACGACAGAACGCCAGCAAGGGCCGGCCTCACGTTCGAATCCAAAAGAGAAAGAGCGTTCCCTTCTCGCGTGGCCGGAAAACACTGCAAACAAACCATCGCGAACGTAATGCGGCAACACTACGAGAGTCACAGTTTCCAAATCCTCCGCCTAATCTTCACATAGTCCACTTTTTCAAACGCTAAATCGCGGAGTGCAGACCCATATTCCAAGCCCAAGCTCTTGCTAACCGTGTTGGATTTCGGCCGAAACCAAACTTGTGACGGTGCGAGTCCAATGTCTCCAAATAACTCAAAATATAATAGCGAGTCAACATTCCGGTTTAACAGGATGTCCGGTCGCACACGACATATCTGTGCAGAACTTCTTCACTTCAGATTTAGAAACTCCTTTCAGGATCGATATTTTCTTCGTTATCCCCTCGTGTATTTTCCACTTAATTTATATTTTCTCATTTTTTGGGGGTTCTTTCTCCACCTATTGTTCCCACATCTTCTAACAATTTCAATATATTCTTCACAAATTTTTCCCTTAGTGCTAGATATTCCNTCCACCTATTGTTCCCACATCTTCTAACAATTTCAATATATTCTTCACAAATTTTTCCCTTAGTGCTAGATATTCCAGTACTTTACTTACTTAAGTGTCTATTGCTTAATTTTTTTATGCAACATATGTATGCTTGGTCTTAATGTTCTCATTTATGCAGCCTGTATTCTGTTTTCTTGGGCCTCGTACAAACTGAGTGGAGTGTCTTCCCTAGCATTATTGTTTAGGGGTTCGTTTATTGCGCATCGTGTATTTGAAAATGTGCGTATGTTCAAGTCAATGCATTTTCAATAATCGTAGGTTATTTCACGTCCTAGATAGTAAAAATTGACTGACCTAGTCGAGGGTCTTTTAATTTACACTTTCAGTATAACCTGAGCAGGTATGATCGGAATTTTAATCAGATGAATTTTAAATTGCCGAGAAACGTTAAGGAATGACAACGATATTTTCCAGGGGTTGGTGGTGAGAGATCAGATGAAGAAAACCTACTTACTACCAGTGCGGTGGGCTGGGACGGAACTCACGACCTCAAGATGGGAGTCAAACACGTTACCAAGTGATCACATAATGTTTGGACCTGCGCCGAGATGTACGACATGAAGTGAATGAAAAGTTCTTCTGCGAATGGAAATATTTACAGCTGAAGCAGCGATATTAGTCTGGAAAGAAATAACTTACCACACAACAAATCTGTGGTGTCGCGCGTTTCTCAAGAATATAACTCACCTTTACCTGTTATTTAGTTTGCGGCATCAGTTTCCGTTTGTCCCTGCTGAGGAAATATGCTGAGAATATTCTGAACCTGGCCTCCAAATTCAATACTTACCAATTGTTCTGGAAGTGGGGGCGAGATATGTGTGCGCCGATATCCTCGTTTATATCGTCCTGTTTATACCGTCGCATAAATCACAGTTTGAGTTGGAATTTTTTGGTTCCTTGGTTAACAGCTTTCTCAAGATTTGTATCTGGACTTGAGAGTCTGCATTTGTTCTGCTTGCAATGCGGTGTGCTTCGAATATCTAGAGCTTTTTTAGTTACGCAACTAGCAATGAGTACCACAGCAATGCCGCTTTATTTCTCTCTCCCCCCTTCATCCTCAAGTATGATTGTAGAATAATGTCAAACTCTATAATATGCTTTCCGATAAATGACATGATGAATAAACGTGAACGGCAGAAGTCTAATAACGTCTTGGAAAGCGCATGATAATCATATACTGCAACTTGAACACACATTGTATAGAATATGTACAACGCAATCAGACTTACCTCAGCTTCTATTATGAGTAATATTTGAAGAAAATCTGTAAGTATGGCATTTAAAAATAATATTTGCGTTTTCCAGGGCACATATAATAAATATTAATTCTGAAAGAAAGTANTGTAAGTATGGCATTTAAAAATAATATTTGCGTTTTCCAGGGCACATATAATAAATATTAATTCTGAAAGAAAGTAACGTCACTGTTTTAAAAAACTTTACATGTACCACCATATTTGTTTTGTAGCTAGAAGGGGTAAAAACATATAACGATCATTACAGTGGTTTTATCGATAGAGTAACTTTAATATATATATATTTCATTTAAGTTGCTTTTATCTTTTGGTACTATGAGAATCCATAAATAATGAACTAGATTTCACATCTAAATAATATAAAATATTAAGTGCTCATTTACAGTGTTCTGATAAAACCAACAATTAATTAAACAGATAAAAGTACACCAAAATCCAATAAACTTTTCAACAAACCTAAATTAGTTACTTCCTTACATAAAACCCTCGANTACACCAAAATCCAATAAACTTTTCAACAAACCTAAATTAGTTACTTCCTTACATAAAACCCTCGAGGTTTTACCTAAAATAATTAAAATGCATTTAAATAACATATTACACTAAACATTCTCAAATACCCGTAGTTGCTGTTAGTAAAATAAATACGCTGCAAGATTAACCAAAATTGCATTGCCTTCGGTTAAGAACTCTTAATGGGCTCGGCAGAATACAATAAAAAAACAATGATTTATAACTGCTAAACTAGCAGTGGAATACAAGGTCAAATCCAAGAATAAAATATGTATGTACAAAGGACGATTAAAATTCAATGCGGCCATCTTGAGTACTCCTGCAGTTCTTAAAATTTCTGCGGCCGTTATATATATATAGCTTTCTACTTTTTCTTGCAGAAAATTCCAGCTGCGGAACACACTTGGACTCTTACTAGGCGGGACAATAACGAAATAAGAGGGGCATAAAATGGAGAGCAGACAGAATACAATTATGGGAGAGACGGAAATACCCCATAAAACTTTCTGGCCAACAATTACATTCGCCAACTCTCCCTCGTGCAAATATCCGTGAACAACAGCTCTGGGAATCAAGCCCGGGTCATCGTAACTGAAAGCTGAAGAGCTAACCGCTCTCTTAACGGGGTCCTCCATTTTTGCTGGAAACTGTGTATCTGTTGGGGTTATATAACACTACACTCACTGCCATAAGAATCAGCGCACCTTTCAANTTTTGCTGGAAACTGTGTATCTGTTGGGGTTATATAACACTACACTCACTGCCATAAGAATCAGCGCACCTTTCAAAAACTTATTCAGTAATTCTTTAGAGATGCAAACAGTTGATAATATGTAAACGGTTGAAAANTCAGCGCACCTTTCAAAAACTTATTCAGTAATTCTTTAGAGATGCAAACAGTTGATAATATGTAAACGGTTGAAAAGATTTTAATTTTAAGTAGCACGCTATTTGTGGGGCGTATATAAAAGGTCGTAATAATATTTCATGTGATATACCTGGGGTGATAAATGAGCGGTATACATACCGATAAGACATGTGGCACAATAGTAGAAACAACTGGCGGAGTTTGAGAGAGGCTTCGCAGTAGATTGCGTGGGAAGCGAAGGACACCTCAAAGTACCCATACACGGTGGATTGGTTCTGGACAATTTGTGGAGATCGTACAGAAAGGGAACCCAGCGATCGGCTACCGTTCTCCACTACCCGTTGACATGTGGTAACTTCACTAGAGTACCATTTTCTCTGCCGGAAGCGTTACAACATGCCTAGCACACGTAAATCTGCGATCCTGACGGTCTTCACGTAATCCTCCGTTGACTCCTAAACATCGTCGCCTTCGCTGACAGCAGAGAGAACGTGTAAAAAAAACCGGTGATGTATTTATCGACAGAGCTGTATCGAAAGATCGCGACTTTTTTTTTGTAACGGATGACCACCTTGCTAGAGACTGGAGGGTGGCAGATGATAGATACAATATCTGCCACATTTTCCAGCGAAACACCTCTCTTACTATTAACTTGATGACTTCGGAGTCATCGAATACGATCGAAGTTCTCTGCTGTAACTTATACGAGGGTCACTAAAAACACAGTGGTACAGTAAAAAAAAATAAATATCGTGCAGTATAACTAGATACCTTTACTGACTGGGCGAGGAGCTAGTTTCAGGCACGAAAACTCACCCATACATCTTGTTTTCCAGGGCGTTTCTGCTAGTTTAAACAGTTTCCTCACTTGCGACGTTAACTGATTTATCGCCCTTACAATATTGGCGGAACCGGTTTGAACGCCAGCTACATCCGTGTCGACGTGTTTGTGATTCGAACCATTATTTGCCAAAATTGTTGGCAAATCTGCGTACGGTAACATACGGCGTTTGTTTATTACGTCTGTGATAATATCCACGCATGCATCTAGACACTACGTTATCCGACATTGTATTCGCGGTCCATGGTAAACTGAGCATTTTTTTTAATCCTTGCGTTTAGATATGCCTGTATACACAATGGTTATTCTTCCACCGTAAGCAAAATTAACATCGTCACATATCTGATCACTTTANTGTAAGTATGGCATTTAAAAATAATATTTGCGTTTTCCAGGGCACATATAATAAATATTAATTCTGAAAGAAAGTATTGTCACTGTTTTAAAAAAACTTTACATGTACCACCATATTTGTTTTGTAGCTAGAAGGGGTAAAAACATATAACGATCATTACAGTGGTTGTATCGATAGAGTAATATTAATATATATACAGATATATATTATATATATATTTCATTTAAGTTGCTTTTATCTTTTGGTACTATGAGAATCCATAAATAATGAAATAGATTTCACATCTAAATAATATAAAATATGAAGTGCTCATTTACAGTGTTCTGATAAAACCAACAATTAATTAAATAGATAAAAGTACACCAAAATCCAATAAACTTTTCAACAAACCTAAATTAGTTACTTCCTTACATAAAACCCTCGAGGTTTTACCTTAAATAATTAAAATGCATTTAAATAACATATTACACTAAGCATTCTCAAATACCCGTATTTGCTGCTAGTAAAATAAATACGCTGCAAGATTAACCAAAATTGCATTGCCTTCGGTTAAGAACTCTTAATGAGCTCGGCAGAATTTAAAAAAAAAAAACAGTGATTTATAACTGCTAAACTAGCAGTGGAATACAAGGTCAAATCCAAGAATAAAATATGTTTGTGCAAAGGACAATTAAAATTCAATGCGGCCATATTGAGTACTCCTGCAGTTCTTAAAAATTCTGCGGCCGTTATATATATATATATAGCTTTCTACTTTTTCTTGCAGAAAATTCCAGCCGCGGAACACACTTGGACTCTTACTAGGCGGGACAATAACGAAATAAGAGAGGCATAAAATGGAGAGCCGACAGAATACAATTTTAGGAGAGACGGGAATACCCCATAAAATCTTCTGGCCAACAATTACATCCGCCAATTCTCCCTCATGCAAATATCCGTGAACAACAGCTCTGGGAATCAAGCCCGGGCCATCGTAACTGAAAGCTGAAGAGCTAACCGCTCGCTTAACGGGGTCCTCCACTTTTGCTGGAAACTGTGTATCTGTTGGGGTTATATAACACTACACTCACTGCCATAAGAATCAGCGCACCTTTCAAAAACTTATTCAGTAATTCTTTAGAGATGCAAACAGTTGATAATATGTAAACGGTTGAAAAGATTTTAATTTTAAGTAGCACGCTATTTGTGGGGCGTATATAAAAGCCGAATCGTCCGCCAACGTGGTCGTTCAGGCTTCGCAGTCGATTGTGCAGGAAGCGACGGACACCTCAAAGTACCCATACACGGTGGAGTAGTTCTGGACAATTTGTGGAGATCGTACAGACAGGGAACCCAGCGAACCGGCTACCGTTCTCCACTACACGTTGACATGTGGTAACTTCACTAGAGTACCATTTTCTCTACCGGAAGCGTTACAACATGCCTAGCACACGTAAATCTGCGATCCTGACGGTCTTCACGTAATCCTCCGTTGACTCCTAAACATCGTCGCCTTCGCTGACAGCAGAGAGAACGTGTAAAAAAAACCGGTGATGTATTTATCGACAGAGCTGTATCGAAAGATCGCGACTTTTTTTTTGTAACGGATGACCACCTTGCTAGAGACTGGAGGGTGGCAGATGATAGATACAATATCTGCCACATTTTCCAGCGAAACACCTCTCTTACTATTAACTTGATGACTTCGGAGTCATCGAATACGATCGAAGTTCTCTGCTGTAACTTATACGAGGGTCACTAAAAACACAGTGGTACAGTAAAAAAAAATAAATATCGTGCAGTATAACTAGATACCTTTCCTGACTGGGCGAGGAGCTAGTTTCAGGCACGAAAACTCACCCATACATCTTGTTTTCCAGGGCGTTTCTGCTAGTTTAAACAGTTTCCTCACTTGCGACGTTAACTGATTTATCGCCCTTACAATATTGGCGGAACCGGTTTGAACGCCAGCTACATCCGTGTCGACGTGTTTGTGATTCGAACCATTATTTGCCAAAATTGTTGGCAAATCTGCGTACGGTAACATACGGCGTTTGTTTATTACGTCTGTGATAATATCCACGCATGCATCTAGACACGACGTTATCCGACATTGTATTCGCGGTCCATGGTAAACTGAGCATTTTTTTTTTAATCCTTGCGTTCAGATATGCCTGTATACACAATGGTTATTCTTCCACCGTAAGCAAAATTAACATCGTCACATATCTGATCACTTTACTCATGTGTCGGTAAAGTGAAACTGTGAAATTATTGTACATATATACATATTTTTCACAAATTTGTTCATTATAACTTTTATATGCATTATAAAACATTATGTAAAATAAATAATTACAATATTCACCAATTTTAACACAATACTTCTTATTCAACTCAAAGACATGGAACTACGTTCAATTTGTCGTTACCAACTTAACTGGGCTCATGGGAGTCAGTGAAGCCATTTTAATGTATGAAAGTAACGGCAGTGACATTTTTCAAATGTTGCCGACATGCCGTGGCGCAGTTGGTTGGTGCGCCGCCAGTCTTCATTGCGGGAGGCTCTGGGTTTGAATCTTAGCTAAGGCATGGGTGTGAGTATAAGTTATGTCATACGTTAATTTGTAAGCCGTCCCCTAATGAGTCATCAGGAATTACACCGGGGGACGTTAATGAGCCTTATCCATAATTCCAATTTTTCAAATGTTGATTTCAAAAGTACTCAATGCCGTGAAGAGCATATACTATAATTTCCCTTCTGTTTCATATGTGGGTGGAACCTCATCTTGATGCAGTTATATATACGCATCCAACGGTGTATTCATATTGTATAAATATTTATGGCAATGAGTGTATTACCACGAGTGTATTAATATTTCTATAACGTAGAAATTTTATTTAATTATAATTCATTTTTAAATTCATAAGCCTAAAAATGCTTTATTGTATTTTCATTAGTAGGTAAGTGTTTAATTTTACATTTGGATGGGCGTAACTACTGCCATATCATTAACAACCACAACATTGTCTTAAAAAAGCCTTGTTTGTAATATAGCTAGGGAAATATGTGACGGACGTCATATATGTGTGTATGTGTATATACGTAAATAAACATTTTTATATACGTATACAGGTATATTCCAAATTTTTAGTTGGCGAAAACTGTATTTTCTCAACCGTTAAACTTAATATTTGTAATAAATTTTAAAGAACAATTCTATTTCATTGATTTTTTGTTACAGATGAATGTAGGCTTTCTACTAGAAAAAAAACCGTAAAATACACTTTAAAGCGTTTTTAGAATTTTGTTACGTTTTTTCACTCTACTAAATTATAGAATATACACAAGAAAATAGTTCACGTTTCCTGTTAAACTGCCGAAGAAGTTTACAACTTAGGAAATGTTCTGATTTATGCATACTCAACGTAGTCACCTCGAAGTGATTTTCTTCGCCAGTTGCACGAAAAGATTTGTTTATTTACTTGCTGGAAAATCACCATGAATTTCGCGGAAAATATTCTAGATGGCTCTGCGGGCCATTTAGGAAGTTCTAATGGTCGATTCGTATGGATTGTAGTACCGGGTGATGCTTTACAAAGTGGCTATAAAAAGCACACCCTGCCCATTTTACAGGCGACAAAACATGGCTATGTGTGTGCAGCTTACGGATGGAGATTCATCTGTGCAAAAGAAATATTACACTTAACGCTGAATTTTCCCTCATAGCGTTATTGTTTCCATTATTCAAGTGCATGAACCCTAAATTTAAAATATCCATAGAGAATGCTTCCATATTTATTACAACAGACTAAAGTACACTTAGAGTTACTACGGTCCACACAATCGTAAATATAGAATAAAATATTAATGCTATAAATGTGTGACAAACATTTTACGACATAATAGTATTTATTTTCCATTTTAATCTTGTAACTGATAAATACATTCCAGTAGCTAACAGTTCGCGCAAATGTAATGCAGCCCTCGCAGTGGAATTTGTTTCGCTGTAATAATTTTTATTGGGCATAACGTAAGTAGCATTCCAGAATGAAAACCTATTCTGGAAGTAAAGTTTTCCGTCGTTTCCAAATGCGCTTTATGTGTTAAAAACGTGGCTTTACCATCTTTGTTTTCCAGCAAAGTTTCTAACTGCATTTTTCCAAGACTTCGGAAAAATAATCAATTAAAAACACATAATTTTTGTAATTGTAGGCACAATTTTGAATTAAATTAATAAAATATAACTTCTGAAGGACATTTTTAAATTAGGTCATTTTTATATAAAGAAAAAATAGTCAAAAGCACCGAGGATTTTGAAATTCTTTGGCTGTATAATGCATGTCTATGTAAATGGGAATGGGTTTTATGTGGCATTCCCTTTATTATTAGGTCTTCACGAAATAAACCTATTCATTAGAAAAAAGGTTTCAAAAAACCATCACTTATTTTGTTTACACATGCCAAATTATTAAAAATGTTCAACAAAAAAGTTTTAAAACATCACGAACGTCCAAGAATATTGTAGTTCCTTCAAAAATTCATTTTATGACAAGTTCCTTGTATTTTCAGAATTTCACCTTCTTCCAAAACAACGCATTTAATTACATTAATTTTTGTGTCTTCAAATAGTTTACATACGGGAGTTTTTCTTAAATTTTTACCTTTGAAGATTGTTTTGCGGTGTCACTATGATTCAGGTAGTTTATCATTCGTTGAGTAATGCAATAGTTTGCTAATTAAATTTCACTGTTAAAGTAGTTGAAGTTTTCAGTTTCTGAAAGGAAAGGTACAGTAGAGTGTCCGGCAGTTATCTGGGCGCGCGAGCTCCCTAGTCCCGTCTTGAGGGGTGTCCAGTACAGACAAGTGTCGCGCACCCGTCGTGTACGAGCAGGACGGAAAACATTCGCTGCAGAGCCCTAGAGGCACACAGTTTGAGGATTTCACATTATGACAATAACGTGCGTTCTTACGCACACAAGTAACCAACCATACCGCAACATAATTAATAATAAAGCACGTTAACCTACAAAAAAAAACCACACAAATATTAAGAAAATTTTGCACATAGACTCATGTAATGGGTTTCAACAAAACGTATTTATTCAGCATTTCGTATTTTTTTTTTAGTTCATACCGACTACAAGTTTGCGTTAACAATATGCTGAGATAATGAATGTAGTAAGTCTCCAGAAAGTATGTAATGAATTATTAGGCGTGCGGTAAAATACATATGAATTCCATATAAACTACATTACCAAATTATCTATAAACTAAAATTTATAAATACTAATAATCATGACAAATGGCATTATATATAATAATATTATGTACCATATAAATTGATATAGACTATTCACGGTAAAGTAAGTACTTCTGAGAACTCTCTCATTTGGAATAACAGTCAATACATACATTTTTATTTTAGCCTTAGATGATATCTTCCGAGTAAAGGTGGAATATACATACTGTGTTCATTACTTACTTTGCAATATTTATTTTAAAAAGTGGTTAAAGGATAAAACATGGCTGGGAGGGAAAAGTAACTAGAGCCTCAAAAGTACTCACTTTGCTGTGAACAGACATTAACAATATTTACAAAGTAGTGCCGTTGACTGAATATATTTTACATTTATCACAACAGATGGCTTGACCAGTGATATCAGCCCGCTAGTGCATACTGGGAAAATCTGCTGATTTTGGACAAACTAGCTCATCCCCATAAGTTTCTTCTATTGNTCAGCCCGCTAGTGCATACTGGGAAAATCTGCTGATTTTGGACAAACTAGCTCATCCCCATAAGTTTCTTCTATTGGAATGCATAAAGTATAATTAAAGGGTATTAAGCTTTTACACAAACAACAGCAGTGTAAATAATGTTTTTTAAAAACCCATCATTGGTCGCGTATGAGCGTTTATCTCGCACTAAATAATAATATGGCGCTATTTTTACAGAAGGTGTGGAGATCACAAATTGCATAAGATAACAGGCAAGCTGGTGGCCCGGGAATGATGCATTATTGACTTTTAAGACAGGGTGTTGTTTACTGATGCGCACAGTTTGTAAGCATTTTCTTTTTCATTGGGCGACCATTCACGTTCATTAAAACTGGAGCAGACAGATGTGAATATTATTGTTGTCTCTGATAGTGATAAAGTTACAGATAAAGTAGGCAAATAAATATATACAAATTGTTTCTTGCAAACATTGCAGTTTACACTGTAAAATAACGCAACACTTTCAATTGCCGCGGACAGGTTTTACCGAATGTGATAGGCTCTTTAATATTATAAATTGTACAGCTTTCATAACAAAACCCTTTACCTAGAAGCACTTCATAATTTGAAAGGCGAATAGATCAGGTTACCTACAAAAATCTGTAGGCCTTATGTTTTCTACAAACACTGTCTCGATTTCATTACAATGCTGCTGTGTAAACATGTTCAACATGCAAATGCCTAGGCAGTTCTAAAAAAAAAAAACAGATTTTCGACAATATTCAATTTTAAATCCCTCCCCCTCCCCCCTTCTCGAATGTAATTGTACTGAATTTACAATAGCTCTACTAAAGGCGAACCATGGTAAAGGTAATCAGTATCGGAGTCTATATTATTTCCCGTTCTCTGCAGTGAAAGACTTTGCTGCATCTCTGTGAGTTACCATCCTCTCTCATCTACAGCTACGTATATTATCTGCTACCGAAGTTTTTTTCGAACAGCGAGTGCATAGCTGTCGGCTGCGCGCGCATCCCCATTCCACCCCCTTTTCACCCCTTTCTCCGGCGACCCCGCTAGACAGCTTCCCCACTCTGAAACTTGCCTAGATAACTGCCGGTCACTGTAATGAATTTATTATTTTTAAAATGTGTACTCTGATCATTTTCAAAGTTATTCTGCAAAATACGAAAAAATTAACGAGACAGGAGTTTTCTTTCACAAACAGTGTTCAGGCTGGTTTTTTTTGTGTTTTTCATCAGATTTCTTCGCCTCTTTCGCAGAGCTGCCTCGCGGTTGAAATGCTGACTTATGCCGTGCAAGGCATGGAAATCTCACCTTCATTGCGGGGGATAAAGAGGGGAGAATTCTTTCCCGCCCTCGAAGCCGGGCGGGTTGCGGAAGCCAGCGGCAGGCCTCCAGGGACACATCTATTGATTGATTACGCCCGTGACACAACATCCAGACCGGGGGGAGGGGGCGCGAAGGGTTTTGAGAGGGGGTAGCGGGTGCGTTCTTGGGTAACCACGGGGTGGCAGAGGGGGAAGGCGGCTGATAAAGATATCCGGATAACTCCGGCTCGGATAAAAAAAAAGAGAGGGGGCCTCTGGATGAAAAAAAAAATGCATCCTTTCCTCTCAAGGCTCGAACTCAACCACGGCGTTGCTTCGGGCTATGGACGAAAAATAAGCAAAAGTGTGACAGTAAAGAGCGAGGAAAAAAAATTTCCCTCTTCCTTCGGCGCGAAAGAAAAGAACCGTGATAAACAAGAAATAAAAAAAAATGGAGGAAGGTTGCAGGGGAGAAAAAAATAAATTGCACCGAAGATGGATGTGGCCTCGGAGTTTCGTGAGGGGCAGAAAGCTTGTAATTTGTTGAGGCGGGTGCCCAGGACACGTATCAAGGAGGATACTGGCGGAATCACGGATAATCCCCAATTTGCGCTTAACGATAAAGGAAATACCCGAGAGAGCCACCCCTGAAGGGGTGGCGAGTTATTTTTAATTTCTCTAGTTCCCTTCAGTCCTGTCCGGGCCTGTTGTTTCCGTGGATTAGAACCGTACCCAAGGATTTAATTTGTAGCTGCAAAAAGTAAGTTATTTATAAATAAACGTTTGCTTTCGTCGATCTCGTGCAGCTATGAAGTTCTGCATAATATCAGCGTTTAATAAAAATTCATTTATTTTCTTAGTACGGATGTATAGTGCTACGTAAACAAGGGAAGTATTTCGTATGGACTTAAAAGCATACCACATTAGAAACGTTTCACTAGCATTTACGCATAAGTCAGCCGGAAAAAAACTTTAAGCTTCTGCTAATGAAATATATTTAATGTGTTAGAACTTCACGCATGATTTTCACTCAATACTTTTAAGATTCTTAATAATTTTAAGATTTTTTAAGGTACTTTTATACTTACATTTCCTTGTTTTGTAGTAATAATAATACTTACAATATTTCTAAACGTAATCACCGCATCGAGTAAATAAAGTAATTGTTGGCATTTCATCATCTGGGTGTAATTTCTGCACTGCCCAGTTACGAAGCCAACATCAAAGATGTAAGGAAATTTTAATAGTCCCTTTTTTGAAATTATTATTTTCACTTAGTAATAAACCAGGTTTTCTTTTTAGCAATAAAAGAGCTGTACGAGAGTATCGCTGAAATTCTTCAAACATCACAACTGTGTGTTTCTTTATTAAGTTTCAGATATTTTTTTTTGGGTTCGGGATAGTCAAAATTGGTACAGGACCACGAAAAAAACAATCGCAAATCTAAAAAAAAAAGTA
This sequence comes from Clitarchus hookeri, assembly GCA_002778355.1. NCBI lineage: Eukaryota > Metazoa > Arthropoda > Insecta > Phasmatodea > Phasmatidae > Clitarchus > Clitarchus hookeri. Next base: position 358,645 of record NQII01000966.1, on the reverse strand, counting down.
TTGCACGTGCCGTGCTCTTAATACCTACAAGCCAAGAAATCCACAAAGAAAACCTCTGGTGGAAGAATCTGGCAAAAATAATAATAAAGTTAGGATGGAGCCAAGCACCGTCAGCTGTAAATATTCCTAACCTTAAAAAGTTCAGCAGTATCACGGCGCGCCATCATTCCGAACATCAAACGCCGTCGCTTATCTTTGCCGTATCCCTTTGTTCTTCTTCGTCTCTCCTTCTTCTTCTTTCTCTTCCTTCTCCCGAAGTCTTGCTCTTCGCACGGTCTCCCCCCCCCCTCCCTCGTGCGTGGAAGGGCTTTTGTTCCAGCCCTGGCAGTGGAAATGGTATTTAGCGAGGACGTTAACAATGCTACAGGCGAAGGGGAGGGGGTGGGGGTGAATGGGGTGTCCCATTATTTGGAGTGAGCCCCCCCCNCGAACCTTTGGCGGGATAAGGGAACTGAAACCACATGATGATACGTACTCCACGACCCTCTGCTGATGAGGATTTCGTTCGTTTCCTCTGCGATTTCCGCTGTCGTCGAACGCTCTGAACGCTTCCTCCGCGCCCTTGTGCCCGCTGGGCATGTTCAGTGTCGGCTCCCGACATCACGTTTTATCACAATTATCCCACCATTCTTAGCTTTTCCTTCCCTTACCAATAGTTTTCCGTGTCAAGAGCNCGAACCTTTGGCGGGATAAGGGAACTGAAACCACATGATGATACGTACTCCACGACCCTCTGCTGATGAGGATTTCATTCGTTTCCTCTGCGATTTCCGCTGTCGTCGAACGCTCTGAACGCTTCCTCCGCGCCCTTGTGCCCGCTGGGCATGTTCAGTGTCGGCTCCTGGCATCACGTTTTATCACAATTATCCCACCATTCTTAGCTTTTCCTTCCCTTACCAATAGTTTTCCGTGTCAAGAGCGCCTCGCCTTTTTTCACAAATGCTTTTGTTTCATAGCCACATAAAAATAAGNCGCCTCGCCTTTTTTCACAAATGCTTTTGTTTCATAGCCACATAAAAATAAGTGATGACAATTAATTAGGCAGTATATGTACAATGTAGAATACAATAAATAATTTTTTAAAAATTTGTAAAATCGTTAACAATATAAAAATGTTTCTTTTTGTAATTTTAAAGTTGTTTATTTCTTCAGTTAAGGGCTTTTTATAATTCTAAACACCGCAATTATGTAGATATATTATTTAATCTTAGAGAATCTCTCTCTCTCTCTCTCTTGCAGACACTTCGACAAGGAACGTTTTTTTTAACAAACTCTAAGACAAATCGGAGAGCTTCAACATACGAGCACGACATTTTTAAGCGTTTGCTCGATTAAGTGATATTATTACTTTATATATAACCTCAATTTTTTTTGTGTCGTATGTGGCTTGCTGCAAAATATGTACAGGTGAGGCCGGTATTCCACACGACCAGAAGTCAGTGTGTACAGTGATCGCATTCCTGCGAAGGTTGTTTAACTTCTATCGGCACGCCGCGGAGTTTCGATTAGCTGCTGTCTATTTAACCGATCTCAGTAGCTCGGTTGTCGAGATGAGTGTTAATATGCGTATGTGAACTGAATACATATTTTTCAGCAACACATAAATTAAATATCAGCTCTGTAGTGAAGGAGATGTCTCGTAAAACATGTATACCCTGGCAATTGTTCCTAAACGAATATGTCAAGTTCTCAAACCAAAATATAACTTAAATAAAATATGGAATGTTGAGATCGGTAAGTTTTCAGGTATTCATTACAAGGCCGTCGAATTTTTGTATCTTCACGTGTTACTTCACGTTACGTACATGGTACTCACCCATATAGCACTAGTGTAGGATATACGATAAAGAGCAGTTCTCAGAAAGATACAAAAGCAGTTAACACGTCATGTATTTCCGAGACAAAATATATTATAGTGCATTTGGTTCAAATATGTAGCTTCGAGTTCCCGACGAAGATTACGGTCTTCAGCAATTGGGTTTGCCTTGATTGAATCACACAGAAACTCATAATTTTTAAGTCAATCAAATATTTCGCGAATCGGACATTATCAAACGAGCGTTTTCTTGCTCGTATNAGAAACTCATAATTTTTAAGTCAATCAAATATTTCGCGAATCGGACATTATCAAACGAGCGTTTTCTTGCTCGTATTATCTTGCTTATAATAATGCAACTTCCCTTGATGCTTGATGTATTTTCGGATGTAGGTAGAGCGAACAGGTCAACTCCTTAAGGAACAGTGCGTTATCAAAAGAAGAAATCAGTGAACACACAAAAAAATTTAAATTTTAAAATTTCGTGTTCTTTACACCGCTGTTACACAATTACATTGTAGGAGCCTTTGAAGAATGATGCGAGTTAGGAGAATGCTGAAGATGCGGGATAGAGAGACTCAGTTGACACAAAAGCAATTTTGCTCAATTTTATATAGCTAAATACACAAATTACTGTACATAAATAATACGAGACCCTACAGTTTCTTCGGCTAGCGTAAAGATGGGGCGTAGTGATAGTAATGGTAAAATGTAGCTTCTAGCGTAGGATCGAGGAAGTGCACATATTTAACACTAACAAACCTTCACATGAACTACATATCCAGCATTTTCTCGTTACACTCAACTCATTAAACAGCTCACCTCACCTCTTTATTCTCCTTATTCTCAAGCGAAGAGAACGTTTGAGATGTATTTATTTATCTAATACAATAATATAATAATCTCTGGGATCACTAACGAAACTTTTGCTCTAAATGACAAGGAGAGAGATAACTGAATTAAGGTATATATATATATATATATATATATATAAATCACGAATTTAACTACTCACGATTAAGCAACAAATAGGTGAATAGTGTTTTAGAACGGAGATTTTACATCTGTGAAAATGCTGTTTGTAATATATACCGCTGTCATCATGAAAGTAGTAGTTGCCACTTTGTTTTCACACGACAAATGTGAAAAGAAAGCCATAAGCGATTTGTTGAGTTGACTTAAGAATCAGCACATCTTAACCACCAAAAAACTGTCGTCTTTTTGGAATACTCCCAGGTGAACCGTTTTCGCGAAATCCTTTCGGAAAGTACGTATGCAAAACAGAAAGGTGAGTGGCCTGCGAGGTTGGCAACACGCTCTACCCGGGACGGTGCAACGCCACGTGGCATTTGACTTCACGATGCGCTGATTCTTACGTCATATCAACATATCGCTTACTGTTCACATTTGTGGTGCAAAAACAGGGTGGCAACCCCTGTTTTCATGGTGACGGGGGATGATATTACCAATTGCATTTTCACAGGTGTAAGATCTCCGTTCTGCAAAACACTATTCACCGATCTGTTGCTTAATAATGAGTAGTTCCTTATATTTTAACGCAATTTCATTAAAAACCGTCGATTTCAGGGGCGCGTAGCTCCCTTTATAATCACTTTAGGGGAAAAGGGGTGAAGACATTTTCGTCTTATTTTTTCGTCAGGAAAACTGTATTAAGGTAATCCGAGCATATTTATCTCCGTAAGCCACCGGCCGCTTCTCTAGTACTTGACACTCTTATCTGCAAACACTAGCCCTGTATGTTAGTTTGTATTTCTGTACACATTTAATTGGATACCTTTCTATTCTTTTAAGGTAACTAACCACTACAGTCCTTGCATCTGAGTAGACGGTCTCNCTTATCTGCAAACACTAGCCCTGTATGTTAGTTTGTATTTCTGTACACATTTAATTGGATACCTTTCTATTCTTTTAAGGTAACTAACCACTACAGTCCTTGCATCTGAGTAGACGGTCTCCTTTATCTCATTCAGCCGTGTTCATTTGTTGTTCTCCTGAGCCGACCGTAAAACAGGATTCTGTGTTCTTTTAACTATATTACAAAAGTACCACAATCGCTGTTCACAAAATAGTGCCNATTCTGTGTTCTTTTAACTATATTACAAAAGTACCACAATCGCTGTTCACAAAATAGTGCGAAGCAAGACATCTATCGCATTTGTCATTCAGGCACAAAACAGCACAAGAGAGAAGACAAAATGCTCATCATTGTCACAACCATTGCCGTACTGCGAACACAGGTCATGAATGACCATGTGTTAGAAACATACCGAACGTATGACGTCCACACTGACTATTCAGCATCTACACTGACCATGCACTCACCACAACGCCATTAGTAATTAAGTAACCAACAGATTATATGCCCACAATATACCGGCTATGTACTGACTATATAACGACCTCAGAATAAACGCCATCCACTTTATAATTGATCATGTCGACCATACACCGACAACGATGACAATACACCATCCTTAACGAATATACACATATAATATCCCGACCAGATTGACCTTAGCGAAAGTATACCACCCATACATCGACCATACGATATCCACTGACCATTAACCACCACACTGCATGGATATATAAAATGAAACCGTACCGACAATACCATCCATGCCGAAAATACCGAAAACGTTTCGGACTTCAGAAAAACACGTCATATTATACTCTTAGTTCCTCGTCTCCACTTGCGCCACGGACATTTCATTTAACGAAGTTAAATATCCAAATACCTACATTAGAGCATTCGGAGTTATTTAAAAAAAAGGCGCTATTTTAAGTAATGAAAACCTTTTAGTCCCAACTTACGCTAATTGTAAGTGTCACGCGTGCGTCTACGGTAGGTAAGGGATGTTAGTGCGTCTCAGGGCTGATCCTCATACGCCTACAGGGGAAGGGATCCACGCATTGAGGCGTTCGTCGCGGTAGAGAGGGAACGGGCAAACCACGGCAACGATCTCCCTAAGTGTAGTTATAAAACAACATATAAACGAGAGGAAAGAGAGGGGAAAACTAGCATAGACACTCTGCAATGTATCAACATTCTGTTTTTCACGATATTCTTGAAATAGTCAACTGCAGGCATTTCATTAGTAATATCTATACGTTTCATTTAATTTGTCGTTTTCTACTTGATTCTCGATGGTTGAGAACATTGATTCGTTCGGGCGGTAAAAACCTCTATCTCACTGTAAGTTAATGAGAAGAACGAGACTGTCAATAATTCATTAGAATCAAATAAATGTACACTGCGGATGTTCATACAGTTTTTAATTGTACTCGTTGATTGCTTTTCGGTGATAGTTATTGGACAGATATTTGAGGGTATCGTAAATACCATTAAATTGTCCTTCGGTATCTTTGTCAGCATCGCCTTTATCACCAACTCACGTCGTCCACATCTGATCAGCTTTGTTGATTTTTTCTTCAGCAAGTACGTCATATATTTTCTCATTTCATTAATAGTACGAGCTTAGTAGCAAAATACAAACTCCGCAGTTATTGATAGTACATTATTTTATATTAAGTTCATTTCTTGCTATGAGAGATCAATATAGTGTAATTGATCCTGCTCGATATTTCCCAAAATTTGTGACTTTCATAATCGTCTCGATGAACCATTTCCAACTAATTAATTCCAGTGAAAAATAAGAGCAAAACACTTGCCGATTTCGTTTAAATGTATAAATTTATTTAATCTCCAGTATAAGAGACGATTCATCAAAAACAAAACTTCAACAAATGAGTACTAACATTTAAGAACACTGTGTGACTATTCGTCCTTATACAGCGCGTATAAATCTCAAAATACAAAACATACCTGAAACTTATACTTATCCGGGCACTAGATACACTGGTAAAAAGCAACGAGAATAACAGTAGCCTATAAAATGTTATCCCTTACCGAATTTGTATTGTCCTTATACAAAATATACCTGCCACTTATACTTATCCGGGCACTAGATACACTGGTAAAAAGCAACGGGAATAACAGTAGCCTATAAAATGTTATCCCTTACCGAATTTTTATTGTCCTTATACAAAATATACCTGCCACTTATACTTATCCGGGCACTAGATACACTGGTAAAAAGCAACGGGAATAACAGTAGCCTATAAAATGTTATCCCTTACCGAATTTTGACTGTCCTTATTACGCTCAGTCTTTGCACTGAGAAAAATCAGTTATCTGGACGGAAGCATACAAACATAAATATGTCCAAAAGCTCTTTCGTGCACAGAGGTCCATCGATTGAACTGCGATTCAATGTTTCTAAATTCCAGTTTTCTCTGTGAAATTGTTAGACGTGCACCCAATATGCTGATCTTCGAAACGAACACTTACTTCAGTGTTTGCTTGCTGTGACAATGATTAGCATTTTGTCTTCTCTCTTGTGCTNGATCTTCGAAACGAACACTTACTTCAGTGTTTGCTTGCTGTGACAATGATTAGCATTTTGTCTTCTCTCTTGTGCTCTTCTGTGCCTGAATGACAAATGTGTTAGATGTCTTGCTTCGCACTATTTTGCGAACAGCGATTGCGGTACTTTCGTAATAAAGTTGAAAGAACACTGAATCCTGTATTACGGTCGGCTTNGATCTTCGAAACGAACACTTACTTCAGTGTTTGCTTGCTGTGACAATGATTAGCATTTTGTCTTCTCTCTTGTGCTGTTTTGTGCCTGAATGACAAATGTGTTAGATGTCTTGCTTCGCATTATTTTGCGAACAGCGATTGCGGTACTTTCGTAATAAAGTTGAAAGAACACTGAATCCTGTATTACGGTCGGCTTNCTATTTTGCGAACAGCGATTGCGGTACTTTCGTAATAAAGTTGAAAGAACACTGAATCCTGTATTACGGTCGGCTTAGGAGAACAACAAATGAACACGGCTGAATGAGATACAGGAAGCTGTCTACTCAGATGCAAGGACTGTAGTGGTTAGTTACCTTAGAAGAATAGAAAGGTACCCAGTTAAATTTGTGTACAGAAATACAAACTCACATACAGGGCTAGTGTTTGCAGAGAGGAGTGTCAAGTGCTAAAGACGCGACCAGTGGTTTACGGAGATAAATAAGCTCGGATTACCTTAATACGCCATTTCGGAGCACGCAAACATAGCTAAAAACTGCTCCTTAAAAGCGCTANAAATAAGCTCGGATTACCTTAATACGCCATTTCGGAGCACGCAAACATAGCTAAAAACTGCTCCTTAAAAGCGCTACGTCTCGAAATATTCGGATCATATAAATACAAATATACTTGAAGGACCTGCACTGAACTTCGCTGCAGACTTTCCATCAATACGACAGGGACACCGCTTAAATACTCGCAGGTACATGCAGTNGCGTCACGGGGTTCCGGCGTCGTTGATAAAGTCCTCGTTAGCGAAGCTTCCCTTCCTTTGGGGAATTATCGCTAGGAGCCTTAACTCCAGCGGAGAGAAACTCACAACTTCTTGGCACGTCAAGCAATTTCGAGCTACCAACGCTTCTGAGAATTTTTTTTTTCTTTTAAATTTTTGCGTTTGACGTCACCGCCCCTCAAAATTCAGCTAGGCGGTATATATAAACCAATAATTGTGCCCTAACTCTCGTGTGAACATCTGGAAACTTCGACGCTGACGAGGGAGAGAAATACACCATGAAATAAATTTACTACAGGGAATACATTTCGACAGAGAAGCGATAGCAGCTACGATGGCAAAGAAGTATCCAAACGTGTTGTTTACAAAACTGAACAATAAAAATGGAAACTAATACGGTACGTCTTCGACACTTCTAAACAAAGTAGAATGAAATAAGGCTCTTCAATCTACCCCAAAGTAAAATTGTCACTTTGAATGCACTACTTAATATATGTAAGTTAACAATTTTAAAATGCATGGAAAAAAATCGGAAAGGGTTTGGGAAATGTAAATTAAACAGTAGCAAAATATCTACATTAATGGAATTGCTAATTTTAAAATAATAATAAAAAATACTTTAAATGCCAGGAATTTTAGAGTGTAGAAATTTAACTTTGTGATGAAGGAATAGACGAATCTGCTACAAACAGGTAAGACACGACACGCACAAACGTCACGCAGACGTAGGAAAAGCACGGCTTTACCATTTCCGCCCAAACAGTCTTAGGCGCTCTGTGCTGGGGAGTGTATACCGTGAGGATATTTGGGCGGCTCTTAACATCGAGATCTTGGGAGCCGATCAGGGTGAAGTGAGGTGAAAACATGAAGCAGCGCCGGAATGTAACGGCGAGAAAAAACGGGAGATCCCCGAGAAAACCTGCCTGCCAGCGGCGTAATCCGGCACGAGTCCCACATGCGAAAATCCGGGAGCGACCCCACCTGGAGTCGAACCCAGTTCGCCGAGGTGGGAGGCGCGAGTGGTCTGACCACTACACCAACGCGGCTCCTCGGAGGAAGAGAAAGTGCGCCATTTTCATTCGGAAGCCTATGCCCCCAAAAAAAACAATGTTTAGGTAATGTAGGACTCTTAGCTGGTAGTCGTTGAAACTTCGTTACATGGTGGAGTTTTTAATATATGTTTTGTTAATTATGTTTTTTTTTTCGTAGTCACTAAATTACGCTCCACAAATATAAATTTTTATTTTTTTTTTTCATTCAGTTTGCAAGATTGTGGTANTTCGTAGTCACTAAATTACGCTCCACAAATATAAATTTTTATTTTTTTTTTTCATTCAGTTTGCAAGATTGTGGTATCTGCCAGAGCAAGGAGAAGGGAACAATAACTTACCCCNTCTTAGCTGGTAGTCGTTGAAACTTCGTTACATGGTGGAGTTTTTAATATATGTTTTGTTAATTATGTTTTTTTTTCGTAGTCACTAAATTACGCTCCACAAATATAAATTTATATTTTTTTTTTTCATTCAGTTTGCAAGATTGTGGTATCTGCCAGAGCAAGGAGAAGGGAACAATAACTTACCCCNATATTTTTTTTTTTCATTCAGTTTGCAAGATTGTGGTATCTGCCAGAGCAAGGAGAAGGGAACAATAACTTACCCCACGATCCCTCCGTTGTAATGCGTACAGTCTCATCTCTTTCCCCGCTGTGGTATCGCAAACGACCGGACGACACTCCCAGAACATCCTCTGCCAGTGACAGGCGGGGTAATGCAAGCGTCTACCCCACGCCTACGCTCCCTCTAAACCATGGCAACCCCTTCAAAAAAAAAAATCCACAGCAGTGCTGCCACGCACGCAAACACACACAAACTTAACACGCGTTGGAAAATGATCTCCCTCAGGGATTATCCTGTCAAATTCAAGAGGGGTTTTTTTTTCTTCAAAAGTTTGCGGTGCCAACGTGGTAGCATAGGAATAACAGAAAGGAGGGTGGTTTCGACGCCAAACGCCGAATGAAAGGGTTACCGAAAGAAGGGAACAGGTAATTTGATACCGTGCTGCTATTTGAAAAGCTTCCATCTCAACGCTGCGCTTCATTCATCGCGACTGTATATTTTATTCATGAAAGGAAAACGAATCTCTCTAAGAAAAAAAATACTGTTGCGTAGGTGATTCAGCTGTAAATATATCTTTATCGTAAACGTCATAGCTATTTCCTCGTAAAACCTAGCTGTTTGGTGGATAAATATATTTTTTTTCTCATACTGCACAGCACGACTGGCAAAATGCGAAAACTGAAGCAGTCAAGCGAATCCCGTCAACGCGCTACTGACGTTAATTTCAACATCGGTTTCTTGTGAGTGATATCGTATTTATCTNTAGCTGTTTGGTGGATAAATATATTTTTTTTCTCATACTGCACAGCACGACTGGCAAAATGCGAAAACTGAAGCAGTCAAGCGAATCCCGTCAACGCGCTACTGACGTTAATTTCAACATCGGTTTCTTGTGAGTGATATCGTATTTATCTTAAAAAAAAATTATAAACCATTTAAATACGGATCCTACCTATCGAACTAATTGAATTTTTATAAAAAAAATGTTATAGGTGATCGTAGTTGTTTAAATGAAGTCACGTAGACTGTTAGCGTTTTGAACAAAACCATTGAAGTTTCGTTTTACATAAATACAAAGCATTGGAAGTTCAATTTCGTTCATGTGTGGCAGGTTTAAATCCTACAGCAATGATTTAACTTTAATATGCTTGATCGTAACGGAATTGTGACGTTAAAAAAACTTAGGACACTTCGAGGTATTTAACATACTCAAGCATTAAAAATTAACTTGGAAACTGTGTAAAGTCTGTAAGCTTAAACAAATACATGTACTTTAAAGAAACATTGCTAAATGGGCGCCTGTGGGGAGTGTCTGAGTTCGTGAGGGATGGAGGTCTTAATAACAATAAATAACTAAATTTGATTTATTATTTATTCACACAGCTATTGTTTACAGCATTAAATTATCTGTCTCCACTATTGCTCTTTTTGTTTCACAGTGAGCGCAATATTTAATGTATATTTCAAATCTAAATAATGTCCTTCTTTATGTCTCTGTTTGGTTATTGTTAATTAACTCATACGCATCATTAACACACATTCAGTCTGTCTGCTTTCATAATTTGTAATGTGTTTCACTCACGCATCCAGTCCAATAGTCCTGCCTGCCAGTCGTAATCTTCACTGCTCTGGTCGTTCGCAGTCACAGATTTTCCTCCTGCTGGTCACTTCTCTCCCCACATGCAGTTGTCGAATGGATGAGTTTCAGCTATAGACGACTAGAGAGAAGCTAGTCGTCTATCGCTGAAACTCGTCAATTTAACAACTGCAGGCTCGGAGGCCCGACACGCCTTGTATAACCACTGGCCTTGACCTGGAAGGTTCGAAATGCCTTTTATAGCCACCGACCTTGACCTGGAAGGTTCGCCGCACCCAGAGTCTGGCTGAGAGACACGAAGTCAGTAATCCAGAGCATTCTTCAGATGCCTCAAAAGCACCCGACACACAAGATCGGGAGCGGCACGCACCCTGATAAGCATAACAGGCACGATTAGTAAACATTGCTTTGTGAAAAGCTGCTGCGTCTCCGGTTTCAACTAATAAAGCGTGTGCATTAATAAATCTGCCATGCCTCGCACGCTTAAAGACCGATCATCTGTAACAATATATTTTTAAGCTAAATATTTATTGCATAGTTTTGTGAAACAATATTCTCTTGGGACACACGCCCGCACACACGCGGATATAATAAAAGGAAATAAAGTTAAACAGAAATGAATTTGCCAAAGCAATATTCTACTCTGAAAACTGTACCATGGCCTGGTTCCGACCATCAAACTATACTTGAATTTTATATTTCGATATTTAATTATTTCTGGAAGTTATCTTAACTTTGACGTATATAATAGTTGTGATTTTACGAGAAAAAAATTAATAAACAATCAATTAATTTAAGATACTACGGTTTTATACATGGAACAGGTTTCATTAATTTTATTTGTTAAATAAAAATATTTATAATTGGAAGAGAAAATGTTATCAACGCTAAATAAAGATTTCAGTGTATGGCCTCGATATTTTATTTCCTAGAACTCTGAATACAAGAGGTAAATGTCTATATATGTTCATACATACGAAATATTTAATTTTCTGTTGTGCATCTTTAAGGGTATCCATGTGCCCAAAACTATTTTTTATATTTTTAGCATATTTTATACATTTGTGGTACGATATTAAATAAAGGACATGGAAATGCAAGGGAAGGGTAATGTTATTTTCAACAACAAATCTATGGAATTATAGTAAATACTTAAAGATTGCTTAGGTCTAATAAATGACAAAATATTACTTGTATTATAAGTATTATGTTAAGTAAGAGCTGAAAACTCTTATTTTCTTAGAAATTAAAAATATGCTTTGGGTGTAGTAATACTCAGAGGTGAAACTCCAATTCCACATAGAAAAACTTATGATGTTGCTGCAACAAAATAATTACTTCTGAGGTATTACTTTAATTGTAAATGTAGTAGTAATACCAATAATGTTGTGACAAAGTTTCTTATTGTTAATCATTTGCGGANTATTACTTTAATTGTAAATGTAGTAGTAATACCAATAATGTTGTGACAAAGTTTCTTATTGTTAATCATTTGCGGAGTATTATATTCCTGTAATGCATACATTCTTGTTGAAGTGTTAATGTTAGCAAAACATGTAAGTAATGTTGCCGCGCTTCCCCCAAAGTGAACGTGTTTTGTGCTGTTTTCAAAAACACTGTTTTCGGCCCCTTCTTTTTTCACAAGCCCTCTGTTACTGGAATCCTTTTTTTTTTTTTTGCACATGCGTACATAGTGGTTGCTTCCTCAGTTAAAAGAGGCAGCGGGTCACTTCATTTTCCAGCAAGGTGGTGCGCCACCCCATTGGCACTTAGCTGTTCGCGGATACCAGAACGAGACGTTGCCGCAACGCTGGATTGGTCGAGGAGCAGCTGGTGACCAGGCTCTTAATCACTGGCCCTCCAAGAATCCCGGATCTTACCCTGTGCGATTTTTTTCTATGGGGGTACATAAAGGATCAAGTGCGCCACCAAAAATTGTATAACGCTTAAATTAACACGAAGGACAAAATATTTTGTGTTACTGCGACATTAAAGTATAGGCCAACCAAAACAAGGCTACGCCGACTTGTCGTTGTTTAAATGGCGGATTGAAGTGAACACAGATAACCACGTAAAATGAAACCACTATTTTAAAAATTTTAAAGCGTAGTTTGAAATCTTAATGTAGCTTAGACCAGCTCTCAAGCGTTGCAAAGCAGTTTAAGTGTGGCAATTATAGAACATAAAGTACTTCCACGTAACGAAAGAGAACTGCAGTTTTTTGCGTTCAAAATTAATTCAATACCTACAATATGAACAATAACAAATATTTTAAGGTAGAGCAGTACGTAGGGCGCTGGATTCCATGAAGTGAAGTGCGTGAACTACTGAGGGCATATGTTCGATTCCCTGGCCTACCGTGTATTTTATTTTCGTTTGTAATATTTCTTTTTGTGACCAAATAACTGTACTTAATTTATTTTACAATGCAATGTTTGTTTAAAGCAAAAAAAAAAAAATTATTATACAAGAAATTTTTTTTAACACAAATGTTAACGACAATGCAACACAAAAGTTGTATTGCCACAAACCAAAATTTATTTTGCCGCAACATAAACACCACCTTAATGTTGCCAGTACAGTAAGGAGGAAATGTTGTCACAAAAGTACTTAATGTTATAGAAACATTAATAGTTTAACATTATATTACGTTTACAGCAACATTAGTTACTGACGGTTCACAGAAAACAAAAAAAAAAATGTTGCAGTAACATTAATGCTATTGCCACAACATTAGTACATTTTCGTTGCAGGCGAGAGAAATTTCATCAGGACGTTTATGTGAATTTAAGAAACACGTTAACTGAAATCAAACCCTTTCGTTGAATAATATTTTGTAATTTTATAGGCTCAAAATTTAAGTTGAAATCATTAGAACCAACCAATAATATTTATGAATTATATTCCCAGTGATTCGATATCGGTATCTAGGTGTGTGTAGGTATATATATATATCTTTACAAAAAAATGCATGTTACCGACGAAATAGCAAACATTTTTAGACACTCGAACGATATAAATTACGCAGTTCCAGACAGCAAGAAATATACCTACAGTAATTTATAATAAATAACGCAAAAGTTTCATTCGATAATAAAAATAATTTTATATAAGACGTATACCTACGCTTCTCGTTTGCAATTGGACCAGGAATCTTCGGTAGCTTTCCATTTATAAATGCAAATAAACGGCAACACAGCAGAGCTTTCATTATTAAAACTTATAATGAGGAACCGACAGTCGCAAAAAGTCAAATAAAATACTTAATTCAACACGTGACAAAGGGCGGAGGTAAAGTATGAAGATGTTTTTTTTTAATAAACATAATAAAATAATCTACACAATACACGAAATATACGAATACATTTGCACAATTCGAAACATATACGTCATCAGACTGCAACGAAAGAAGATACTATTCATGAGAGAACATCGAAAACTAGTCCACAAACGAAATGCAACTAACCTGCGCGGATTGAGACTGAGATCAGAACAGCACACAGAAACCAGCTAAATAATTTCCGCAAAACTAAATGTTCTGTCTTTATGCGAACTAGATGAGGATATACAGGATGATTCTAAAATCATGGGACAAACATTGAGGGGTGGTAGAGCTTACAACAACAAACAATTATAGTATAGGAATATATGGGCGGAAGTGACGCGTTGAGGCACAAACACAAAAACCTAACACATTAACGGAAACATAAAATGTTCATTAGCAGCATACTTAACGAGTGATTCCGTACAGAAAATGTTAAAACAGTTGCTGGAAATGCATCCACCAACAGTCACGCATGCTTGGCGACCTCTACATATGGCGTGATTGGCTGACAATGGTGGCGTGCGTGAAATACCCGGCGTATTTGAATCTGTTCGCCAATCACTCCACCGACGCTACCAAGCTTGCNACGCTACCAAACTTGCATTACTGTCGGTGGTAGAAATTGTGAGCAATTATTATAAACATTGCTGTATAAAGGCATTTAGTGGTGACGTTGTAAATAAACAATGTGTTGCATTTCATGTGTTATGTTTTTGTGTTTGTGCCGCAACGCGTCACTCCCGCCCATATATTCCTATACAATAATTGTTTGTTTTAGTGAGCTCTACCACCCCTCAATGTTTGTCCCATGATTTTAGAATCATCCTGTATAATCACGTCAACATAGAATATATTATCACTTAACATAACACAAAAGAAGAATTAAGCTATATTTATATAACCCTACTAGGTTCCTTTCCTGAGGTTTAAATATGAATAACTCCCGATGAATCCCGGCTGGAGCACTTGCCGCTCACCAAAGCGAACCGGGTTCGATTCCCAGCGGGGTTGCTCACGGATCTTCACGCTTATTAATCGTGCCGGGTGATGCCGCTGGTCGGCGAGTTTTCTTGGGAATCTCCCGTTTCCCCCGCCTTTGCATTCCAGCGCTGCTCCACACACACCTCGCATCATCTTAATCTGCTCTCAAGGCCCCGATGAATCTAACTCTCATTATTTCACAGAGCCAACATTGCATGAAAGCGAGAGAATTAAAAACATATAATAAACATTAAAGTGATTAAAAATAACTCGTAGCAAAGTAGCATTAAAAAATAGTAAAAACACTCTACATTGAAAATAAGATGCTGTCGTCTATAAGTTGTTTTGTTGAAAAACCAGCCAGTTATTTCATAGTAATGAACTCTTTTTCTTGATCACACAATTCTTAGTACCTGGAAAGTAATATCTTTACAATTAAAATCATTTGGCAATAGGCCTAACTATTTTTAAATAAAACACTTTATTTCACACAGGCAAGGACATTTATTACCCGTGCAGTGAATAAGACACAAGGACAAATAGGCAATGAATAAATATCCCGTTTATAATTTTACATTTTAGGTATGCTTCGTAAGTAATCTGACTACAAAAAATACTTCTATTACAAATTAAGGACGTTTAAAGCTGCATTTGAAAATATATTTTATAGTTATTCTCAACCTAAAATGTAATTGGTTCAGTAGGAAATGACTCGTTCGTTGCTATTTTATCTGAGATCGCGTAAGGGTACGAGAAATTAATTAGAGATCTTATCCATTACTTACACAACTTCAGGCGGTTATAGGATGAAATAAATTTGCTGAACCAATTAGTATTCGCATCCATTAATGAATTACCCAAACTACAACGAACAATTTCCAAACTCTTAATCAAATGCTTATTTGTGAATCCCCGCACTTCTTAACTCGCCAACGTGACATTGTTTGTGATAATTACATTTTAGCACAGTCTAGGTTTTGGAGTTAAAGCGTAATTAGGTCAAGTACCGCGCGCAAAACAAAGAAAATAAATTAAGGATTTGAAAAAAAAAAAACTTCTGAGTCTCCCATTCTCTTGTAGCAGCACTTCGCCAAGACCAAAACTCGTGTTATTTTTAGATGGCGGTACACATATTTTTTTTTGTATCACTGTAGAACTAAATATGAAAAACAGAATTAAATGAGTCATTCATGCCTTTAAGGCTACTTACTTGCTTATTAATACCTGGACCGTCTTGTGAAAGGAAGACAGATAACTGAAAGAAGACAAGTATGCCTCAGAAATCGCATAGAAGATTGTGAAGTTCGGAGCAGTTAACCTTAATCCATCTTACTTCGCTGCGGAATAAAGGAGAATAAATAGATTTAATGCATTAGAGTTTTCACTAATTTCAAAACGTCGAACGTTTTGATTCGTATTTCTCTGTTATGACGTATGAGAAAATTTCAAAACTACCTTTCAAAATTTTATAGCTGTTCGAAACTTCGGAAATACGAACCGGGCTACGATCGCAGAACAATAGAGAACAAACAACTCAATATCTTGTCTTTGACTCTGTCCTCTATCCACTGGGGATGTTACAGTGCACTTGACCTTGTAAACTGAAAGATGAATAACCGCGCCGCTGTAAAAGTTCCAAAATGTTCGACAAGAGATTCTTTCTTTTATGCCGGCACTCTATAGTAAATGTAGATAGCGAAATTTCTTTCAAACCCCTGGGATATGCTTAAAGTGTAACAGCATCGAGTATTAACGCTTTAAAACAGATACACATACTTTGCTATATGAGGAGGTTTTAACTCTCAGAACTAGCATAAAGGTCTAAAAGAACAAGCTTAATGAAATAGGCCTACATATTTCGGTCTGTCNAAAGAACAAGCTTAATGAAATAGGCCTACATATTTCGGTCTGTCTTAGAGACAAAGCACAGAATATCTTCAGAATTTATAGAAACCTAAAAACTCTCTATAGGATCTTGTTCACAGTAAAACAGTGTCAGAGACAAGGCCTTGTGGAGGACTACACGAAAAGGAGGGATAGTTCGTCTGCAACTATCTTCAGTGGCTAACATAATATACACGGCAATCAAAGGAGATAGTATATTGCGTCTGGAAGAGCACTATTGTTTAAATCTAGTCATTAACGACCGACAACTGTATCGCAAAATATTTCCAGACATGTCCCGAATATTCGTTAAAGTAATTCGCAAAATATTTTCGAAGAGGACTCGTGTTTTGGTGGTGTAATTAGTGTGAGCATATGAACAAAATTAACACAGAAACGCTGCCATAAATTTACTATGCGGTATTCTCTTCGTATGTGTACACAATCTCATGCATTGCTTTCAAATGCAACACTGCGAGTTTAAATAATTGTATATTAGGTATCATGTTCACAGTTGTAAAATTTCATGTCTAGAGCAATTAGATGACGAAGAGATTTAAATAAAGACTGTTTCCCATCTAGATTATTATTTTTATTTTAACCTTTGAACGTATACGTAAGTTTTTCATTTCAGCTGTTGCAAAATAAAAACATTTTTTGGTGTGAAAATAACTTACGAATTTCTTATAACAATCGACCCTTTGGAATTTATGGAAATGTTTCAGTAGATCCATGGCACGAGAAGCAGTCAGTTATAACACCGTTGGTGTGTCAGCTGCAAACGATAACATTTACCAAGGTAAGGCGATTTCCGTGTAGGTGCTAGTTTCTGGGCCTGTACAGTAGTGATCATTATTTCACATGTACACTGAAGAGCCAAAAAAACTGGGGCATCTGCCTAATATCGTGTAGGGCCCCCGCGAGCACGCAGAAGTGCCGCAAGACGACGTGGCATGGACTTGACTAGGTATGCAGGAGACATTGAAATCTGCGCCAATTTGAAAAAGGGTTGCACGTCTGTCACGTTTAATAACTCTCGTCAGTCGTCGTTTGTCCCGTTCTTTCGCGATCTTTTTCTGGCCACAGCGATGTCGAATATGTGATGTTTTACTGGATTCCCGATATTCACGGTACACTCGTGAAATGGTCGTACGCGAAAATCCAAATTTTATCGCTACCTCGGAGATGCTATGTCCCATCTCTCGTGCGCTGACTATAACACAACGTTCAAACACACTGAAATCTTGATAACATGCCATTGTAGCAGCAGTAACCGATCTAGCTGCCGACCGCATCGCGTTACTCTGATTGGTTCCATACCTCTGATATTTGCATACACACGCCTATACCAGTTTTTTTTTTGGCTCTTCGGTGTATTTCAGACGTGAACGAGTATACTCTGGTACGCTATCCCAGTAGAAGTGCACAGTGCACATTTAAGGACAGGAGTTAATGTTTTTCAACTACCCAAACGAGCAACATTTTTGGATGCTGAACCATATAAACTGTTGTACCTCGCATGTCTACATCATCCATTCAGTCTTTTTCAAAACTGGATGATGGCCAGGTTTGTGAGCTTTCCATTTCTACACAGTAATTTCTATGCAGTATAATATTAGCTATTTAAGCTAAAATAATTATACATTAAAAATGTTTTATATTAAACAGCGTTTATCTATAGAAGAAACGTGTGGTCACATGCAAAACTCTATCGCATGTTTCCTGTTCTATACTATGATGGCCGATAAAAAAAAATTTACGTGGAACTTTGTTATTCAAACTACTACATTTCGTGTGTCACGTTTATTCTGTGGACATGTAACTGAACAAAAAGTCTGTAGACGCGGGGGCAATAGAAGCGTCGGACTGTCGAACAAAAGGCAAAAATTTTTTTCCGTGCGCCGTCAAAGGGTAGGAGTGACGTTTAATGTGGAGTCAAAGAGTATTAGAGCAAAAGTGAAAAGTTTCTAGCTATGTGCAATTCAGCATCCACTAGGCTACCATTCCGTAGAGGGGGGTGGGAGGGGGTGAGTGAAATTTTGACTGACGCAGTTCGGACGGAAAAATAAAATGAGAAAAAAAATATACATAAAAAAAATTGCACGAGCAGTTGAATCACTCGGGTTAAACGGAAGTGTTGACCCTGTGAAATGCGGAAACAAATAAAAATTGAAAAGACTTAAATTTAACCCCCAGTGGTGGAGAACCGAACTGCTGTCGGAAAATCTGCGTATCTAGTTCTCACTCGTGGACTTTTCCACGGGAATACAATGTTACTGCNAACCGAACTGCTGTCGGAAAATCTGCGTATCTAGTTCTCACTCGTGGACTTTTCCACGGGAATACAATGTTACTGCATTTTGACAATCATAAAACGCAAATTAGTGCAAATAACGCAACTGCGTGCTTACGAAAATTCCTCAGAGGCAAGTTTTCTTCAAGTAACTAATAGTGGATAGGGATATGACCCATAGCTTTTGGCCTTTCTATACATAACCATGCAATGTATTTTAACAATGGAGCACGGAAATGACTATTGCCGAAATTAAACAACACGGAACATTGTATTTACGTAACAATTTCAAAATCAAACATAAGCGTTTCAAAATCAGTTAAAAAGAGATTTCAACAAACAATAAGACTTTTTTACGATAAATTTTTATGTTCTTACCAATTTATACCGTCTATATTTCAATTTTATTGTTTTTTTCAACTGGTATCAGTGACATATTGTGTTGATATATTCAGTTTACGAGCGGGATGTTAAATTCATTTCTTTAGTCATTTACCACCATAACAAAGACGTATCCTTAATACATGGTAGAAGAATGAAGTGTTCAAAGAAATTTTTCCTATAACAAATTTGATTTAATTCCTCTTATTGTATAAACCTTATCACGCCAGAGTCATCCCGTAACAAATAAACTCGCTGCTTTATGTCAAATAGTACCAACGAACAAAAGTGTTGTCATCAATGACTAGGCCAAATTCCTCACACAATAATTAAATGCGTAATTAGCGTTGAATATATTAAGTGAGAAAAATAACATAACATTTTTTTAAATTTATGCAAGATACAGTTATGTTATACGGCCCATTTACTCTAAAGTAGTAAATATTATTATTTATATTTTTAGTTCAGTCCCAATTTAAAGGAAAATAATGAATAGCAAGAAAGCACGCACAAACAGAAGGAAAGGGAGTAATGAGTAAATGGTAAAATATTTACAATAAAAACCATCTAAACCCCTACACAAAAAGTTAGTGAATAATAAAANGCAAATAACGCAACTGCGTGCTTACGAAAATTCCTCAGAGGCAAGTTTTCTTCAAGTAACTAATAGTGGATAGGGAGATGACCCATAGCTTTTGGCCTTTCTATACATAACCATGCAATGTATTTTAACAATGGAGCACGGAAATGACTATTGCCGAAATTAAACAACACGGAACATTGTATTTACGTAACAATTTCAGAATCAAACATAAGCGTTTCAAAATCAGTTAAAAAGAGATTTCACCAAACAATAAGACTTTTTTACGATAAATTTTTATGTTCTTACCAATTTATACCGTCTATATTTCAATTTTTTTGTTTTTTGAACTGGTATCAGTGACATATTGTGTTGATATATTCAATTTACGAGCGGGATGTTGAATTAATTTCTTCAGTCATTTACCACCATAACAAAGACGTATCCTTAATACATGGTAGAAGAATGAAGTGTTCAAAGAAATTTTTCCTATAACAAATTTGATTTAATTCCTCTTATTGTATAAACCTTATCACGCCAGAGTCATCCCGTAACAAAAAAACTCGCTGCTTTATGTCAAATAGTACCAACGAACAAAAGTGTTGTCATCAATGACTAGGCCAAATTCCTCACACAATAATTAAATGCGTAATTAGCGTTGAATATATTAAGTGAGAAAAATAACATAACATTTTTTTTTAATTTATGCAAGATACAGTTATGTTATACGGCCATTTACTCAAAAGTAGTAAATATTATTATTTATATTTTTAGTTCAGTCCCAGTTTAAAGGAAAATAATGAATAGCAAGAAAGCACGCATAAACAGAAGGAAAGGGAGTAATGAGTAAATGGTAAAATATTTACAATAAAAACCATCTAAACCCCTACACAAAAAGTTAGTGAATAATAAAATTATTATTTTTAAGTTCATTGCTGTTCAACGTGAGTCGCACGCATCAATATGGACATGCGTTTGCTAGCGAGTATCATTTTGCAGTGATTTGCTCCAGTATTGGCTACATATAGTACCTAATATTTCCACGAGGGAGCAAAATTGGTTAGAGTAAGGGTAATGTCTGAAAATGTAAGAGTTTTATGAAACCACAGTAGGCCCTGTATCAACATGACCAGCTTGATGTTAGAATGCCAATCAATATACAATCCCGTAAACTAACAGCTTGCTGTAAATATAGGTGTTTGTGCCGCAGCTCACGCTGATTGTAGATGACTGTCGCCTGCTGACAGCTACACCAATGAAATGTCTGATAGGTGGAGGAATGGGGCTTGTCAGGCCCTGTCGGCCAATGGTGTACATGCGCCTTAAAGAAACGATAGCCCTCGTTCACAGCCTATTGCTGTTTACAGAAGCCGTGCTGATTTATTTGAACCTTGCCCATAATAAAGTATATAAATAAGTATCGGTGCGTAACGACTTATAAAGCTGTCCCAAAAAAAGGCAAAATAAAAAAAAAACATATATACAAATTAGAAGATCCATACAAAAGTACGATGTAAACGTGGCTATCTTAACTAGGTTTCGCTTGCTGTCAGCGAATATGTCGGTATGTTATCAAAAGAGTGTTAGTACAAAAACGGAGACTTCATTTCCAAAGGATTGGGAAGTAAGAGCGCTTATTAATAGTAGAGTATTAAGGCGGAAAGCTTACACTCGCAGTTAAATGCCGATTTCAATTGTTTTATATTCTGTGCTTATACAGTATACTGGGAGCATGCCCTGGTCTTCANTAATAAAGTATATAAATAAGTATCGGTGCGTAACGACTTATAAAGCTGTCCCAAAAAAAGGCAAAATAAAAAAAAACATATATACAAATTAGAAGATCCATACAAAAGTACGATGTAAACGTGGCTATCTTAACTAGGTTTCGCTTGCTGTCAGCGAATATGTCGGTATGTTATCAAAAGAGTGTTAGTACAAAAACGGAGACTTCATTTCCAAAGGATTGGGAAGTAAGAGCGCGTATTAATAGTAGAGTATTAAGGCGGAAAGCTTACACTCGCAGTTAAATGCCGATTTCAATTGTTTTATATTCTGTGCTTATACAGTATACTGGGAGCATGCCCTGGTCTTCATACTATAATTCTAATATCCTGTTGTGGTGAAGTGGTAATTGTCGGCTTGAATTCAAATAAATGTCTGTCATATCACTATTAGTTTGAACTGTGGTGTATACCTGAATTTCGATACATCAGAAGCATACTTGAACATTTATTTGTAACATATATAGCGAATGTTTTATAAACTGTGGTGGTATGTGATGGAGAGTTTTCTGGTCGGATAAAATGTATATAACGATCTGAAGTGTCGAAATATTCACTTAAAAAGTTAATATTGCAAAATTGTAAACATTTCTAGCATATTTTTCTAAATTTTGTTCATGAACTTAGAAAATTGGATTTTTATGCACGTTTACTGAAGGAGAATCATTTTCACAAACGCTCAGATTGTTGCTGGCGAAGAGAACGATAAAGAAACAATTTTGAAGGCATGTAATTAGCTTACATAAACAATTATCCATATTTAATTCTAAATGCAGTTAATTTATTAACCTTAAATGCCTTTAAATGTATTATAATTTGTAAGTCTGACAAGTACACAAACACTGAAAAAAATTTGCTTGGTGGTTCCAATGGAAAATTCATAGAAGTAGAAAACTTCAAACCGTAAGATGTGTATTTATTTTATTTGAACGGTGTCAAAGGAAAATTAGTTTACTAATATCTAAAACAGTCATTTAAATTTATAAAGAGTAGAGAAACTATTAATTTTTTGAAGTACGATAAAATATATTTTCATTATCTAGTAGAATCTGATAGATTTTCACTTTACAATAGCGAAATCCTCTGTTTAAGTGTTGGCATCTCTGGCAAGGATGCTTGCGCATATTCAGACCTCGAAGTTCTAGGCTTGAACCTAAGATAAGCTCTGGTCGCGTGTGCATGTCTTTCAACAATGCGTCGAGCATTGTACATAATTCACTCTCCGAATATCTTCATAGCATAAAAGCGCGGCGGTTGAAAAGCAATTGTGAATCAATCGTTCAAGAATGGAAGCCAGCTCAGCAGACTACATTTGAAAGTTTCTGTTTCCAAAAGTCCGTTCGCTGTGTTGCGTCTTAGTTGAGCAGAATGCACCTGTGAAACTTGATTGTTTTCCAAGCAATTTGTTACGTACAACGATCGTGCTGCGTTTGTTAAACTGGACTGCTATGTTATTTATTTGTGTTAGAGGACGATACGGAACATGACGAAGATGATATATTTCTAAATAGTATCTGATAAAAAATACACATGGACTTACAATATGCATACCAAGAGATATATAAAGTGACTTTTGAGTGTAGGATAAAAACTTATATGGAATGACGAACAAAAATTCAGACGGAGTTTCAGGAGCAAGGAATGGTGAAGTGGTTATCGATGTGTTCTGAAACATTCTTCTCGTTTTTCAGGAGGATTTCAGTTGAGAGCCCTCGCCACATGGACGTTTGCGTCCACACGCCTCGTGCGATGCACAAAAACAAGGAAACGATAAGAGCGACATTGGCAGGCACATCAAGTGCCCCATCGCCTCTGAGTGCAGAGTACTGAACTGGCGTGCTGTTTTTTTTGTCATGCTGTGTGTAAAAAATGAATTTTAAGCTGTGATATGTATAAATATTTGTAGAAAGTCTGCATCTACGATGAATTCATTTTTCTGCCCTAGTTTCCCTTGTAGGTCAATTCTGTGTTCTGAGCGACAGTAGTATGGGAAGGTTGTTTTTACACGTGTTATAAGGCTCCGAAACAGTGTTTAGATAGTATTAGGTGTCTTTAAAGTACCCATATATACGTCATTTGAAGAGGGTGTTATTTCCATATATAAATGTATTGGCAATAGGTTAAGGAGTTTCATTGAATGAAGAACTGATTTTGGACACAAGTTAATGTATTCCACGTATGTGTTAGGCAGCTGGCCTTAAGGCCATATTTCACGATAATGTTTTATTTCATTATATTAAAGAGCTTTATAAATACCACATCAATAAAAATATTTGTAGTCAAATAATGGTATTTTTCAAAATATAGCATAAAAAATATTAGAATCTTTCGCAATATGGGAGCCCGAGATTCTAGGAGCCTAACTAACTGTACTCACTAAATCACATGCCTTTGATTTGTATTATATTGTTACACGCTCGCTGATTCGCATCCCGCAAGAGCGAGTGGAAGTGAAGGATAGCGGTGGTGGCAAGTCAAAGGATTGTTTTGATGAACAGCCGAGCGATAGGCCAGTGGCCACGTGTCTGTGACAGAAAGCGAGCGACCTATAATAAAGGATGCCGCTGCACACGCCGATAAAATTATCGCAGCTCGCACCTCGCTGACACTGATAAGCTCATATTTCTCAATTTATCACGCAGGAGTATCTTCATCATCGACATTATTTTTCCCAGAACATCTTGGATTGCCAAGAACGTTCTAGACGGCACCTACCTCAAGTATAAATACAACATGTGGGCCTCTGAGGGAAGAGTGAGTAAGAGCCGAGAGTTTGGCATCTCGTGCGACCCTAAGTGACAGTTGGGAGATTCCGGAGCGGCGAGGGACGACTGTAGCGAGCTTGTGTACAGTGAAAATTGGGAATGATCTGCGGGACTGTGGACTTGATGCGTGAGTGAAAATACATACGGGACGATGGAAATACAGAGTTTTAACTATACGTGTGGAAATAATTGGAGCAATTTAAGGAACGGTAGCAACAGTAAAGACTGTGATAAATACTTTAATTGAAATGGAGACTAATTAAATATTGCGCTCAATAAGAATAATAAGAGTTAATAGGACGCTCTGACTGGTAAATAACACATTTTTGAGTGTTTGTAGCTTTGAGAATAAATATAATTATAGAATTCAGTTCATTTATTTTTATTAAGAACTCCATCCTTACTAACTCAGATACGTCCCTCAGGCATTCTTGTAACAATATACACAACATATTGAATAAGTCTCAGGAATATTTAAGAGTTGGTACTCGGGTATTGGCGTCCTGAATCTATTTTATAATATGTATTGATGGTTTTTCCAACAAATTTAATTCGTCCGAGAGAAACTAATAATTATTGATATTATTTTCTCACGGACGTATAAAATTTGTTGACAAAAGCATTAATACCTATAGTAAAATAGATTAAAGATGTCAGTATCCGAATATCAATTGTTAAATATCCCTAAGACTTAATAAATCTGCTGTGTATATGATACATATAATATGAAATGTTATCAAGCTGGCAAAGTAAATTGGGAGCATAGAAACTTGGGGTCCCATATTCCGAAGTTTTCAACTTTTCGGTGATATATTTAGAAAACTATAATCATTTCACTACATACAAATAGTTAAATTTATGGGGTCTATATATAAATATAATTCAGATAATAAAATAAATATTGTTAAATATGGCCTTAAGGAGTCCGCCTAACAGATGCTATTTTCCGCGATTGAGCCCTAGAAATGCGGGAGCGATAAGGACTACACCACCACACGCATTAAGTGCGCCATCACCACTAAGCGCAAGAGACTCTGAACTGGCGTGGTGTGTTCTAGTCGTGCTGCGTGTACCTATGGGTCTTCAAGCGGTAACCATACCGTATTACTGGTGGAACGTTTGTAGCAAGGTTCAATTCAGTACACTTGGTTATTTCTTTTATGTATATTATGGCTATATTTTGAGATATAGTACTTTTAACGACCTTTTTGGCTGTTTAAGAGACTCTGAAAATGTGTTTCTTACATGCGTGACATCTTGAAAGCACCCAACCGGTCTCACATTAAGTAGGCGTCCTTTTCGTAGATCAGCACATTGAGCGCAGGCTAAATAGTGTCATGGAAAAGCGTCCATTTAAAAAACTCTGCAACGTGGTTAAATGGCCAGGTAGGTGGGCCCCTTAACTACTAACCTCTACTTGCCAGGTACACCGGTTCAGAAAAGTTTAGTCGTCACCCTAAGGGCGACCCACTGGCGTACATTTCGTGGGGAAATTCCCGGCCGGCAGTTGGAAAATTTGAAGCAATCGCAGGAATCCTGCGAATGACGCCCAGGGGAACAACGGATGAAAGCAGGTCCTCCGGAAACTCTCGCGAACATTGTTAAAAGTCTCCTGCGGTCGCAAAACGTCTAGACCATGAGCCCCTGGCGACGCCCAGCTGCCTAGCTCTTGCGTAACTAACTGCGAGGGAAAAAAACTCGCACCTGGTGTGAAGTCAGGGTTTGGTAAAATCAGCCCNACGCCCAGGGGAACAACGGATGAAAGCAGGTCCTCCGGAAACTCTCGCGAACATTGTTAAAAGTCTCCTGCGGTCGCGAAACGTCTAGACCATGAGCCCCTGGCGACGCCCAGCTGCCTAGCTCTTGCGTAACTAACTGCGAGGGAAAAAAACTCGCACCTGGTGTGAAGTCAGGGTTTGGTAAAATCAGCCTTTTTTTTTTATAATGGACACAAGTAGAGACATCAGAATCTGGTAACGAGTTACTTGACTTTCAGAAACGAAAAATAGGAATTCACACATAGAATAGTTATAAATCCAAAGAATCAAATTTACACTATTCAAAATGTATTTCAAAAGTTCCCGGTTAACCGCATATAGTTTCTGTCGAGCGAATAAGTATGCTCTGGAAGACTACTACTTGACGTGAAATTTCATAAAAATAAAAATGAGTTTTTGCACCGGATAATTTCCCTCCTCTATAATATGTTCTGAGCGAAACAGTAAAGGCGTTTTAAATTAAAATTTGCGCTGTAATGTCGGATACTTTAATTTCAAAACTGCATTAAATATGACCATTATTGTACATATATGTATACTATTAAAAAGTTAACTCATCATACAGATTCGATTTTCTTCTATAAATCTACGCATTCGTTCCAGGGTATCTATAACACAAGAGTAAATGCTTGTCATTGGAATGTTTTTGAATATTTTGTCGAATATTACAACAAATGTTATTTATTTTATTAAGGAAGTGTCTTATAAACTATATCAATTGAATTTTTCTGGGAACATATTTCTAACAATAATCCTTTAAATTATGCAGACTGGAATAAACCAGTAAATATTCGATCACCGTTTTAATGAAAATATTTACATTTTCGAAAAGCCTGTAATCTAAGCATCTATTGACAGGAGTGAAATTAAGGCTAATGTGACAATGTAATTTGTTTATGTAATATTAATTACAATGATATATTTAAATTGCGTTTTTAATCCCATCAATTATAGTTTAAACACTTGACAGTATTATGTTTTTTAGTTATATTAGACAAATGAAGGTATGGGGGAAAATAATAACCGTAACTGTGTGAACTTTACTTCGATGAAAAAATTTATTTCCTTCAATTATTCAACTGTCCAAAAATAAATTGCTCTTAATTAATTTAGATAGTGTTAGAAGCGTAATTTCAGAAGAGTGCTGTCGATAAATTCTCTGTATCATCACAGTCGTAAAAAGAAAACCAACATCTCGTTTGCTTTTACGAGACACTGACAAAGCTTGTTTTGCCGGGAGCATTGAAGCTGATTCGGAGATAAAAACAGTGGTGCGTGGGGTAGGGGGGGATCAACGAGAGTACCGAGAGGAACATTTTTATGTGTGTAGGCACTTTCAGCTGTTTTCGTGCTAACCGCCCGAGGGGAAACTGCAGAAATGTCATAAACACGACGGGGCGTCCTCCAGCAAGTGGAATCCAACCCACGGAGGCGTCATGCGCCTCAGAGGAGACGCTTTACAGAGGAATTTTCTGGGGCGTCTGCGAGGTTCCTGGGTGCGTGAGGGGTCGGATAGAGACAGAGAGCGAGAGAGGAACAGCAGAAATAAAATGGAAGAAGAGATGAAAAGTCCCGGGCGCAAAGTCAGGCGGAATTCTATCAAAAGTTTACCGGACCGAAAGCACTTGCGGGGATTTTGTGGAGCAGCGACTCTTAGGTTCGAGATTGCAAAGGGTCGTCGTGGCGGAAAAAAAAAGAAAGGGAAAGGGGGCGGCTAAATAACACGTCACACACGAGAGGAAAATAATAAAAACAGAAACTTCGTTTCTCACCCTCCACCCACGTGTCATTTTTTTTATTTCACGCGTAACCTCTTTCCGGACATTTCCTCTGGTCAATGAATCACCCCTTGTGGAATTCCATAGCTAAGGAATAAATGGTGATTGTGTACTGTGCATTTGAGGAAACAACAGCTTTATTGAAATAAATATCGCATGTATACTGGAATGAGCGTGAGTTAGCTCCTGACGTCGAGGTCTTGAGAGCCAATGAGGGTGAAGCGAGGTGAGTATGAAGCAACGCCGGAATGAAGGGACGGGGGAAACGGAACATTCCCGAGGAAACCCGCCGACCAGCGGCATCGTCCAGCACGATACCCACATATGAAAAATCCGGGAGCGGCCCCACCGGGAATCGAGCCCGGATCGACGAGGTGGGAGGCGAGTTGTCTAACCACTAACACCACCGCGGCTCCTGGAATAAGCTGTTGCTTTGACTATCACAGGTAAATTGCGCGAAACTGCTGGAAAATCCGGTTTAGTTTTTTAACTATTAAGGCTCCTATGTACTTGAAGCTGTTTTACGCGTTCAAGGCTCAAAAGCGAAGGTGCGATACGGGCGACAATAATACGCACGCATGGCGCCCCATCGCCTCTACGCCAAAGACGCTGAACTGGCTTGCGGCGTTTCCGTCGTTGCGCTGTACTTAGCACATTAGATCGGTTACAGTGAGGCTTCATAACAAGCGATTGAAGCTCACATATATAACTACAGGCTTATAGTTGTATTGTTCTACCTCTTATGGAAATTACGCAATCAGGTTCTAAGAATTAAATATATTTTTTTATTTGTTTACCATTTTGCTATTGATTTTTTTTTGAGTACACTTAATACGATAAATCCAAATCTATACGACATTAAATTATGGAATCTTGCCTTTTCTGGCAATAGTTGTATTCCTAGAATATTTANATAAATCCAAATCTATACGACATTAAATTATGGAATCTTGCCTTTTCTGGCAATAGTTGTATTCCTAGAATATTTATTTACTCAGACGCGCGTATACATGCAAACAAAGATTTCACAGAAAATATTTTCATGGATAGTCCTCTCAAGAACGAACAAGTTTCGTCCTGTACCTTGGTATAGTTGACAGAGTGCAGCAATGTATCGAATGTAGGTACGCTTGCTATAACTAAGAAAGTAAATACAATTTCCCAATATTTGGGGACTTTGCCAGTAGGGTCTAAATTAGACTTAAGTCCGCGCCTTTGAAAATATATGAGCAAATACATTTGTTTACTTCGCTGCAAGGTGTTGACGCTGGTCGAAGTGAAGTATCTAGTATTAATGAACATTTCAGTACACATCGTGACATCAGGAAGATAAAGTATATTTGCATTGTTAAGTCACATCGTTGTGCACGGGATGGTCAAAGTGACGGAACATCGTATTTAGAAACGGTCACAAACAGCATGACAAGAATTGACAAAATGTTTGCATTTCAAGCCATGACACCTATGTACCTTCTGTCTCGTTTCCATGCGAAGTGTGAGAGCGTAGCTACCACAGTTAATGAGTGCCCACAGATATTCGTACTCAAGGTTTTATTTATTTACAAAGAACATTCCTGAAACCTCTGCCCTAACTGAAACTATGAGATCAATTGTGGGTGGAACATAAAAGTAACTTCAAGAAAACGTACATCTTTGAAGGTTATCGCGTAGTGCAAAATAGGAATTTAAAATCGCACATTAACGACGGGGATACGCAGCTATCAGTCTGGAGGAGTATGAAAAGTTGCATATTACCAGGCGTAAAGAATCTCACACAGCCTTGAGATATGGAGCTTCATAAACACCTACGTATTACCCAGAGTAGGTGAGCCACTGTTGATCACATTGCAAAAATATCTTCAGTGCACTTCCCAGAATTTAATAGACGTTATTAGGTTACAAATGAAACGGCTTTCAAATCTGGCTGAAAATATAGTCATGCCAAGCTACTTATTTCAGGAATTTGAAGCAAATTTAGGATAGTTACGATGGATGTATGGAAATATACTCCACAGCTCGTCTTTTCTCAGTACGCGTATTAACTGATGTACGAAATTTGCAAACTATTATTTTGAGTTTACTACTTTGTGCTCTTAATTAAATACTTGTACTTTTTTTTTGTAACTCTCTATACTTCAGATGTTATGGCCTTGGTGCAGAGGATGTAGGGAAAATCTTATTATGAACGTAGTTTATGCCTGATAATTAAATTAGCGTCCTCACATAAAAGGCCAAATAACTGTTGTCCGAGTACTGCAAAGTTATGCTGTAAATCCGAACCTTTTAAATGTCTGCCACTGTAAATCAGTATAGAAATCATGCTACTAACTGGAAAATTAATCAAAATAACTGGGAAGTGGCGTCATAGTAGATATATAGTTACTATTATACAGTATAAACCACCGAAAACTGCGAAAATCCACCGTAGAATTAACTGAAATCCAGTCACTGAGTTCCATCACAAAACTTGCCACGAACTTCTCTAATTTGAAGATTTTTTTATGTATCTCAGGTTATACTGTGTGGCATAATGTGCCTATACGAAATAGATCGTGTCTGAAGCGACGAAATTTGATTACTTCTGTCTACGGTTCCTTTTTCTATAACTTTTGAAGGGAAACGGGAAAGCTCTCTAAGGTTGTCCAGGATGGTTCAAGTTTAAATCTTCAGCGGTCGCAAATGATTTAGTCCACTTCAAAACTACAGTCGTCAAGAAGATTTACGAACAGTTGTGTTGGTTAGAATGTCATGCGGTACAGGGAATAAATCAGAAAGGTGATCGGACTCCACAGTTATAGTGATCTTAGTGCATGTCGGGTACTCACTAAGTACCCAAATCGTAACTTATGCTACGCGTGTGCATTTCACTGAGACAGGCTGAGAAGGGGTTTCAGTCTGCGATGAAGGGGTAAGTAACCCCCCTTCCGCCATCTTGGATTAACGTAAATTCCTCTATATCTTAATTTCCATACTCAATATTTATAAACCAAGCTTGTCAAGGCAGAGAGAAATTTTAATAGATATTATGAAACCTTATTTTTTTTTCTTTTGTACACGATTCGTTTCACGTCTGTAAATGTTATCAAGAGTCGCCTCATTAATAAATCATTTCAGTCACACAAGGAAAAACACAGATATAACTGAAACTGTGCACACTTCAACATTTTGTTAAATAGTCTTCTATCCCATGTAAAACTTAGATTTTTATGTCCGGTCGAAAATTATGATTTATGGACATTTGTAAAAAAAAAAAAAATCCAAGTTGAAAGGGAAACTACCCCGTAACCGCGAGGTGTTGAGTGCCGTTTAGGGTTAAATGAGGTAAACGTGGAGCAGTGGCGGAATACGCGGTTGACGGAAAGGGAGTAAGAGACAGTATAATTTGCCATAGAAAGGCGTTTTCCATATTAATTCTAATGTCTAGACTTACACAGCACCGATCATGATTTCACATATTCTGCACTATAGCGGACGTGAACGAGCACACACGAGACAGTAAGGATAAGGGATTATGGAAAATTCCATCTTTTTAAGAGGGTCCAGCGTATCGTCCATATGAGCAATATGTCGTAGGTTTGGTGGTTCCCGAGGTACCGCCTTCCAACGTTCTGCTGAAAACAGCCGTACACGTTACGCCCCTATCCGTGTCACTACAGCCATAACTGTGAGGCATGTATGGTGCAATCTTACAAGAGGCGCTTGAAATGCCCACATAACATCTGAACGCATGGCTTCGCATGTCGCATCACTGACTCTGACACGGTCAAACAGTCCATGTGTGCCAAGGAACTAATGGCAACCTTGTTTCACACGATGGCACTAGAATTGCAATGCCCGTGTCAAATGTTGCGTGAACGATGGTCTCGCGTTGTCCGCGCATGT
This sequence comes from Clitarchus hookeri, assembly GCA_002778355.1. Lineage (NCBI taxonomy): Eukaryota > Metazoa > Arthropoda > Insecta > Phasmatodea > Phasmatidae > Clitarchus > Clitarchus hookeri. The sequence continues at coordinate 326,792 of NQII01000966.1, read as the reverse complement.
AATAATCTAGTGAATTCAGATCAGGGGAACGTGTAGGCCAGGCGATAAGACCCAGCACGACCCATCCACCTGGGCGTGAAATGCTCATCCAGATAGTTTCAAGTCACTCGAATGAAGTGCGCTGGCGCCCTATTATAAATGAACCACACGAGGTGCATCAAGTCAAACGCTATATTCTCGAGCATCACATGTAACTGTTTTTGCAGAGAGTTACAGTACGATTAGCCTGTCAAGCGCTTGGTGTCTGACGTGCGTTGAACCTCGACACCGAAATGGTATTATAATGCATTTCATATAAAAACACTTAAGTTCGGCAGACAATATGACCAGCCTACACACCATGTAAACAGTAAATACTCTCGTTTTCAAAATATTGTACGTAGAACTAAAGGTTTAGTTCAAAACTTAAATTATACTTACAACGTTTGCAGTTTAAATTATGTTTTTATAGTAATGTGCATTTTTTTTATATAGAATTGGGTAAAAAATATGTTTAGCAATTATGGGGAAGCATTCTGACAGTTACGGTCAGTGAAACGTTTCCAGCTCTGTGAAAGTCACTGCGCATGTTATCTTTATATGTCACGTTTATGCGAGTACCTTACTGAAATTATTGGAATATTTTATCGGTAGTTGATAATTTTTGTATTTAATTAGTTAAGCATAGTTGGTTGTTCGGGTGCTTCTGTAGTCAGTTTTCTTGCGTAAAATATACTATCGACACGTGTATGGCTTGGTCCGCCGTTTCCGGTGCCATTATATGTTATGAAGCGCCATCATGTATTTTAGTTCCGCAATTTATTAGTTCCGGGAAACCGGTTAAGTCTGTTTTTTTTACTGAACGATTCTGCGAATTATTTTGTATAATTGTCAGACAAGCGTGTCCAAGGATTGCCACGGAACAACGTGTGTTCAGGAGTTGCAAATAGTAATTATGAACCGTGAGAAAAAGTGTTTTGTAGATAATGTATTACGAAACGATTATTAGAATTGTACGTGGCCTATAATACCACCCATTCNGGTGCCATTATATGTTATGAAGCGCCATCATGTATTTTAGTTCCGCAATTTATTAGTTCCGGGAAACCGGTTAAGTGTGTTTTTTTTACTGAACGATTCTGCGAATTATTTTGTATAATTGTCAGACAAGCGTCCAAGGATTGCCACGGAACAACGTGTGTTCAGGAGTTGCAAATAGTAATTATGAACCGTAAGAAAAAGTGTTTTGTAGATAATGTATTACGAAACGATTATTAGAATTGTACGTGGCCTATAATACCACCCATTCCACGCTGTTTTGTTGTGTAAAAATAACACGTTTATTATATGGAAAATCTAACAAGTGTAAGGTTAACATTGACAAAAATATTTACGTACCTACGGAATGTGTTCATTATTCGCATCGGTACAAACAACATAACATTGATCGCGTTTTCTTCTTTCAGCGAGGTTAAAACATTACGGGTTATAATAATTTGAATATTACTTCCTTACGAAAAAAAATGTTCTACTGATCCATCAAAATAATACGTATGTAATTCAGAATTATACCGTGCTGCAAAACAATGCCGTCTCATGAAATACGTTCAACTAAAACCTCTCCCAACACCATCTACCCACAATAAAACAAGCAAAACTCAAGTAGTATAACTAAGCCATAACAAAAACAAAGTAGGCTGGAATGGTAACCTTCAATTTTTTTACATACTTTGTTTTCTTCATAGATAGAACAGCAGTGGTGGAAGGATATAAGGTAGCCGCGCTACATTTATAGAACTGTCAAAATTTAGTTAACTTTTATGAAATGGAGTACAGCGACACACACTCCACGTTCTCGTATAACACACTTTGTATACGAGAACGTGGTNTAACTTTTATGAAATGGAGTACAGCGACACACACTCCACGTTCTCGTATAACACACTTTGTATACGAGAACGTGGTGTGCCGACTACCAACAGCGCACGCGGTGAAGTAGAGAGATTTGGACGCCTCTTAACATGGAGGTCTTGAGAGCCGATGAGGGAGAAGCGAGATGAGTATGGAGCAGCACCGGAGTGCAAGGGTGGGGGAAACGGGACATCCCCGAGAAAATCTGCCGACCAGTGGCATTGTCCGGCACGATTCCAACTTGCGAAAATCCGGGGAGCGACCCCGCCTGGAATCGAACCCGATTCATATTGGTGAGAGGCGAGTAGTCTGACCACTATACCACCGCGGCTTCCTAGCGGATGAAGTTGCAGGGACCCGTAGCTCGGGATTCATCGAACCTGGATATTAGTTCACAAGGACAATTTGTTTTGAAATTTATGATTCTTAACCCGGTTCTTCCTACGTAAATCGACACATACTCTATACATATACAGACAACGAGGTAAATATGTGAAAATAATTATTTAAATAAACACAAATCAAATGCATGTCAAATAACATTTTTCATCCAGCCCAGAATGAAACGAATTTACATACGTAACGTGGTAACGTGTTGAAGAGAAATAGAACAATACATACACATGGCATTTGTTATGTTCATATAAGTGTATTTTAACTTTCATTACTTTGTGTGGTATGTTATCGAAATGTTAAAAGTACTCGGCCACTCAGATGTGTTTATTGTTGTTATGTTAAAGGAAACGCTCAGCTTATCAACATGTCTTTCTCAGAAAAGGATTATACGAGTGCATTCCCTGTAGGACTAAAGAACTGCTGAACGTACGGTAACTCCCNCTGCCACAGGAAATGTTCTGGCTCATTCGAGAGTAATTCAAGAGGGTGGAAACCTCAAACGTGACGGCTTGAGGCCCCGCCTCTGCTCGGACTTCTAATTCGTCGGATCTTCATCTCCTCTTCCCCCTCGTTGTTACGTGGCGACGGCCGCAGCGCTGCCAGCGGTCGGTCCCGTTCAACTGAGGCAGCTCGTTAAGCCCGCATTCTTGGTGTTAATTACCTCGCCCTTTTATCTCCCGCATCGCCCTCTTCCTTCGCACGTCGTCTGACCTGATCCATCGCCCAACAGGGCTAACACCCCCGACCGCGGGGCGGAAGATGCGGATACACTTTAACTGTTATTTCTCGGGGTTGGCAAAGCGATAGGCCCGGAGAGAGCGCAGAGGTGGCGTGTTATGAAATAAACAAGGCAGACACCCAGAGGGAGAGGGAAAAAAAAAGGGCGTGAGCGTGGGAAGGCGAGAGGGAATTACTTGTCGTGAAAATACTAGAGGGCATCGCGCCGGCTTCACGCGTGTGTGTACGCATTGCGCGGAGGAGGCGCAAAGGGGGAGATATGTTTAAAATATTCATGAAGTGCTCTTACGGCGACGGTTTAAAAGGGCGTGGGGCCCAGCCTGAAGGGCCGTGAAAGACAAAGAAGAGTGCTTCGCGTTTTCCCACCTCTGCGTTTCGAACTCAATTTCGCGAATTTTTTTTCTCTCTCTCGGTGCGCGGGAGGAAATAATTTACAAGTTGTAAACCATGTGAATAGCAACTGGCATGATACTCGTAAAAACACCAGACCTATCTAAGTACATTACTGAACTTTGTGTCTGCTAGTGCAACTTTGTAGCATCTGTATGATTGAATTGAACATTAACATTTATTTACGTTTCACTGAAACTGCTCCATTGTTTGTATATTAAAATTTGAATATAGATAATTAATTCAAGGCGCACTGTAAAAAGCACTTTAAAGCTTCCTGCAAAGCAAACAAAAACATTTCTTTGAAGCTGCTTTGTTTACTGTGACAAAAACATCCTTTTATTCTGAAAGAAATTTTTTTTTAAATTTGGTTTGTTGACATTAAACTTTTTAAAATACTTTTGTTTAATGGCAATTTAACCTATATGTACAGTAAAGACAACATTTAAGTTTAATTTACAGTAAAAAATATTTTTATATGAAAATGTTAAATGATATAAAAATATTTATTTAATATATTGTAGTTTTTTGTAAGATTTGAAACCTATTAATTGGCGATTTGCTCAAAAAAATTCGTTAGATCATCAATACAGTGGTTTAAACTTAAAAATACTGTATCTTATTTTACCAGAAAGAATACTACTGAATTATTGTAACGACAAGGCAAGCTTATAATTGCCATTGATATACAGATCCGAACAAATTTTTCTTGTGGCACACCGATTTCATAGTGGTTCACTTTTGCTCATAAATTTCTTTGCGGCAACAATGCGTGTGTTGCAGGAGGAGATAAAATGTTTTGGAAGTGGCGGTCCCCTGGAAAAGATTTTATTTAAAAAGGGAAATGGGCAACGCTCCCCCTTATCAAAACTGCAATTTCAAATGAAAATATGTGGTAGATATATACTCCAAATTCAATAAAATTGCACCACATGACTACGTCAGAAGTTATTTATTCTTTGTGGACTCAAGTTGTGTAATAAAGTACTCGAAATCGCTAAGGTGACCAGTAGACGAAGTTTTCGGGTAATAATCCACTGTCAGCAACAGTTTTGTTTAATGTTTTTTTAATATAAGTTTATTTCATGGAACCAATCAAGCAGCTCCCAGTTAGCCTACTGCAAAAAATAAAACGTGATAATTGGTCAACCCTCACAAAACAATCTAGCTGTTAACATCAAACTTTACAGACAGCTCATGTACGAGAAGTCTCCCTATAACGGACTTACCAACAATCTGCTCCAACCTATTTGTCGAATTATAAATATTAGAGTAATGGAATTACATGACTTAAAACCATGTCATCAAAATTTGTTGTATTAATTTTATAATTGTATTTAATATGTTAGGTTTTACACACTTATGGACAAAAACTAAGGATGGGGCACGTCTCCACATGTAATGTCGTGGAGCAGCATTTCAAAGAGGTAAGTGAGTACAAATCTTATTATAACATCGTTGAGAAGTTAAGTGGAAAGTGAAGATCAGTGGTCAATTAAAAATTATAATAATGCAAAGGAATTGAGATTTGGGGGCAGCAGGACAGAGAACAGATACGTCCATGCGACAGGCGGTAGGCAAGATAAACGCAATCCTCGCCAGGCGATTTTTATGGAACCGGCTGCATCGCAGAGCACTCAATGTGGAATTGTCGACGACGAGCTCTTGAGGCATCATGGACCATTCCTCTCGTAGCGCTAGCGCACCTGCGGACTCATTGCTGACGTCTGGGAACCGTGCGCGCCAGTCCTTGTGGCGAGCATCTTCATCTCCAACAGCTCAGCGACAACCGCTGCACGACCAAGTGTAGGGTTGCCCGTACATGAGAGAGAACTCGGNCACCCCGCGAAAGACGCACGTGAGGAAGGAAAACCGAGGTGAAGTAGCAGTCACAAGCATCTGACATTATGACTCCCTAAACAACTCGGCCACCTGTGAACCGGTGACTTGTGACGATGTTGGAATGGGTAATTGCAACGTTCCTGCTCTCTGCAGGTGAACATTACGTCCGGAGTAGCTACTGAAACTAAAGCGGCTGCTATCTGCAACGAGCAATCGAACCCATTGCTGAGGTCCCTAGACCTTGCATTACCGGTATCACGGCATACGCCATCTCCGACGCATAGGCGTCAGCTGTACACACAGTGCAGGTCGCCAAGCGAACTAACAACACTTGTGCAGTCCCCTGACCACGGTAAGACGCGATATCTGATGTCTAGTAGACGTTGCATGAGTCTCGTGATTCAACCCGATGTATAAGCGCCGACTGCAGGGGATTTTTTGCATATTGAGTATTGAGCACCTCCTAAAATATTTTTGGAGGGCTCCGCGCCCCCAATATTTCAGCCCTTTGAAGCCATCAATATCACGTCACATGTTCTCTTTTGGACAAACGATTGCGCTGCGAGCAGTGTTTTTTAGTGCAGTACAACGTGCATATGTTCCCACAAACATTAATTCTGGCCTTAAGTCATTGCACTTATTCACGTTTTTTAGCTACCACTCCTTATTTTGGAGCACCCGCCAATATTTTTTTACAAGTCGGTGCCCCTGACCCGGTGTCTACAGTCGATCTCTCTTCGCCTGAAGGACAATATTCCGGTACTCTTGTCACTGTGTTCGCTCGTGGATGACCACTGCTAAAGCTTCCTACAGTTGTACCTGTCGTTCGAAATGCCGTCCGTCCAAGCTCGTGACACGTTACGTTGCGTGATCTTGAACTCCTCGGTCACAGTAGCCGCACTTCGATATTCTTCCAGCTTCCAAATGATTCAGCTTCGGGTTAAGTCGTCTCGATGTTGTATACGGGGCAGACTGTTGGCCATATCGGACATAAGGCAGCAGCTCAACGTCGTTCAACGATGACCACTGTGCGATAACTTCCACTGCAAAGGTTCGTTCACCGCTCTGGTGCGTTATGCCCTTCGCACAAGCCCACAGCACGTAATGCTACTTATATGCGCATGCTGTACCATTTCAGACAATAGGCGATGTACTGATGGGATTTTTGGTCGGTTATGCCTGGGTGTTTCTATGTTATGTTATTTTTTACAGGTTGTCCTTAATTTTTACATATAATTGTAATGACATTATGATGTTAATATAAGTTAACTCATTCAGTAAATAGATTGTGAATAATAACTGGGAATTATATGCATACTTCTTTAGTTATAACAATAAAGTAAACAAAACCAAGATCAAATAACTTATAAGGCAACATGACAACAAACCAGAAAAGAGGAAACTGAATAAACAATAGTGTTTATGACATAAATTGTAGTTACTAGTGATTAAAAGCGACGTGTTATATTTTTTTCCTTCTTAATACAACTTAAAATTGCGATAATATTAAGGGATTGAACTTGAAGTATTTTAATTCCCAAAGGAAAGGGATAAAAATATTCGCGGTGCGTCGTCGATTCCATAGATGATCCACCGAGAAACGATGCCAAGAAAACCTTTCCCCGGCGGATACCGCCACCGTTGCAAGATAATGCATTTGTATTCACGCGGACAGTTGCAAAAAAAAAGGTGGGGGAGGAAGACTTCTCGACCTGCGAAGAATTCATCTTAACGTCAGTCCCAACCGGAGTTGGAGACCGCCCAGGATGCGGGTAGAAAGAGGGGGTGAAGGTTTGGGAGGGTCGGACGTTACGAAATGGCGCAGNGGAGGGTTGGGATCGTCGAACGAAGTGAGGGTTGGTCGGTCGGGTGTCTCACACACCAAGGCGGTTTTTGGAGGGGGTTGGAAATGCGGTGGTAACCCCGCAGCTCTGGGGGCGATCAACACCGCCTAACCCCCACCACCGACCCTCTGTCCACCAACCCCGTCCTCCGCTCAGACGCAGCGGCGGGCTTCGGCGAAAGGCCCATTGTGCCGCCGGGAGGGGGTACGGCTTCATTGTTCACGCGAGGATTGTAAGCCTCATTAATTTCACGCAACAATGGTCCCGCGAGCACAGTCGCGTGGGAGAAAAATGAGGGGTGAGTGCGTAACTAGAAGGAAGGGGAAGTGAAGAGGTCTACTGACATCCGTTTCCTCCTCGGCCGATCCTGACACGACGACGATCCTGAGATATGTTTCCAGTTTTCGACGAAAAAGTCTGCAACAATGGCTGCCTCCCCATTTTTTTTTTAATTGGAAAAAAAAAATACATGCATATTCGCACCAGCATGTTACATGGTGCGAGTTTGAGTATTACTGGATACCCGGAAATTTCGCGAATTCATCTGAAGACAAGAAAAGGCTTCCGCCTATCGAGGGCGAGCAGCGATAAGGGCGACACTACCATGGGCGTCAAATGCTCCATCGCCGTTAAGTGCAAGGCTCTAAACTGGCGTGAAGTGTTCTCGTTGCACTCCGTGAACCTGTGGGACTTTCAGTTGTGACCCCATTATTTTATTGGTGGAAAGTCTGTAGGAAGGTTCACTGCAGAGGCCTGGAGTACTTTTGTACGCATTTGACGCGTGTATTTTCAGATAGCAGCGCTTTAAAATTGCCGTTTTTAGCCATTTTGGAACTACTCACAAACGGTACTTAAAATGTACGTGACGTCTTGAAAGCCCATCTACAGCACTCGTGTGAAGTGTGTGTTCTGTTCGTAGACCAGCAAATTGTACTCATGTTTAATAGTTTCGAGGGGAAAACGTGTTTTTCAAACAACACACAGCAACGCGATTCAAGCTCCAGGTAGGAGCTCGTGCACGCACTCCACGAGTTTCTACTTTTATTATACTGGACCACAAGTTTGTTACGCAACCCCCGCACGACTATCGAACAATAACGAGCCTGCAAGGAGGAAAAAAAAAATGGCCGCATCCGGTACTGCTAGGTCTGGAATTAAATCGAAGCAACTCCCAGTGCAACTTATCAATGCTCGAGTACACAAAGTATTGTGAAGTCTAGCTTGTGGGGGAAATGAACGGGTGAAATGTCCGCGTCTACAACGTCGATTCCTGTTCCTAAACCAATGACTTTCGTGATCTGTTTGAAACATTCGCACGCTGTCTAATGGGCTGAAAATAATTTGCGTGTTGGTGTGATCCGTTGGGCTCGACTGCTAAATACCTGACGGCTCCGTGCCTAACGATCATTGCCAAACAGAAAGTGTATCCACTCATACACGCATGCCACTGCAACGTTACTTAATACTCTCCCCCCCCCCCNCCCCCCCCCAACTCCTCGCCTTGGCAAAACGTGCGGAGTGATGGGAAAAGGGGCGACTGTATATTAGCGACACAAAAGAGCGATACTCGGGTGCTGCCAACCAGACGTGATTTCATGAAATACGCCGCTGTCGGCAAGCAAAAGCTTTTTGATAGAAGGAGGGGGGGGGGTGAAAGAGTTGTGTATCTCCTGTGACATAAACGTTTGCTATTTAATTTTCCCGCGGGGGCTGATATCGTGACTGAAACGTCCAGTGGCCATAGCTCTCCTGTATTTTGTTTTGTAATTAACTTAAATGCGATTGTTAAAGCCTCTTCTTTTTATTTCAGGTAGACAAAATGAGTTGGGCTGAGAAAATTTGGTCGGCACTTAACAACGAGGTCGTGAGAGCCGACGAAAGTGAAATGAGGCGAGAATGGAGCAGCGCCGGAATGCAAGGGCGGGGGAACACGGGAGATCCCCGAGAAAACCCACTAACCATCGGCATCGTCCGGCACGATTCCCCACGTGCGAAAATCCGGGAGTGACCCGGCCGGGGAGCGAACCCGTTTCACCATGGTGGGAGGCGAGCAGTCTAACCGCTCAGTCACCGCGGGTCGTTTCAGGCAGCCTACGTTTTCGCGTTACGGCCAATCACGTCGTTCTCGACCGTAGCTCTCGCCCCGCTTTCCGGACGCCCGTTGGAAAATTTATAGACGGTGCCAGCAACCGATGCGATGTGCGAGAGAATTTAGGAGAAACTTGGATGAAACTTTGTGCTCACAATCTCGCTCTCCAAGCGCAAGTAACATTTCTTCCGAGCAGATGGAGATGGGAACGTATCTCTACGGCAGCTTGCCCGGCACATGGTGGACCTCTCGTACTCTGGCGCTGTCGTAGTGTAGGGACGGAACTTCGAGGGTCTACGTGAATGATTTGCATATCTCTCTCCCTTTTTGCAATGCTGCACAGCATCGTGGTTACACGCCACTTTCCGTCTCTCGAAGTGAATAACCAATACTGCAAGTACTTATATGAATGCGTGCTAAGACAGAAAACTGTGACAAAGTACTTCAAATTAAAAAAAAAAACGTTTTACAGGGAAGTGTTTTTTTTGTCATCCTTGCGAATGACACCATCTTCCTTCACGCATTCATACGTCAAAGATGAAATTGTGAAAATACGATACGTTACGTATTCTGTACTTAAACCTTTCCATTACACATGGTCGTAGTTTACATACCCGACTTGAAGTAGTAATCTCTTGACCGAGGAACAAACATTATACACGAATACTTTGACCTAAGTGGAGTCTACTATAGTTAAAACAGAAAGTAACGCGGTGGTATTAATTACGCCACTTAAATTTCGAAGAAAGCATTCAGAGTTCATTAAAAAATTTTCTGGGAATAATTTTGTTTATTTTTCAACCTAATGTATGTGGAACTAATCTTATATTATCACGCGTATTTTCACAAAAAGAAGGTAAAAAAATTGAGAATATACTTAAAAATTCAGAATAGAATCTCGGTCACTATCACACTACTGTATCACCACGTAAGTCATAACAGTTCTAAATCACATTTGATACGTTAAAAAGCTGAAAACATAAAACAATTTCCAGATCAAATAATCCAAGCAAAATTTCCTCCGAGATTCGGATTAAAAGACTGGCTGTTTCTTTGGTGTTTGTCACTTCTCCTATGAATACACCTTGGTATTTTCTTTAACATTATGCTACGAGATTCCGCAGAAACAGGAATTAACTCCAGGTCTTGTAACGGAACAGTAAGTAGCGTACTTTGGAATCTACACGTATGCATTTTAAACTGATGCAGTCTCTTGGTGTCTCGCCTGCTTCCAATCGACTCTCAAGTATTTATTGTCACAAGGAGAGAAGGTTGAATGTGGAGAAATTTAAACGGCCATTAACATCGAGGTCTTGAGAGCTGATGAGTGTGAAGTGAGTGATTGTGCCAGAATGCAAGGGTAGGGGAAACGGGAGATCTCCGAGAAAACCCACCGACTAGCGGCATCGTCTGGCAAGATCCATACATGCGAAAGTCCGGGAGCGACCTCGCCGGGAATCGAACCCGGTTCACCCAGGTGAGATATGAATAGTCTGACCACTACACCACCGCGGCCCCGTAGGGGGTGGGGTTAAGTTCTTGTGGGACAGGTGAAGCAAAGTGTAGAAAAGGGCCTTCTGCTTGGTGTAGTGAGATAGTTTTCTTCAGCCAATCAAATCACATCGCTCTGGCGTCTGCGACGAGTTATTTGCAAACCTTAAAATAGCATTATATTAATTTTACATGCGGATACAGCGTTTAATTACGGCGTTATCGACGAAGAAATTTACGTGCATGCATATAGGCCTAATCCGTGAGTGGTGGTGTGGCTGCTGATTTGTGTATTCGTATCTACCGTGTCGTTGGTCGTTAAACTGTTTTGTGCGTTGTTTCAAGTAACCGAGAATGAACTATACTCGACAGTCNATCTACCGTGTCGTTGGTCGTTAAACTGTTTTGTGCGTTGTTTCAAGTAACCGAGAATGAACTATACTCGACAGTCTACGGCGGAAATGAGGGACCGCCAATACTTCGGCTAGATTCGGGAATGCCGGACGCACCCGAAGTTCATCAGCTCAAACTCTCCAAAGCACATTACAAGGCTGCACAGAGGAGATATTCTGGTTTCTCAGTCCCAGAATCAAACGGCGTTCTTACCTAGCGAACGGTCAAATGCTTAGCACACAACTTACACACGAGTTGTGGAATGTCATTACGCTACTTGTGTGTGTTTTTTACAACTAGAATACTTGAATTACGCACATTATAATTTTTTTGTAGAAATGTTGGGGGTGTGTTAAATTTAACAATTGTCAACGTCACTATTCCATAGCTTGATTTTCTCTTTCTTGCTGTAAATTTATAAGCCTGAGGACACAAGCATAAGCAAAACTGTTTCCCCTGTGATGACCTGAAAGGTCAGTTCTGAAACAGGCACGAATCCAGGAATTTTGTTGGGGGGGGGGTGGTCAACACGGGCGTGGTAGGGGTAGAGCCGAGAGGAAGACTGCGGAGGCTGGGGTCACTGTAACTGAGAAGAAATAACGAAGTTGCGAAAATGATGTGCATGCACAAACACATTGCGACGCTAGCGCTCACCGCCCCGGGCGTCTTCATCTTTTCTACTCTGCGCCGTGGCTTACTCTTTGCCCGGCTCGGATCCCCTCCCTTTTTCAACCCTGTTCCTCCCTTCCTTGATTTCCCCTCCACTCGTGCGTCGTAATTTTTTTGTCAACGGGTCAGTTTATTTAAGTCCTTGCACACCTTGAGCCCCTCCTATTTCTACGCTCGGTTGTCGCCCGTACGAATCCCAGAGGAGCTGCAACATGATTTAAGCTGTCGAATGTATCGTCCTTAGGACGTTTGCTGCGATGAGGCACCATCTATCATATTTCGTCGCATGAGTTGCCGTGATGTGGGAGCAATTTAAAACGGTTAGTCGTGGACAGTGTGTTGTGTGTTAGCTGGGCCTCTTTTTAATTGTATTTAACGATTGTGTGGCGTAAATGTGTTGCCTTGAGCATGCGGTGAGTTAGTTTTTTTTTTCTTCAAAATTGTGGTTTTGGACGCCAGCCCAAATTTGGTTTCGGCTTAACTGAAATCCCAGCTTTGCTGTGTGTTTCCAGTTTTAACTTGTGGTGTCTGGTTTTGTTTTCTGCCCAAGAATGTTTCAACCTTTTTTTTCAATATGCTTCGTGTCCACGACTCTCGCGTTGGGCGTAGTAGCTTTTAAATGTGTTTGTTTATTATAACCTTAATCGCTGGAACTTTGACATGTCATTTGACTGCCTCAACTGATACTACACTTTTAATGCTGTTTTTCAATAGAGGTTTTAACACTCATTTTTGTAATTGCTCATTTTTACCAGTTTAGTTAGTGTAACGCTTTAATTGTATTCTGGAAATTATAATCGTTTTAAATCATTATTATATTGGAAATTTTCCTTTCACGTTTTAAATATTTTCTATTTTACTGAGCAATTCATTCATTAATTCTACGTTTTCTAATACGTTTTGTTAAACTTAAAATATTTTGCATGGACCTGGAATCTTGTAACGTTTGTGATTGTCAGCCTTAGTTAATGCCAAAATATTTCTAGCCATTTTTAGGATGCTGGCTGTTATTACAAACATATATTTAGCAAAATACAAGTATTAAATCAGTTTTGTTGTTCGTAATTATTTGCGCTTCAGCACAACATAATAAAATTTACCAGATATATAAATACCCCACAATACACAACTCTCAATATGTTTTTCCTGTGTGAAAATGAACCCTGTTTGACTGGATGTTATGACAACTGCCAGGGCATTTACACGCCGAAACACTACACACCGGAAAAAAATAAAAAATAAAAATTATTTTTAAATCTTAAATTACTTTAATAACCGAAATTATACGGATGTAAAATGGAGCCTTGTGATGTGATATAAGGGTAGTCACTTAAGCTACCAAACCATGAGTATTACGACAGTTTTTCTCACGAAATGTTATACATAACAGTTGTAATTTCTAATTGTTTCTATTCCCTGTATTTTACTAAGAGTTGACCTTCAAGAGCCGCACAGACTGCCTGTAAACCTCTCTTGAATACGTGCCTTGTCTCAAACAATATCGTGTTTCGCCACCACGCCACGTGAGCGAGGAACTCAACGACCAGAGCCGGCGATGGTGTTTATTTTACGTTCGTCCCGGCCAATATCTTCCTGATCGTCAGCCGCGGGAGGGATCACCTCGAACGCCATCAGCGTCGGATCTCGTACGACGAGGCCATGTTTACAGATCGCGGCCTCTAATCGGCAATGACATTTTTTTTTCCCCTCCATCCTTCAAGGCGATAGCTTGTTCCGGATATCCGGCGACGAATGCCCGCCTTGCTGATCCGCGGGGGGCGAAAAAAAGGACGGAGGACGAACAGGGTCGTAAAGGAAAAGGTGGAGGTGACGTACCCAAGTCGGGAGGGGAGGAAAAAAATAATAGAATCTCGTGGAGAAGGTTTCAGATGAATATTTCAAGACGTGAAACGTCCTGTACGACTGTAAAAATAACAGGAAATAAAGGGGAAATATCGTGCCTCGTGAAGGACAGGAAGAAACATTTTTCTTAGACCACATCCCCATCNCAAGATGCACCAGGTGGGGCAAGCCCCCCGCCACTCCTAATGTAAGCATTCAATATGGCAATTTTCCCCAACTGACTTGCTATCGACCAAACACTGCTGCCATAAGCAAGTGTAATTAATAATTGAACAGGGGTGATTTTTTGAGAGAGTTCGCGCCCATTTGAAATTTGTAGAAATTACTTGAGTATAGAAAAGCGTTGAAAATATGTGACAATAATTACGGGAATTAGTCCGTGATACACATTGGAAAATAATTTTCGGAACCATAAAAATTTAATGTGCATGTTTTCAAGGCACAGCATAATTTATAAATGTAATTATTGTTTCATGATTAGGTTAATAGTGTACCTTGTGTTTGCTTTGCCACATTTGCCTTGGAGACATTTCTTCGCCATTTAACTCTGTACAGAAAATATGTAAGTGGTGTTTGTAAATAGTATCATTTTTGTGACAGACAAGCGTACACGAGTTTTGTCTCTGCATTAAGCACTTCACCTCTAAACATTGTACGTTCGTGGTCAGATATACCGGGGATAGAGTGACATAGGAGTTACACTTACACGTATGGCCGAGGGATTAGAACAACTCTCATATCAGGTGTTGCGCAGTGCGTAGGTGACAGAACGTCCAAACGGCACCACCAAAACGCAGTACTTTCAACAAATGATATTTTTTTCTTTAAGACTTCCGTCTAAACAGCAGGTAAGGAGAGAAATCACGTATGCATGCGTATGTGTCTACATACAGTATGGAACTGAACTCCAACCACAAACTTCAACAGGCGATTCCTCATAAAAAAAATAGGTCGAAAATACGTACACGATCTATACCCTAAGTCTATTCGGAAAGGGTGTAACTACCCTTGAAAGTCTAGTTGAAGCAAATGATTTGTTGCTTAGTTCTGGATGCTGAATTTTGACGAAGTACAGAGCACAAAAATACGGCCTCCAGCATCAACCCCCATCCATGAACTGGGAGGTGTTGGCACCACATTTGTGCACATAAAAATGTAACTGTGCCACTTTGTTTGTTGTTTCCTGTGGATTTGTAATCCACNGTTGGCACCACATTTGTGCACATAAAAATGTAACTGTGCCACTTTGTTTGTTGTTTCCTGTGGATTTGTAATCCACAGTATAAAGTAAACAAACAAACATTCCATCTTGTGTTTTTTAAGCTAACTGCCGTCGTTTTCGAGAAATAAATTCATGACGACGAAGGCCAGGTGGAGTGGTGATGGAGCAACAGTGAAACTACAGAGTGGTTAAATGGGTGTGTCCCGAAAAAAAAAACACTGGCCAATGGGGACGTCTGCCACGTTTCCCAGATACGAAAATGGAACTCGAGTCCGATTCGCCGTGGTGGCAGTCTGGCCACCGTGCCACCACGGGCCCTACTCGCATATCAGAGAGAGGGAGAGTCTGTTGGGGTAGGTATGGGTAGCACGTGAAACACGACTTGTTACAACATTGCATAGTGTCGTTTAATGCAGCAACATCACGCGCCAACAGTAAATGTGTTGCTATATGTCGGACGTCGAAAGTCACTGTTGGAACATTCGGACGTCACGTTGACGCAGTCCCAATATGGTCTACAATGCGATGTCCGAAGTAAGGTCTCAGAATCTGACCTCTACATCGCAGTAAATTCAGCATATTATTGTGTTGTTACATAGTGATTTTATAAATATTGCTGAATTATTGATTATTTAATATTACCGGGATGGGTTATTTGAATATTTATTTATTCTATACGCTTTAACTGTAGATATTATTTTTAATAAATTTTCCGACATAAATTAATCACATTTTTTAAACTTTGCATTTTAAAAGTTTNAACTGTAGATATTATTTTTAATAAATTTTCCGACATAAATTAATCACATTTTTTAAACTTTGCATTTTAAAAGTTTAACCATAATTTTAAATAGCTTGAACCGAACGAATCATTTATTTTTATATACGTAATTTTTTATTAGCATTTCGTTACGTTTGTTTTGAGAAAGCCCACCTTGCACATCCATTGTTTACATTTGCAATGTAAACATTCCAGGAATGCACGCGAAATTATTGGAGTATTCTTCTTTTTCTATCAACTTAGAACAAGTTTGGGACAAGAGTTCGGTTTTCTGAATGGATTAAATTGGGACACAGGTTGATTTGGGACACGGGAGCTTGGGACAGCACCATGCCAAACATAGGGTCACATGCACCAATCAGCATGTCCTTGTCCTAAGACACAGGTTGGGATAGCGCGACTGTAGACAGGCCTTAACTCGCTACCTATCTACCACACCGTCTGCCTGTGTGTTTACAAACGGTGAAGAGTTTGAGTTAAAGAAGATAAAATGTGTTGCATGGAAGATATATTCATAGGATGTTTAGAGGAAGAAAAAGAAATTGGTATGGAATTTGTGTACATATTTCAGAATTTTTTTGGGAAAAATTAATGGAATACTTTATTTTTAGAAGAAGAAGAAACATTGTATTACAAGGAACTGTTAACGTGATTTTTGGTGTATATGGTGTGTAAATAGTCTGCGTGTGTGAGGGATTTATAGTAAATATTTATTTGAAGATATGTCTAATAGTTATTACTTACCCTTAATTCAAAGTGTATATTTGGTGCAACGTTTGTTGCAACAGGGCGGTACACGTAGATTGATACGTGAGAAAAGCGTAACTGACATATACACATTACAGAGAACAAAAAGTGATGGGAATATTACCAGTAGGCCCTACATCTTTGCTTTTATCGGTGGTAATGAAAAAAAATATAGAGTTTACCGTTTATGTGAGGAATGTAATTCAGCGATGGTGGATATTTCATTCAACACGCATTCTAAATTATATGTGTTATGTAAAACTATATGTGAGGCATGGGAACTGCTTGGGTAGGAATACAGAACATTCACTTTCTGAGCGGGGAGGTCGCCCAACCGCTCGCTGTCTACCTGCAGCGGGGCGTGGTGATCTTTCCTAGGGGAAGGGCGGGCGAGCTAAAGAGACACAGCGCTCCGTGCGGCGAGGAAGAGAGTTACGTTCAGTTCATCCTCGGAGGCGGAGTCAGTCGGACTCCCTGCAGGCATGCGCTCGGCTCCATTGCCTATATTACACATTTCCAAGATGGCGGACGTATATCACAAACATATTAGCGATTCACAGCGCAGTTGCGAATGAGCAATGGTCGGGGTAGGACGTGTACTTAGTGTGTAATTACTCTCTCGGTATATGTACTCACTCTCATAACGTGCACTTATTCATTACGCAATTACTTCTAATTACACGTTAATTACCCTGTACGGGTATCGAAGTAAGTACTGACCTTCACCCCCCTTTTTTTTCTTCCCCTACCCTCCAGAATACCTCGAAAAATTGCAAAGTCCCACAAATGTCGCTTGGGCACTTTGTCCACAGAAAGGGCACCCCACANGGTCGGGGTAGGACGTGTACTTAGTGTGTAATTACTCTCTCGGTATATGTACTCACTCTCATAACGTGCACTTATTTATTACGCAATTACTTCTAATTACACGTTAATTACCCTGTACGGGTATCGAACTAAGTACTGACCTTCACCCCCCTTTTTTTTCTTCCCCTACCCACCAGAATACCTCGAAAAATTGCAAAGTCCCACAAATGTCGCTTGGGCACTTTGTCCACAGAAAGGGCACCCCACAAGCAATGTCCAATCACAGAACACCTCAGAAGAGGTGGGAGAACCCGTCAGCCAACCACAACACATCTCCCAGGGTGAAAGGGGGAGGGGGATGATCTGTTTCCCAGGTTATAGGTTGCCGGCAGTTAGTACCACTCTTTCTCCGAGACACCTTCCCTGGTTAATCAAATGGCACTTAGGACACTGATGACACCCTAGCATGCTCAAACCCTACTCGCTATCCCTACTACACCTACTCATGTGAGATGCTTCTTGCAGAAAAATTACGCGAGGAAGTATATTCATGGAAGGACAGTACCGTGTTGCTGGTAGAAACAGTCAGTGAAATGCATAGTTAGTGCTCAGCTGGTCATCATCCACATACTAATCCTCACTCTATATTTCAATTCAAACAATTTATTCTTTGTTAAAAAGGAACAGTTTCCCTCCCGCTTCCGGTGAAGAGTGCTAGGAAAAATGTAAGTTTTAAATTATCATTATTGTTGGGCGAGTAAAATGACTCTCCCATTTGAAAGTGAAAGTTGTTTGCAAGTGGTTGTGGGAGATGGTTGGTGATTAGTCGTGATACGGGTGTTAGCATTGTAACGTTTTGTTAAAAGGCTAAGGGTGACGGAACTTTATTTTTATAGTGGGCTCCGAACAAGAACATTTGCTGTACCCAGATATCGAGTGGTACCATGGACTCTGCACGAATCATCACCAATTTAGTCTCCTCACCACTTGGGGTGAGACGCCTTAGAGCTCAAGGTCACCGAGTACTCCATACACAGTGATGGAGATGGCGCAAGGCACGTGGGTGTTTTGGGCACCGCTTACCATCCGAGGTCTTCAGCGCTTGACGAGGGAGGAATCAAGCGGAGGTGGAGCAGCGAAGGAATGCAACGGCGGGGGTGAACGAGAGCACCCCCGAGGAAATACCACCGGCCAACGGAAACGTCCGCGACGTTACCCACATGCGTCTAGGTGGACCCTGCATGGAATTCAACTGGGTTCTCCGTGGTGGGAGGCGAGTTAACTAACCAGAACGCAGAAGCAATTGATTCCCCAAACTCACGAGTTCATTTCGTCCCACCACTCCTCCCTCCGTTCAACAAAAAAATTATATTCTGGTTTCAAACACACAC
Source organism: Clitarchus hookeri (assembly GCA_002778355.1). Taxonomy (NCBI): domain Eukaryota; kingdom Metazoa; phylum Arthropoda; class Insecta; order Phasmatodea; family Phasmatidae; genus Clitarchus; species Clitarchus hookeri. Next base: position 308,239 of record NQII01000966.1, on the reverse strand, counting down.
AGACACTTTCTCTCTTTCTCTCTCTCTCTCTCTCTCTCTCTCTCTCTGGTGGTAACCAACGAAGCTAAGTGGATCACATGGTAATCTGGTTGCGCGGATAAGGGCGCGAAGTTCTGACTTCTACATACGCGCTGGATAAGTTAAATCTTGTGTGTGTCTCTATGTATTCAGATCTGTAGGTTTTTCACGGTGCAGACTGTTCACGATTATTAGAACACTTTTGAAACCAACCTTCAAAAAATGTCACTGCCCCTACCAGTACATACTTTAATGTGCACACTGACTCGCAAGCACACAGTAAAGTTTGACAACTCCCAGAGCTGTGGTTTTGGAGGAAGGTGATTGACACTGTTGTCTAAAGGGCCAATTTACTACTGAAGTAAACACAGGGCGATTGGAGTTCAAAAAAACAATCTAGTTTTATTATTCCTTGAACAAGTTATAATTCACTCACGAGCTCTAGAGACAACTCCTTCNGTTCCTGTACGTAGATTACGTATAGTTCGCGTCGTGGGGGGGNGTTCTTTTATTACCTAACACAGAAAAGTAATGACAATCAAATTTAAAATGTTGAATGGACGGTTGTAAAATTGTAGTCAAAAACACTTTTCAGTATATAACACTACAATGAACGCGATGATTAAAATCGATGCAGCACCGTTCGTTGCGCGGCAACAACAATGCGAACTGCAATGACAGATGTAAAAAAGGAAAGACTTCGACATTTACAGTCAGCTCTCGTGGGTCACTTAATCTTTGTGACAATTCACTGATGCAGGCTCGGTCGGAGGCAATGAGTTAGGTAGGTGACAACTGCTCTTCAATCAATTCTCCCCTCCTTCAATTGCGTAGTCATTGATTCATCGATGTGACCTCGCGCCGAGGAGCGCTGAAATGAATCTGCGCCAATAGGGCGCTTTTGAAATGCCTCCTATTGTTCAGGGCTTCATTTGTAGAATCCAGGGAATGAAGATTAATTCTGCGAAAGAAAGTCAACGTGAATTAAGCCGGGGGAATATGAAAGGATTATATCACGCTCATTAATACAGGTCCCAATTCTTTCGTAGGCTAAAGCATGACACAAAAATTCTAACGGAATTAAAAAATTCATATTGCGGTGTGAAAAAATTATGATATTTGTAATTTTTTTACGTGTTTTTGTTCAGGTTTGCATGTTTACGTGGATGGTTGTAAAAATGTGTGAATGTTTCTACTTTTGTAATACAAAATCACTTAATCAGAAGTAAAAATTGAGCGAATGAAGAGATTTTGGCCGCTCTTGAATCGAGGTCTTGAGAGTCGACCAGAAGAAAAAAAAAANTAAAAATTGAGCGAATGAAGAGATTTTGGCCGCTCTTGAATCGAGGTCTTGAGAGTCGACCAGAAGAAAAAAAAAAGGTGATAATTTCGCCAAGCCACTGAAATTAGTAGTAAAATAACAGGACTCATACTCACAGTAGTTNGAAAAAAAAAAGGTGATAATTTCGCCAAGCCACTGAAATTAGTAGTAAAATAACAGGACTCATACTCACAGTAGTTGTCGCTTAGATACAATAGTTGAAAGTTTATTGATTTTAAGTGATAACTGTTTCCTAAAGGTTGTTCACAGTGAACTGACCTCTTTTAAAAGCCCTGCTAAACATATACTTCTGTGTACCCTTCCACTATATATAGAATTAACATTACCATGGGTCTGATCACTTTATTTATGTGGCGGGAGAAACTGTGAAATTATTTTAAAAGTAAATATTTGACAGATTTGCTGATTCTTGCATTTAATACGTTAAAAAACAGAAGGAAAAATAAATCATTCCAGTATTCACAAATATTTACCAAACACTTTTAATTGAACGTTAAAACATGGAACTACTTTCCCTCCATCGTTACCAATTTGACTGGGCGCATGAGACACAGCATGCTTGTAAAATACATGCAGTTAGGGCGGTGTCATTTCTCAAAGGTTGATTTCAGCAGTGCTCAATTCACCACGAATATCATGTTGTGCAATGGCGAATACCAGAGATTTCATCTGAATATCCGTTTAGTAGCAACTTGTTAGGCCCTGACAGAAATTTCGATGGTATAGGTTTTTAAATTTGCAAGCGATCATTACAATTTTAGTGTGTGCCGATAAAGAACGTGTACAAAACAGATGAACATGAAATGTTTGCACATTCGATAAAATATAAATTTACGGTAGGGTTATCAAGGCACACTGTAAAAGGAAAAATAAATATTAATAGAGAGGTATATTTTTTACATTTTACCGCTATTTATAAATTACTTGTTCCTAGAATGTCATATATTAATTTATTTTATACCTTTCTTGGTAATACACTGCATTTCGTTGATACGTCTACGTTAACTGATGTGGTTTTTGTACCAACGCAAAAATGTTTCGTTTTACGTCGAACGTTTATGCATAGAGGCTAATAACTTCCACGTTTTAGATGGGATCAGAACCCCTTGGTACTCCAAATCTTTGGATCACATCATGGATTCGACTCTAAATCGATCTGACATCTACATCGAGTGAGTGTGATAGCTTTACATACAGCCATTCCACGTCATTCCCCTTGACCTCTCCCTCGGGACTTGCGAAACGCAGTGTTCCAATCCAAGAGCATTGCCGGTAACCGGAGAAGCGCGCGCAGAGTTGCAGACGTGCCGCCACGTAACACTAACACGTGCCGCGATAACGTTACCGGGATTGATGCCGCTCCCGTCCTTGGAAGATTAAATATCTTGAGACAGTAGCTGCGCGAATTTTGCTGGTCGTCACCCCCACCTCCCCTTGTGAACGACGCGAGTTGCGAAGAACCTTCTGGACCATATCAGCTGAGCTATGCAAGCCGTGGCGTGCCTCCGTGTTGAGAGTCTGGAATCTCGCACGGCAATTAGCGCCAGGTCTGTGGTACCACCGAGACGACGGGCGACGACGCAGTGACCAGCGAGTGTAGCCTGCGAACATCGGGAGAGTAGAGTGCGAGACTGACCGGCTGGACCGCGGGAAAGTGCGACTCGGTGCATGAGCGGCTGGCCTTTGGAATGGTGTTAATTTATGACAGTGGACAGTTTCAATGCGTATGTGTAACTAATAGTGAGGATCAAGTGACTGTAGCTATTTGAAAGGCAGTGATGAAAATTTTAATTTCAGTCACGGCTGACATAAATGTTACGCTCGCTGATAGGAATATAAAGTGTATTTTTTTAAAATTAAAGATAGGTAGTTTAACATATTGAGTGCGGTACAGATTTACTGGCAATCAAGACAAGCTAGAAGTCAGTCTCCTATATTCATGCCTCCATCACCACCAGTTCTGCTGTTCTCTATATTCCCGTTTACGACCGTCCTGTTGGTCCATACACTAAAAAACTTTCATTACTGGCTGGCTCTCTGCCAATATAATGGCGAGTTGAAATTGCCCCAGTCAATTATTCCTTCATATGTAAAATAATGTACAATTCATCCTGTTAGTTTCAGTAATATACACTTTGGCGTAATATTACTTCGCATAGAACCATATAAAAAGTGCAGCTGAAGTAATATTTCCTCGTCCGTGTCTGTGAGAAATGCGGAATTCCGAAATATCACGGTAAACTCCATACGACTCCGTTAAATTCATACGACGTAATATCACGTCAGCAGCGCCCGAAGCGTGAAGCTGTAAATAACAGCGTTGTGTATGTTTTATGACATTGTAAGTCAATTTAGAAATTTCATTTAGATCCTTTACTCTACCTCTCTCGAACTCGGTTACGTCCAGGTGACCTGCAACAATACCTTAGAGATCACAGACAGACAGGACACTTTCCAAGAAACACACTATTATTGCAGCCCCTTTAAAATGCAATAAATAAATATAATTAATAAAACTTTGCAACTTTATAAAACGAATCTTCTATAGGCCATTCTGAATATTTAATTTAATAATGTTAATTGCGTTTAAAATGTAATTATACTACATACTAAAATTACTGTTTGGAGAAACAGCAGCGGGTAAGTTTGTTACGTTATTTAGTTTACAGCGAGAATTCGGTGTGCATTTTTAAAACCAAACCATTGAAAAGACACTANTAAGTTTGTTACGTTATTTAGTTTACAGCGAGAATTCGGTGTGCATTTTTAAAACCAAACCATTGAAAAGACACTACTTACCATGTTTTAAAAATACTATTGTTTATCAAAATAAGCAATTCGCCGGCTTTAATACAAATATGTCAATTCTTCGAAAGAGAAATATGAAGTTAGTTTCGCACTACACAGAAAAGCAAACTGTACTAAATGTTACTGCCATTAAAACTTCTGCATCAGTGAATGTTTTAACGAGTTCGGCAGCTATTTTAGAATCGATATTGTGANTGTTACTGCCATTAAAACTTCTGCATCAGTGAATGTTTTAACGAGTTCGGCAGCTATTTTAGAATCGATATTGTGATGAAACAGCCGCGCCTAGAATAACTGCCGCAGCATATATTTATTTTTTCGGCGCTAGGGACCATATTTGCAGTAGNTAAGTTTGTTACGTTATTTAGTTTACAGCGAGAATTCGGTGTGCATTTTTAAAACCAAACCATTGAAAAGACACTAGTTGTCATGTTTTAAAAATACTATTGTTTATCAAAATAAGCAATTCGCCGGCTTTAATACAAATATGTCAATTCTTCGAAAGAGAAATATGAAGTTAGTTTTGCACTACACAGAAAAGCAAACTGTACTAACTGTTACTGCCATTAAAACTTCTGCATCAGTGAATGTTTTAACGAGTTCGGCAGCTATTTTAGAATCGATATTGTGATGAAACAGCCGCGCCTAGAAGAACTGCCGCAGCATATATTTATTTTTTCGGCGCTAGGGACCATATTTGCAGTAGGCGATCATCCTTCGATGAGGGTGGTCGGTTTTCACTACACTAAAGAGCAGTTCTTATGTATTAATTTATTACTAGGGCCTCGTTTGGTTTTTGTTCACTGTGGGCACATTTTTCTGAAACAACGGTGTGTGTTAATCCGCGGTGTCTTCGGTGTACGGTTGTTGAGAATACGGCGAATGAATGTATTGTTTTTGCCGTCATCTGTTGTCTATTATTTTAAAGATAATTTTCTGTTATTGTCACAGATGGTCACATTTTAACTGGTAGTTTTCCTTCGAGTAAGTAATTGGAAGGATATGAATGAAAATGTGTTTCCTTTCCATTTTCTGCTATCGTTTTTGCCATTCGTGTTGATTCTTGAATACAGCTATCAAGTTTTTCATTTGCAATTTACTAGAGGTCCTGAAAAGTATCCCTGCTGGCCGTGCACAACTATTTATTGAAAATGTGTCAATCACCGGAACATACAAAAAAGTGTACGACGCAGTCCTCAGTTAAAAAATTCCTCTTAAGTATTTTGAGATTTTTCAAAAGGGCTTTTCTTTGAAAGCTATTTGTTTTCCGTACAACCTCACTCGCCCGAACTGAGGACTTCATAACGTCGCATCTTCTCAATATCGCTTCACAGCTTCGTTACCATACGCGTAATAGGTTCGAACTGAGGACTTCATAACGTAGCATCTTCTCAATATCGCTTCACAGCTTCGTTACCATACGCGTAATAGGTTCGAACTGAGGACTTCATAACGTAGCATCTTCTCAATATCGCTTCACAGCTTCGTTACCATACGCGTAATAGGTTCNATGTGTTTCCTTTCCATTTTCTGCTATCGTTTTTGCCATTCGTGTTGATTCTTGAATACAGCTATCAAGTTTTTCAGTTTCAATTTACTAGAGGTCCTGAAAATTATCCCTGCTGGCCGTGCACAACTATTTATTGAAAATGTGTCAATCACCGGAACATACAAAAAAGTGTACGACGCAGTCCTCAGTTAAAAAACTCCTCTTAAGTATTTTGAGATTTTTCAAAAGGGCTTTTCTTTGAAAGCTATTTGTTTTCCGTANACTCCTCTTAAGTATTTTGAGATTTTTCAAAAGGGCTTTTCTTTGAAAGCTATTTGTTTTCCGTACAACCTCACTCGCCCGAACTGAGGACTTCATAACGTAGCATCTTCTCAATATCGCTTCACAGCTTCGTTACCATACGCGTAATAGGTTCGAACTGAGGACTTCATAACGTCGCATCTTCTCAATATCGCTTCACAGCTTCGTTACCATACGCGTAATAGGTTCGAACGTTTTCTTAGGTCACATAAATGCGGTACGGGAAAGATACCATCTCGAAAAAATCAGGAACGAAAATTGCCTAGATGAAATAAAATCACGGGCGTTCAGAAGAGGCTGCGATTTAATAATAAAGAACATTACCGGGGGCTAAGGAGGACTAAGAGATAACAGGAGAAAATTAACGCCAAGCAAGTAAAGAGGAAAGCGTGTAGATAAAGCGAGGTTGAGTGCCGGCTGGTGACAAAGCTTTGTAAATTAGTATTTCTCTGCCTTCTGCTCGTCTCCCATTTCGTCTCCTTTCCCCTTCCCCAACAACTCCTCCAGGGTCCCCCACAAACACACCAGAACCTCCTTGCTTGACGCGGTGCCGTGCGACGTATAATCGGAACCTGAGACAGCTCGCGGCAATGCCCCCCTGGAGATGGTAATTACAACTGACTTTCTCTGTTGAGAGTGCGCCTTGCGACGTTTCGTAGGACGCGTGTTGAGATCCGGCAGAGAGTAATGTCGCAGTTTCATAAAGGCTCACCGAAACGTCACGTCGGCAAGGCAGGAGTAGAAATTATATAACACCAACGGACCGTCGTCACAAAAAAAAAAAAAAGGAAATTAACTAACTTCTTTCGCAAAATACCTCTTTACCTAAAGCAACCGCATTTTCCATGGTGTCAGGTTATTACTACTTTTCTCCAGTGTTTCGAAAGTAGCCCCGAAAAATTAACGAAAACATTTTAAGATGCCAGTGTAAGTTATTATGATGGTTTGATTGGACTGTGTCCTTTGCCGACCATGAGACTGGACATAAATCTCGCACACACGCACAGAAATTAGCAAGAAACCTTTAACACCAAAGACATATATATGTCTGTGGTGTAAAAGGTTTCTTCGTCTTTTGTCTCGCTGATTTATGTGTGTGCATGCATGAATTTGTATCTAGTCTCATGGTCGGCAGTGAACACAGCCCAATCAAACCGTCACAACAACATGAACTCGCCATTGCCATTAAACTTCTAAGATAAAATGCCAATGCAAGTTATAAAACATGTACCACTGAAGCGTGTCCACTGCGGCATGTCACATCCAGTTCAGCAGACACCCTCGTATGTAAGGACTTCAAAGCCATGGTTACGAGGGTGGCATGCTCGTATCACTAGCAAACTGGTTATGACGACGGTCCAAGGCCGACTTTCAGAAGAAATAAGAGTTCACCTAATGTGACGTAAAAATGTTCAGCGTAGTTTAACAATTCGATTAGTATTAATGGCCTATTCACGTAACTATCTCGCATTGAAAAAGTTTAATGCTTCATGAACACTTGCAAATAATACACTTGCTGTTACCATTTTGTGCATTGCTGGAGATTGAATTAAAAAAAACCAAAACTTTCAAGCAATTAGAAAAGAATACATAAATATGTATTTGTTTTACCGAGGTAGGATCTTTAACAATTATCACGTGAATATACTCTTTGCAGTATCAACGTACTGTTCTGACAACCTTTTTTGACTTAGACAACATAGATAATTCCATGTTCGCAGAATTATATTTCTCGTCTTTGAAAAGTCATAGTTTTAGCATCACAATAAAAACGGACTGGTGTTTGACAAGATACATAAAACCCTTATACCTAAATAGGTTTGAAACAATTACAGATGCAAAAAGTCCAGGCTTGACTGTAATATTAAACTACAAATTTGTTTAGTTACTACAAGACGGTTACGTAATTTTTGCATGGCCTTAATTTTGTTGGATATATAGTGGTTAGGAGCAAGTTAATTCATTTCAAGTACAATTAAATAAAAAAAAACTTCAATTGCCTTGGGATCATACAGTTCTGAAGTACATATAAAACTGCTCAAGTGGTACGTGGGTGGGTTAAATAAAACACTTATTTTGAGTAGTATAAAATTGCTTTGAGCAGTCATCGCGTTCGCATCTACTCTCATAAAAACGGAGTTATCTTAATTGACCGTTTATCTTTTGTGTACTTTAAAATACAGTATTTCAGTAATCATAATTTTTAAAATTCTTTTTGCTACAACAGTCACTTACATATATAATTCAGTCTTATCGTATGGTACACGGACAATAAATAAGACAATTTTATTTTTGTATATTTCCTCAAGTCATTTTGAAGAGGTCACAGCGAATTAGTTATGGAGGGGCAAATATAGCTCATTGATTGTACATTAAACATAATATTGTGGTTTTTTTTAGTTAAACCTATCGGGTTCTCATTTTTGCATTGCAGTGTGAGCAGAACACTCTTATGAGTTGATTTAATATAATTTTAAATCACAACTCTTGAATTCAATCAAGCTCACAAGTTGCCATAAAATAATTTTGTTAATATGAGCGCATATTTCTGCAGTTTACTGTCTATATTTATAAGAATTTTTTGAGATGAGATATACTGGCAGGTCACTGTCGGTTCTTAATGACTATACAAATAAAGACGTCGTGTTATTAATGGCAAAATATTCTTCATAAAACCTCAGCTAATTTCGTTTCGGAAGACATAGGCCAGAAGAAAACAAGCAGAGGTTGTAAGTACAGTGACATGGATGGGAAAAACCTAGTATTTTGACGTTGCTACCGCAAAATTCCCAGAACTTTCCTGCGAGAAACATTTTTAAAGTGACAGAATCCTTAAGGGTATAAATAAGTAGGACATAAAAAAAATATTATTCCCTGATTTAAAATTTAAATATTCGATCGACAGTTTTAGCAACTAGGATTGGTCAAAGTAGATCAAGATAATACGGACAGTTCTCCTTTTCTGGTACTTATTTAGTGTTATTAAAATTCAAATCTCTCGTTTACGTAATCGATATTCATTGCCCTTAACTGAAGAGAGTGTGGAACTCATTAAAAATGTTAAGTAAAATATTATTTATTACAATGCATACATTTTGTAACACTCCTTAATATTATGCTAGAATTTATGTAGCCTAATTGAATGTTAAACAATGAATTAGTAAGAGTGAATATTTATCAAAATTTAAGTGTTTTACTACCCTAGACGCTTCAGAAAAAACATTTTGCAGAAAGAGTTATGAATGATAAACGTTTATTAATAAAAATGTGCTTTGAGATTAATCCAGAATAAAAACTCTTGAATAAATGTTAATAAAAATACACTACTCCCAGTTTATTTTATGAGAACATTTGACATTAAACACTTGCAAAATATTTCACAATATTGAAAAATATGTGCTTTCTTCTCTCAAACGCAACATAATCGTAAATCATTTTGCTAAAATTTAATCTCGTAAATGTTTAAAAATAATAATGAATTCAAAATTGCATATTTTTGATTCACGTTTATTAAAGAGTTTTTTATTCTGGATTATTCTAAAAGCACATTTCATTAATAAGCCATCATCCATTACTATGTAGTTGTATAATGAATAATCTGTCAATTTTGCTAGTGTTTGTACTGCACGTTGTAGTCATGTTCATTGCTCCATTGGAACACACCCTTATAACTTAATATCGTCCATTACTTTACATTTTTCTGAAGCCCTGCTAAAGTTATACTTCCAGGATATTCCTCCACTTCGTGTGAACTAAGCTTAACCACGTCTAGAAAATAACACCAAAGGGACCACGCACCGCATTCCTGCGCCCTTAGTGTGATGGTATTTCGCATAAGTACTATTTATTACTTAGCATTACCAACACTCCTAATTTCTCATTGCTTTTATTCATATGAATTATAAATGAGATATTATTATAATTTGTATATAAAATATAAATAAAATTTGTATTTATCCACAAATATGGTACACTTATATGAACAAGTATTAAACGCTGATGACACATGGCGTATTTAGACAACAATAACGAAACACGTTATACATGGGGTGACTTTTCAAAAATTTGATTTAAAAAATATGTAGAAACCGCGAATAGGCTATACTTAAAGGTTCCAGTACAATTGTTTCCAGGATTGACTTTACGTTTTTGAACTTTCGACATTTCTGCAATCCAATTGACGTGAAGACTCTGTCACCCTTCAGTGAGTGAGTGAGTGAGTAAGTGAAGAGATTTGGGCGGCTCTTAACATCGAGGTCTTGAGAGCTCACGGGGGTGAAGAGAAGTGAGGACGGAACAGCGCCGGAATGCAAAGGGCGGGGGTAAACGGGAAATCCCCGAGAAAACCCGCCGACCAGCTGCATCGTCTGGCGCGATTTCCACATGCGAAAATCCCCAGGAATGGAACCCGGTTCGCCTTGGTGGGGAGGCGAGTAGTCAAACCACTATACACCCCCGCGGCCCAAACCTTCATTAAGGGCGGTGGTGTGTTCTGCACCTCACCAAGTTTCGTCAATGTGCACCATTATTTGCATGCAGCAACATTCCTGAAAGCGCCCGAGTGTGTGCGTACCTCGAGGCGTTATTCGCCAAGTTCCACAACATACTTGTTAAACTCTACGCCACAGTTGTTACGGAGTGTTCCGCGATAGTTTCCTCGCGGCAACCAAAGCCCGGGGAGGAAACCCCCCCCCCCTCCTAGCTCCCAACTCTCGCCGTCGTCAGAGGCAAGTTATTATAGTTACCGAAGCGCTCGACCAACACAAAAGGCGAGAGCATAGCGTCTTCCCTGGAGGCACTTTCCACACACTTGGTGCATCGTTATCATTGGCTTTCCCGTCAATCTGAAGTTGATTTACGTCGTGGAAACAATAAATTGGTGTGGGAAATTAATGACACGAAATGTATAGCCAATTCATCGTTTATTCACACTTTTTGAATCAAACATTCGAAAAAAAAAAGCTCCATGTAAGACGTGTTTGGTTGCTTGCTAAATATGACACGTCCATCAAGTGTTTTACACTGTTTAAACTTAAAATGCCTTACTTTTTGGTTCAATTAAACATTTAATTACATTTACACATCAATTACAATGTAAATAAAGTTAGAGAGAAAAAGGGTGTGCTGATATGCATAGTAAGAAACCGTTCCCATGCAAAATATTGTATTGCGGTGGTGAATTTCAAAACAATCGTTACAATCTAAATTTAAAGGCCATAGGGTACCCCTTCCCCTGTTTTTATAATTACAAAAGAAAGTTCTAAGTTGAAGTTGCAAACGTGAGTATAATAAATTTTTATATTTTGCGATGAACACTTTTTCAAAATTAAACACTACGAACCAATTTATTATTTTAATTCAGCACTTTACGCTAATACGAAACAAACATTTTTCAAACTGTATATTGTTAATACAATTTTTATTTTCTTAATGAAATGTATTTTTATTTTTAAATTAGTGGATAAAGGTTTTAATAGTATGGAAAATGGTCCGTTATACCAGATATTAACTACTCGGCAAGTGTGTTTTATCGGGAGTGCTTCCGTTTCTCCCGCCGTTTCATTCCGTCGCTACCACACCTTCTCTTAACTTTTTTCAATTAATACAAAATATGTTAAATATAACGACACGCCGATCTTACGTCTCGCAAAAATTACTTTCTTCCGCGTTAGGGCCAAATTTGCCTGTAAGCAGACCAAGGCAGGTAGGCGGCACTTTCTCAGGTGGAAAGTGTCTTAATTCCGGAAATTTACGTATGTGGTTTATCTTCCGGGTACAAGAATTTTCTAGACTGCGTTAACGTACGCAAATTACATTTCTCGGTGCGCTGTTTTGGCCGTTTTTCTTTGCGCGCAGGAGTTTCCTAGGAATTAGTAGTTTCTGCTCGACCACGGTACGTTCTGGTTGGCTTGAAGACTTTATCTAGTTATTTTGTTTTGCTATGGGACTCACGTTTCATGAGAGTCGAATCTTTAACAATTCCATGCGGTTGCCTGCCTTAACCCAGTGGTCCTGTTTACGCATTTATTCCGAGCTCGTAAATGGCGCCATTCGTGAAACGGAGGTTATGGGAACTTAAAAATTCGTTGCGCTTTGCTGATATCAGTAATGGATGACTTCGAAACTTAAAACTACGCTTTATCCTTTTTGTGACGTCACTTAGGTGTCTCCTGAATCTTGCCCCCTGTCTCTTTTCTTTCTCCCAAACTTTGAGGTGGCATTCCCCACACCCGTTCTAAGACACGCCAGAACCACAAGATTGTGTGATTGATCGAACTACGAAGAAGCAATGTAAGTGTTTGTGCTGTTTTTATTTGTAAGTTTATTTTAAATATGTTATCTTAGTTTTTTGTCAAATTAGTCTCCCGGCTTTCAACGTAGACGTTAAACTAGCAATAATTCATACGTATGTTCAAAAATGCTTAGCCATGTTTAAAAATCTCTTACGGAAAACACAATGCGATATTTTATATCGAAGACACAAGGCAAACGTGGAATCGGTGAATACAATCCTATAACGTATGTCAACATACTGTTCAGGTACAAAGAGCGAATTCTCATTTTCACTAAGCTACGTTGAGAGTGATTTACGTTCGCAGAAAATAATGTAGATTTTATTATACTTTGTCAAATTCGTTATTCTAGTATTAGTTCATACAATACCTTTCGTATTTCCTACAAGAAATTCTTGGACACTTTTTAACTATGTTGAATGAAATGTCTGTCGACATCAGACGTGCAAGAATTTACAGACAATTTCCTCATATTTGAAGATTTTGAATGTAACCAAAGTTATGTCGTTTGCACAATGCTGAGAGTTTCTCGTCTGCAGAGACAGATAACAACTTTTTGTAGACTTTTTCTAATCGCGTAATGGACATTATGATTGTCTTCTTCGTTGTGTAGTTTCATCCCCAGCAGCCTACAGGGCCGCCAACAATAGAGTTATGACATGCGCGCAATGCGTGGTAGTTATTCTGAAGCGCCAAGTTCAGTTCCTTCCTAGATACGTCTCCTTGACTTCTGCATCTCAGGAAACGTTTTATAACTCACAAAGTATTGTGCAAACAAAGGTTTGCTTCTGTTGATAACTCGTCTTCAAGAAAGGAACTTCTGGAAGTTTGTTTTGGCGACAAACAATGGCTTACTGCCTTTTAGTCGCGAGATAACACTTTGCTTTGTCGAAATAATAGAAATTCACTGGGTACTTCAAGCGCGGAATAGACGGGCGGTACTAATCACTAGGAAGCAATTTCATCGTTATTAAATTTTTCCGAATTGGGCATAGACTTTATATGAGGTAGACCGGTTTTCGTCTTCTGCGTCTATGCACAAAGTTGACTCAACGAGCGCGCCAACAGATCTACCGAAGAGTCATGATAAATCTTGCTGACCTTTTTTTTTTACATATGTTATTCGAAAATGATTACAGCATCGCAAGTAAGGATTCAACACCATTTAATTTCGTTTTACTTTTGACTCTTAGCTCTTCCTATGCGGGTGCATAATTTTCTACTTCTTTATGCGTTCCAAACCGAAGCGATCTTCATTGTACAAGNTATAAGTTCCAAACCGAAGCGCTCTTCATAGTGCAAAGAAAACAATTGTCATAATATATATTATTTATAATACTGTTCCATCAGACTACATATTAGGATTAGGAGGTACCTACCTGTACAATTCTACAGGTAGGTACTACAGGTACCACCGGTAGTATTGAAATTTGTCAGCATCATAATAGATATACAACAGATATACCATTATAATTATATAAAATATTTACCATCCTTACGATATTTCATACAAAAAACATAATTTCATATAAATTACATTCTTATTGCATAGACCCAAAGTCTTAACACTTCACATGATTCTTCATAAATAAGCTGGCATACAGTGCAAAGTTGTCATCTATGTGTCACAATATATTTAATTCATTTTAGTCAAGTTTCTCCTGTTGAACATTGACGAGGTCGTCTAGGCGCGCGCTTGTTTATCAACCTTATCTCACTTGCCACTAAAGAAGGTTGTAAGAAATCTTAAGATACGCGAGCTTCTTGTTTGGAAGAAGACACTCTGATTCCAATATCACTTAATATCAGCTATCCACAGAATACGTGGCGCTATGAATTTTATGATCTTGTAAAACGTGAGAAACAAAAGTAAAAAAAAAAATACTTCTGCAGCTACATTTTGCCATCTTACACTTTTAAACTCTCGGGATATAAATTATTTTCTAGNCAATATATTTAATTCATTTTAGTCAAGTCTCTCCTGTTGAATTTTGACGAGGTCATCTAGGCGCGCGCTTGTTTATCAACCTTATCTCACTTGCCACTAAAGAAGGTTGTAAGAAATCTTAAGATACGTGAGCTTCTTGTTTGGAAGAAGACACTCTGATTCCAATATCACTTAATATCAGCTATCCACAGAATACGTGACGCTATGAATTTTATGATCTTGTAAAACGTGAGAAACAAAAGTAAAAAAAAAATACTTCTGCAGCTACATTTTGCCATCTTACACTTTTAAACTCTCGGGATATAAATTATTTTCTAGNAAAAAAAAAAATACTTCTGCAGCTACATTTTGCCATCTTACACTTTTAAACTCTCGGGATATAAATTATTTTCTAGGAGATATATGTGCAAAGATTAGAACTTGAAAATAAACTTGGCATTAAATGCCACTTTTCAAAGAAAATATTGCTGTTGCCGTAATATCTGTGAATGGCATAATTTACTCCCGTAAAGCGAGTCTTCGGTATTTCATAGCATTTTTACTGAAACAGAGAGTGAAACGAAGGTTTTTCAATGGTTGAAATAATTTATCCGAAAGTGAAAGAGACGTACAAAGTGACTTTGTGAAGGTTTAGCGGTTCAATACCCTAATTTGCTAATATTTGTTCGGTCATTTACTTGAGCCTCACCTATGGAGGTTATTTCTCCTAACTGATCAGTACACATTTGTACTAAGTTGTGATATCTCTGCTTCATCCCCGCAAACCNGGTTTAGTAAACATGTATTTTTTTCGCGACCAGCCAAGTTGCATGAGAAGTAGGCATGCGACTCCGCGCGTGTAATAATTGTGTCGCGCGCCTGCAACCTATGCAACTTGTAATACATGCGTGATCAAACAGCATTGTTCCACTTGTGTTTTACGCTGCAACTTAGAACGCATTTATTTTATATAAAAAATACGTTTCCGGATGCTAGTGAATAAGAGATTTTGTGTTACTATTGGTCCAAGGAAACAATGTCTGGAATTTGGGCACCGATCACCCTGTATACCCATGTCTTAATACGGACTTGGCCCCGGAACCCCTCGCACCGTAAAACGGTGTGTGGCCAACGGTGGTGCGGAGGTCGGCTGAGGTCATGAGCCAACGGCGGGTCGCAGAATACCGAAAACTCAGACAAATTCCACTATCACGACTTCGTTCGAGTTTTGTATAGGCGTTTTATGACAACCAACCTTTTTGTGGCGGTTACCGTAATTTCCCTTCACCTGGAGGAGCCAGGTTCGATTCCTGGTGCCCTCCTTAGGTTTGTTCAGAGATAGAGTTGAGGATGATACATGGTTGACTCGACCTCGTGAGGACAATTTGGAAGCTGCTTCAGTGTGAAGACGTGTGTAGCTGTCCTTGTCCAGGTCTCCAGTGTTGCCAGAGGGAGGTCGTTGCTGTATTAACCACACATCCCCCGGCATTGCTTCGGTCGCACAGCTTTGCAACAGTCATCTGCAGACGATGGTCGTCTTAGTTGAGTGCTTATTATCATCATCCTTGTTTTAAAGAAAGTTAGAGTTTAACACACCACGAAAAAAAGTATCACCCAAGCACTTCTTCTCTTTCCCTGCTTTAAAAGGTAAGTAAGGCACATTCGAATTTTGAAATTAACTATATGTGTACTATCGTTGCAGGTTACATATTTAGCACACACTTGTTTTTTTTTGTCCAGAACATATATTATTTCTGCCTAGTACTGACGTTCACAATCGGTGTTCAACTCTCCGCTTTGTATGTAGTGACAAAAAAAAAGCGTCCTCACAACGAATACGTAATCCATTAGTTAGAAGTAATTTTTTTTTCACCCAGTGTTTTTCCTGTTATCACAACACTCAAAAAGGAATGCGTATTCAAGTTATTTTGCATGTTTTAACTGTGGGAAAGTTTTCAGGAGTTATCGCAGTTGTGAAAGAATAAATAATTTTAATAGTGCAATTGTGAACACAAATTTCAGTTTAACTTTTTAAGACCCACTTCAATTTACGGTTTCAGGTGTTACAAACAAACCAATATTATGATGCGTGCTGTACTTAAGTCGACACAAGACTTGCTTCGTTGCCACAGCCAATGAGCTGTAGTCTATATGTTCGGCTAAAATTATATGAACCAATTACGACCTAGATCAGCAAGAAGGTTTGCGTATCATTTACCCACAGGTAACATTATTGGTCATTGAACACCGCAGTGTGCAGTGCACACCAAAAATTACCTACACTTCCTTAATGTACACAATTGTGAACACTGTGTCTGAATGGGTTATATGCTGTTATTTGTCAAGGCTGTTAGTTTCGGAATAAATTATTTAATTAATACGATGGAATCAAACATACTGTCATGCTGGTAATCTAATGGTTCCGTCAAGCATGTAACTGGCATATTTTGGTAAAGTTGCTTGAATAAAAAAAATATTTATCGTCACTCCATATGCAGTTTTGCATTTTTTTTGTACCTTCTCAGGACAATCATAACTACCGGGCGTGTGAAATTTTGTATATTATCTAGGCCTACGTAACAGAAAGACTCGCGTGGTGTGGCGTTCGCCGATAGGAAAGTACTGGGTTTGAGTCCTTTCGCGCTCAAGAGTCTGCAATTGTTTTTACTGCGAGTCTTGACACCTATTTTATTTGGTCCACTGGTTCCTGCATTTGACAATGTTTCCCGTTTGTCCTTTCATAAGAGCAAATAATAATAATTATTGTAAGTGTATATCACAGATTTTACTGGACAATTTTATATATATATATATATATATATATATATATATTCTGAATTACACCGACAAACTTTGGGAGGTGATTATTTTTGAAAAAGTAAAAGGGAAACAGAAGGGACACTTTATACTTGAACCGAATATTAAGAGAGCTACAAGCCCTTAAAAATCGAGATTTAAAACAGTATTTTTTGCAAAATATCGGTAACGAAGTAAAATGAAATTACAACTCTCCGAACATTGTTTTATGTTATCGGGATATTCAACGTAAGAACCAAACCTTATTTATACCCCCCTTTGTAATGGAAATAACAGGGTTGGCCACTCTATTATTGCCTACATCTTTCTTACCGTCCAGAATCATGAACATTTGATGCCTGTTTATTGATAAGCAAGACATAATTAACAAAAATTGCCCTCTTGTTACAACTCCCTAACATCTACCGTTTTCGTTAAAAATGCACAAATACCTTCACGTGCTCAGCATTGTATCGCTGCAGCAGTAAATTGTGTGCGTTTTTAACGAAAACGGCGGGACCTAGGCAGTTGTAACAAGAGGGCCAATTTTGTTAATTAGGTCGCACTTCTTAATAAATGAAGCATCATATGTTCGTAACTCCTGACGGTAACACAGTTTTATGGAATACGAAGGTGGCCACCGCTGTTATTTTCATTACGAAGGGAGGTATTAATTAGGGTTTCTTACGTTGAAGATCCCGATAACGTAAAACCATGTCCGGAGAGTTTTAATGTAATTTTACTTCGTTACCGATATTTTGCAAAAATACATTTTATAAAACCAAGTTTTAAGTGCTCATACCTCTCTTAATATTCAGTTTAGGTATATAGTGTCCAATACTTTTTCCTTTATACTTTTTCATAAAAAATCACTCCCCGAAGTTTGTCGGTGTAATTGAGAATCACTCTGTATATAAACGTTATATTTCCCAAGACTTTACATACCATGCGAAATTATTAATGACTAAGAAATGTGAATAAATATATGAGTGCAAAATACTCCAGTTACTTGTCTAGTATGATGCTATTTTATAGCAGAATACTTTTCCTATTCAGTTTTTTTTTTTTTACACTTCACGAAGAAAATAAGTCAGTTTAAAACTGTGCAGCAGGACAGTAGTGTTAGCAATGATTAATACCCTTGAGGTTACTTCTCAGGGTACAAAAGCTATTTCCAGTTTTATATCTAGTATATACGTGAGCCTATTAGTATGCAAAGAGTATTGAGTGACTAAAACGAGTTGCTGTTCTACCATATTACCGGTAAAAGTTTTTGTTGATCCTATACACGTCATCCATACACGCGCTCTGGTTGTTTCAAAAATAGGCGAATAGTTTATTCCAGCCCTCGGTACCGGGTTGCTAGCACTGAACTAATCGGCTTTCGTTTCCATTCCAACGGTTCACAAAAAAAAATTTCTCACATTCACTCTAGATGTACGAATCCAACAATGTCTCGTCTCACACGCGAGCAAACACACACGTGGCATGTGATAATAAGTTTTCAAAATGTACAAAATCCTCTGCAAGCTACATACCTATATATATGCGCATATATGTAAATCTAATTATATATATATGAGCGTCAATATATCGAACATTCTCCATGACAGTTGTAAACTGCGATTATGTAGAAATTGGTGGTTAAATTTGAGCACCATGCGATATTTCAGTGCTAATAAAACTAAATACTGTAATATCGATAGGGATAAGAAACAACGTGCATTTCCCAGACAAAAATTACATTGGATTTATTAGTATTTCGACACCTTTACAAATGTAAAGATCTGTAAATAATATCAGCATTGGTGTTTTGCGAACATTGAAAGAAAAACTCACATACGTATCGCACTGTTTCCATTCTAAGTAAAGTTACATGTTCCCGCTTAATTCTTGTTCACACAGTCCACAAAGACACGCTTAGGAACTTAAACCTAGCCTCAGCTTTCCAGCCTACCTGGTGGACATTTTTGAACTCTCCGGCGCTGGAAGATAATTAGTACAACTGTTGTGAACATAATTTAATCTGGGCATTTCACATTTAATATGTGTCTGCGTGTATTTGTTTCTGTGGCTGTTTTTATTAATTGCTATAAAAAATTTATGAAAACAATTTTACTACAATTTGTTTTTTTATTTTCACGTACATGGTAATGTGAAACTTTGCAAATTTTACTGTAACATCTTAGATGGCTGCTTTCTGCATACTATGGTCAAACAAGTACTTTAAAAATATTTTTTATTTTGTATTTGTATTAACAAATGCGCTAAGTGGGAGGTTGCATTTTTGGAAAATATGTATTNTAAAAATATTTTTTATTTTGTATTTGTATTAACAAATGCGCTAAGTGGGAGGTTGCATTTTTGGAAAATATGTATTGCATTACTAAGCAACAAGACAAATTGCTTGTTAAATCTCCACAGATCGTCAAGCATGAAGCTAGTTTTGTTTGTAANACATTACTAAGCAACAAGACAAATTGCTTGTTAAATCTCCACAGATCGTCAAGCATGAAGCTAGTTTTGTTTGTAATATTTTAGTATTGAATAAAATTTTCTTTTCCCGGTACATAACACCGTCTGAGTTCCATGTGTGATTATGATATCTAACCTATGTGCAGTGTTGTGCATTCTTTCTATGCTCGTTTATCAGTAGTTTAACAAAGAGAGGCTGTTAGTTTGTAATCTTGGGAGCGTATTATTGCCCTTAAGCTGTTGTGAATTTAATAGACTGAAAAAACTTAGAAAGAATTCCTTCATTCGATTCATTTACTTTGGTTACTTAGGAATATCTACATAAAAATCAAAATAAACAATTTGCCACGATAAAATTGCTACTCCCGGGAGGAGACGAGAGATTGAAGGAAACTTTGTTCATGAAATGGGGACGATAACACCTACAGCCGAATGGAAAACAAAGACTATCGCGTAGGAAATTTATACGGGCAAAGTAGTAAAGTTATACACTGAAGAGCCAAAAAAACTGGTACATCTGCCTAATATCGTGTAGGGCCCCCCGAGCACGCAGAGGTGCCGCAAGACGACGTGGCACGGACTCGACTAATGTCTGAAGGTATGCAGGAGGCAGTTCACACCATGCTGGCTGCAGCGATGTCGAAGATGTGATGTTTTACTGGATTCCCGATATTCACGGTACACTCGTGAGATGGTCGTACGCGAACATCCATATTTTATTGCTACCTCGGACATGCTATATCCCATCTCTNACGGTACACTCGTGAGATGGTCGTACGCGAACATCCATATTTTATTGCTACCTCGGACATGCTATATCCCATCTCTAGTGCACCGACTATAACACCACGTTCAATCTCACTTAAATATTGATAACCTGCCATTGTAGCAGCAGTAACCAATCTAGCGGCTGACCGCATTACGTTACTCTGATTTCTTCCATACCTCGGTTATTTGCATACGCACGCCTATACAATTCTTTTTGGCTCTTCAGTGTATATAGTTACACTGAAAAAAATATTTTNACGGTACACTCGTGAGATGGTCGTACGCGAACATCCATATTTTATTGCTACCTCGGACATGCTATATCCCATCTCTCGTGCACCGACTATAACACCACGTTCAATCTCACTTAAATATTGATAACCTGCCATTGTAGCAGCAGTAACCAATCTAGCGGCTGACCGCATTACGTTACTCTGATTTCTTCCATACCTCGGTTATTTGCATACGCACGCCTATACAATTCTTTTTGGCTCTTCAGTGTATATAGTTACACTGAAAAAAATATTTTGCTGCAACCACAAAATGTTTTGAAAGTATTCTATTGGCTAGTGAATTTTGTGGTGAACACAAAATTATTTGCTTTTCACCGCTCAGCTGTTGTGGTCAGTACAAAATTATTTTGTAGTATTTACAAAATAATTAGGCAGGGTGACTTCTCTCCAAAATATATTTATCCGTGTTTTTGATTACACTGTTGCATACCTCTATTGTGGAAAATTGAGTCGATAGTATATGAGCTGGAGTCGGTAGTGTATGACCTGGAGTCGGTAGTTTATGACCTGGAGTCGGTAGTTTATGAGCTGGAGTCGGTAGTATATGACCTGGAGTCGGTAGTTTATGACCTGGAGTCGGTAGTATATGACCTGGAGTCGGTAGCATATGACCTGTAGCCGGTAGTATATGACCTGGAGTCGGTAGTATATGACCTGGAGTCGGTAGCATATGACCTGGAGTCAGTAGCATATGACCTGGAGTCGGTAGTTTATGACCTGGAATCAGTAGTTTATGACCTGGAGTCGGCAGTATATGACCTGGAGTCAGAGACGTCTTATGCTAAAATGTGAAAGACCATCCTGCAGTTTCGGCAACTGCCACTCAGATGTTACAGGCCCATGAATGGTTGAAGCTATACCATCCCACCTGGTTCTATGCATATTCTACATGTAGTACGCCAGGAGAAAATGTGAATAAAGTAAAGGCATCAACAGCACGAGGGAGGTCCTGGAAATCCCGTGATGAATGTAGGTAAGAATCAGCCTGTTGCATAATCGCCCCTTTTGAGCCACACTGCGAAAGGAATAACATGACACTGCAAAATCACTGTGCCACGAGTTTTTCCTTCAAAACTACCAGAAAAGACGGAGAATCATAGGAGATGGTTCCTCACACCACTACATCACCAGTTATACCAGAATGACGCTCGACGTTGAAGTCCGGATTTGTGTATTGTCCAGTCCCCATCCATGCTTGACTGGAACTCTCAGAGAGCAAACACATAATTTTAGTTGTCATTCAGTAGTTATTATGAAACGGTTTGGTAGTGTTAATTTTTGTAAGGTCGGGGAACAATTACGTAAATATTAGCTGTAAATAGCGAGTGATGGTCATTACAGCTAAAATATTAATAATATCTGTAAACTGCAAGCGGTAGTCGTTAATGTCAACATATCAATAAGATTCATCATCGCCTCTATTTGCAATGAGTGATATAGGGGAAGTGTTGTCGAACCTATCCACGATTGTGTCTCGCAAACGACGTATTTCGCTGCTTTCCCATCAGCGAAGCATCACCGTGCGGGCTTTTTATCTTCTTCCCCTCGTTTAACAAGCCAATTTTGTGTCGCCGCGCGCGTCTTCAATCTTCACCTGCTTTCTTTCCGGCCCTAATAAATTCGCAAGTCTTTTTTTTCCCCCCTCTCTCTCCTTCCCCGTCAGGACCGTTTCTTTTCCGAGCCAACCATTTTCCATCTGCATCAGTTCCAACTTCCCGGCCAGCTNTCCTTCCCCGTCAGGACCGTTTCTTTTCCGAGCCAACCATTTTCCATCTGCATCAGTTCCAACTTCCCGGCCAGCTCTCTGTGTTCGTGACGGGCCTTCGAGACATCCGATCCTCCTTTGAAGTTGCTTCCGAAATCATCTGCGTCGTATTATTTCGACCATTTGCCTCGCGCCCAGGCGCTACCCTCGCGCAGCTCATACCAACCTTCGTTACAAATAAATTATGTCTCCGGTGACTCGAAAAAAAAAACTCGCCGGGCTTATCTTTGATATAAAGAAATACCCTGCCTCGCTAATTAAATTCTTCATAAACAAAAAGGATCGTAAAAGTAAAAAAAAAGTAGAACATTATTTCGTATTTCGTTTACGAGCAATTTTCAAAGAGAAAAAATTGCTAGAGTATTACTAGCTAAAAACAAAANACATTATTTCGTATTTCGTTTACGAGCAATTTTCAAAGAGAAAAAATTGCTAGAGTATTACTAGCTAAAAACAAAAAATATATATTATTTGTGCTTAAGAGGGTACACATATCTCTCTCATATCTAAATTTAGATACCGACTTTCTGCATGTGGGGAAGTTTGACCAAATCTGCCACGTATTCTCTTTTAACATTAAAGCTTGTACTTTTAATGCTAAATACTTTTCATTTTTCACCAACTTTCATACATTTCGGTTAATTATGTAACATGCAAGCTTTCGGTGATAACAATTTCCGTTTTACTTTTCCTGTATTCCCCAATTTCACTTTGGCTGAGGACTAATGATTTTTCGCAAAACTATATTGGGTTTCAAGTTACGCTTATGTAGTCTATTCACGACTTCTTGTATCAAATCTTTGAAAAATCACCCCCTTTATGACGTGATTGGTTGTTTTCCAAATATGCCAGGCATTACAAGCATTTTATACGTGTTTTCATAAAAGTACCTTATATTTAGTTACATTGAACTTTTACTTACATTCTATATATAAATTACAATATTTAATATATAATTGATGTGAATAACAGCAGTGATAAAATATGCGTGTTGGCAACTTATAGTAAGAAGTAGTTCTTATGTAAAATAATATTACACTGAGTGCGCACGAATCTGGCGCGTTACCCCTTTGGCGTAATTTCCGATACTTGTTTAAGATTTGTTTGCATGAGGTGGAGGAATATTCTGGAAATAAAACTTAAACAGGGCTTCACAAATTTTGGAAGTAACCGTGAATGGACAATAATGGGCAGTGGGGCGGATACTAACAGGGTAAGGATGTTCTTTCCTGGTGCATCGATTTCCTTCGCAATCTTCTTTTTGTTACCAGGGTTTCCACAGTTCGTACGTAAGTACTAGAACTAGTACATTTAAAATTATCTAGTATGCTAGTACTTATTTTAAAAAAATTTAGTTGTTTTAATATTATTTTGGTGGTTATAAAATTATAATAAATAAAGATAGGATTTAAGTTAATATTGTGGGAACAATACTATTTTCCCTATTTTATCGAGTGTTATTTGAATTCGGGTTTGAATTAAGATTTGTTGTGTTCGTAGAAAATTAACCTGGAGATTGCGTGGCTAAGTTCAGAATTATCATTTCTGAATATCTGTTTTCTTTGTGCTTCGGTGGTCATGCAGTGTCCGTTTATGTCGGGAAACCTGCAGGAGAGCAACTGGCATTCTAAGACAAATTAAAAAAAAAAAAAGTTAATTTTACACTTTTATGTGAGTAATTATAATTTTCTGAAGATCGTGTGATGTAAGTGAAAAACTGAGTATGTGTGAAGTGACTGTTGGCCAGAAGTTATTCCGTGAAAATATCAATACTAGTTGCATGTTGAAGATCGGAGCACATCTTAACGTGGATACGTCCATTTGGTGAGATCAGTTTTCTCTTTCCTAATGGATGTTTTAGATACGCATATTTTTTAATGTTAAAAGTTTAGAATATTGAATTTAAATTTAAGTAATAGTGCTGTTTTTTACGGTATTTTTATATTTACAATTCGTTATATAAATGTACAGAATTAAAAATATATATATCAAATAAATTTTAAAAGATATAGTTCCTGTGCAGCAAAAATCTAGTGCTTTATTTTTCCCGTATTGCAAACCTGTCTTCCACCACTCCACTCTCATAATTTCTTCCGGCTGGATGGAAACGAGTGATTAATTAATCTAGAAAGACAACAGCCTGGGATTAGCGCAGCCTTCTCTCAACTCATCAGTTTTGGCTATACCTGAGCAGTAACATCTGCAGCTTCACTCTGTTTTAGGTGTTTGTGCTCTCCAAAGACGCCTTCCTCTTTCACTGGAGTGTGTATCTAGTTGTCTCCCGATACTGCAATTGTCTGGCAGAAAATGTCCAAATATATACTAGCGTGGGAACTAATTTTATCCCACACACATTTGTGTGTGTATGCATGGTTATATAAGTATGAACACGTGAAAATAATTTGTGTAAAGTGGAATGGAGGGATTTGGGCAGCTTCTGAACATCGAGGTCTTGAAAGCGGATGAGCNATTTATGTTAAGTGGAATGGAGCGATTGGGGCAGCTTCTGAACATCGAGGTCTTGAAATCGGATGAGAGCGAAGTGAGATAAGTGTGGAGCAGCTCCGGAATGCAAGGGCGAGGGAAACGGGAGATCCCAGAGGAAACCCGCCGACAAACGGGATCGTCCGGCAAAATTCCCTCATGAGCAAATCCAGAAGCGACCCCGCCAGGAATCGAAGCCGGTTCGCCTTGGTGGGAGGCGAATAGTCTTGTGCCAGTACACAAAAAATTTCAAACGAACAACAATTTTTAAATCTTGTATTTAGATAGAATATGTATACAATTTCTGGTAGCATCAAATAGAAGGATTTCAACCTCTTACAATTCATTACAGCTGATTTTCTCACGTATTTTCAGAACCGAAAATTTAACAATACTAAAAGTTTGACAAATAAATTACAAACGTAGGAGATAGTTCATAAAATTGAGCAGGTGAATTGATGACAATTAAAACGTGATCAGCAATTATACTTGAATACAATAAATTGAAAAACCTTAAAATTTAAAAAATTAAAAATACTTTGACTATAGTATTAACTTTGAGTAATTATAAAAAAATATATCGGTGGAGGCAGTCAAATAACCCATCAAGGCTCCAGCAATTAAAATAGAAAAATAACTAATTCACTTAAAATGAATAGATTAATTACGCCCAACGCGTAAGTCGTGAACGCAAAGCATATTGAAAAAAAAATGGAAAAATTCTTGGGCATCAAACACTAAACAGGACACATTAAAGAACTGGAACACACAGCAAAGCTTAAGTTTTAGATTAAATCAAAACCAAATCTGGACTGGCGACCGAAACGACAATTTAGAAAAAACACTAGCTCACTGCATGCCCAAGACAAACACAAACTACGCCCTACAATATTAAAACATTCAAATTGACCCAACTTAGAGAATGCCTGCGACCACGACTCACCATTTCATGTTACTCCACCGCATCGGCTTCTCAGACAACGAATTAAATTAAAAGGAGCCTTATCAGTGCCGACGTCCTATGCACGTATCTAAATTGCAATTTTAAAACGTGATGCCACTCCTGCGATGATCGGGCCTAGAATAGACGGTGCACAAGTAGTGCAGCCACTTATATTTACTTGCCCCGTCAACACAAAGAATGGTGACGCACAGAAGGAGGGGAAATCAGGGAGGGGGAACAGGGGAAGAGAAAGAAGGGGTGCATTGCTGGGCGTAGAGCAAGCCACCTCGCAGATTCGAGAGTACTTACGACGTCTACCGCAACGAGCTCTGGCCTCGCAGTCGGAGCACTGCGCCTCCGAGGCCTCAATTTAAGTAAACTTCGTGCAGAAATAGTAGAGAAGGATCGTGGGAAGGGGGGGGGGATCTTCAGTAGCCTCAGATTATTGGTTTTTAATGTATAGAGGCCATGGTCAGGGTATTGCATTTGCGTAGGCCATTTATCAAAACACGTGAGTTAATGCATACGTCGTCGATATGTGATTCTTAGATATAATTAGCCGTGCATGAAACCTATTTCCTGGAGAGTTCCACCTATTTCCTGGAGAGTTCCACGGCTTCTCCTCTGGTAACCTATGGTCGCATCAATAGCAGGTTTACCGACATAGCGCTGGCCGATATCAAATTAGTGCCCTACGGCATAATACCAGACGCTATTTATTTTGCATGGCTTAGCACGGAAATCAGTTTCACCAGCGCACTCTAAGGTGAGATGTGTAACACTGTGGTTGGACTTTTGATACATTACTGTTCTACATGTTGTCGCACATTCGCCTTTTCCATTATTAATTATATGATACAAACATTATCAATATTTTCTCATGGTTTGACAATGAAAGTAAATGCTTAAAACTGATGCTGTTTCACATAAACACCATAAGGTTCGATAATACAAAGTGGTTTCTTATGTGTATATTCGAGTGAGCTGTATTGGGATTTACCTATCGTATTTGCCGACATGCACGAATGATTAAACGCTAGTAGCGCATATTTGCATTGCGTGTATTGGTGGAGGCTATATAGCAATATTTGACGCTTTATAGCTTTCAAACCTGACATTAAATTGACTTTCTGATGAACTCAATAATTAACTCCCTTCAGTGTTTAGACACGTAGACATGAGATAATATTGACAAATATAAGCCAAAGTGAAAACAAACAATTAAATTTAAAAAATTCTCAGAAAATTAATGACGAAAGGATATAACCAAAAGAACAACCTAGAAGTCAATCTCACATGACTGGCAAAAAATGATTGAGAACAGTTGTAATGGGCACAGTTTATGAAATGGTTAAATCTTCATTAGAATACAAATAAATTTAATGTAAATAATCATATTCAAAGAAAAAATACAGAGAAATAACAAACTATTAAACTCACACGAGTATAAACCAAATATCAGAAAACATGGCTGGTTAATAAAACGGAAATGGCGACACGAATGCATGCTAGCAACAATAAATATAATAAAGGGAAAAATAAAATTATTTGTAGTTATATCTAAAATTTTAAAACTCTGTAAAAACGACAAAACCCAGATAAACGATGAACTGCGATGCTTAAACAAACAAAAATAATTCTCGAAAGAATAGATGCGGCAATAAAAACTCAAAATAGACAATAACACAAGACTTTACAGGCATAATGATCGCAAAATAGGTAATGTCATTGACATAAAACTTGAAAAAATTAAACATATAAAATGTTTGAATTTTGTAAAACAATTCAAATAAATTACTCTAATACAAACTTAAGCTCACCTACGTGTAACATGCAAATTTTAACTCATGATATTGCTCGGAGTAAAACAAATTGCATTCCTATTATGAAGTTCTTTTTTCCGAAACACACTGTACTGTAAGCATAAATACTTAATGACATATCGTTGCACGTGTAGGTCATTTCCGATTACATATTACCGTTCCGTATGATTTTCAAAATTGCGTGTATGTGTTTATCCGTTTTTCAATGGGCGCATGCCAAAAATTCTTTACCTCAGTTAAACTTAACCACGCACAATAAAGTGAAATATTATTTAAAGCTGTGTTAATATCATTTCTCTGAAGATTTTGGTAGTTGCTATATAGTATTGTAATAAGTTTAATATGTTATGGAATTGTTGTTTTCTATGGTTTTAGTGATGTAAGGAAATACTTGCGCCATAACTTGTCACCGTTTGTTCATTGCAGTTAAAAACTAATATTTTTACTGTTTTAAATCCACTTATGTGGCTGCTAAGACCATCTTGATTTATATACTGTACATTATTATTATTATTTTCACTCAACACACGCTGTTCCTAAATGAAATAGTAGTTATGTATACTGTGTAATTGTGTAGAGTATTAACGTTGTTTGGTTCTTGTTTACATAGGGTAAACACAACTTTTATTGGCTCGACAGTTTATCCAGTTCAGTACAGAGCAGCAAGTGTCACCGTCAAAATTGTCTTAACCTATGCAAACTTAGAAGTCTGACTTAAACATTAAACTGGTAAAAGGAAATTTTTATCGCCGACCTAATTTTTTGAAAACAGTTATTTATTTATTTTTTCCCTTAAACATTAGAGGCATTTTAGTATTTTGCTAGTTAAATATTTGTGCCAATGTAACAGCGACAGTCGCAAGTTGAAAAATTCCGCCGCTGAAATAAAGTTTTTCGATTTGGTAGCCAGGTTTATGGGTTTCAATCCCCAGCAATAAGAAAAAAGGGGGGGGGGATGTGTAACTTCTGTTTTTGTTGAAGTTTACATCTTCTTTGCTACTGATACTGTTGCTTGGTTGCCTAAATATCTCGCTAAAGAAACGATAGCTGACGTTTCTAATGAAGGATGACTATAAAAGTAACGGGCAGTTGGACTCTGCCTTGGTTTATTAAATACAACTGCTAATATAGGGGATATAACATATCCATTTGTCACGCATATCAAAAATCCAGTTTGCAAGACACTTCATTAGTTTTAATTTGACTTGTATCTAAGTTAGTTAAAAAAAATTAAATGTCATATATTTTACTAACACAACAGTAATAAAAATATTTTTCACTGAATGTAACTGACATGTTTCTCTCTCTCTTTCAGGTAAGGACACACCCGTCAGTATATTGTAAAAGAAAACATGGACCAGTAAAGGTAATGTGATAACATCTTTAATTATGTTACAGATATTTTATTCTTAAANTCCCTTCAGTGTTTAGACACGTAGACATGAGATAATATTGACAAATATAAGCCAAAGTGAAAACAAACAATTAAATAAAAAAAATTCTCAGAAAATTAATGACGAAAGGATATAACCCAAAGAACAACCTAGAAGTCAATCACACATGAAGGCAACAGACTGGCAAAAAATGATTGAGAACAGTTGTAATGGGCACAGTTTATGAAATGGTTAAATCTTCATTAGAATACAAATAAATGTTATGTAAATAATCATATTCAAAGAAAAAATACAGAGAAATAACAAACTATTAAACTCACACGAGTATAAACCAAATATCAGAAAACATGGCTGGTTAATAAAACGGAAATGGCGACACGAATGCATGCTAGCAACAATAAATATAATAAAGGGAAAAATAAAATTATTTGTAGTTATATCTAAAATTTTAAAACTCTGTAAAAACGACAAAACCCAGATAAACGATGAACTGCGATGCTTAAACAAACAAAAATAATTCTCGAAAGAANGATTAAACAAACAAAAATAATTCTCGAAAGAATAGATGCGGCAATAAAAACTCAAAATAGACAATAACATAAGACTTAACAGGCACAATGATCGCCAAATAGGCAATGACATTGACATAGAACTTGAAAAATTTAAACATATAAAATGTTTGAATTTTGTAAAACAATTCAAATAAATTACTATAATACAAACTTAAGCTCACCTACGTGTAACATGCAAATTTTAACTCAGGATATTGCTCGGAGTAAAACAAATTGCATTCCTATTATGAAGTTCTTTTTTCCGAACCACACTGTACTCTAAGCATAAATACTTAATGACATATCGTTGCACGTGTAGGCCATTTCCGATTACATATTACCGTTCCGTATGATTTTCAAAATTGCGTGTATGTGTTTATCCGTTTTTCAATGGGCGCATGCCAAAAATTCTTTACCTCAGTTAAACTTAACCACGCACAATAAAGTGAAATATTATTTACAGCTGTGTTAATATCATTTCTCTGAAGATTTTGGTAGTTGCTATATAGTATTGTAATAAGTTTAATATGTTATGGAATTGTTGTTTTCTATGGTTTTAGTGATGTAAGGAAATACTTGCGCCATAACTTGTCACCGTTTGTTCATTGCAGTTAAAAACTATTATTTTTACTGTTTTAAATCCACTTATGTGGCTACTAAGACCATCTTGATTTATATATTGTATATAATTATTATTATTTTCACTCAACACACGCTGTTCCTAAATGAAATAGTAGTTATGTATACCGTGTAATTGTGTAGAGTATTAACGTTGTTTGGTTCTTGTTTACATAGGGTAAACACATATTTTATTGGCTCGACAGTTTATCCAGTTCAGTACAGAGCAGCAAGTGTCACCGTCAAAACTGTCTTAACCTGTGTAAACTTAGAAGTCTGACTTAAACATTAAACTGGTAAAAGGACATTTTTATCGCCGACCTAATTTTTTGAAAACAGTTATTTATTTATTTTTTCCCTTAAACATTAGAGGCGTTTTAGTATTTTGCTAGTTAAATATTTGTGCCAATGTAACAGCGACAGTCGCAAGTTGAAAAATTCCGCCGCTGAAATAAAGTTTTTCGATTTGGTAGCCAGGTTTATGGGTTTCAATCCCCAGCAATAAGAAAAAAGGGGGGGGGGATGTGTAACTTCTGTTTTTGTTGAAGTTTACATCTTCTTTGCTACTGATACTGTTGCTTGGTTGCCTAAATATCTCGCTAAAGAAACGATAGCTGACGTTTCTAATGAAGGATGACTATAAAAGTAACGGGCAGTTGGACTCTGCCTTGGTTTATTAAATACAACTGCTAATATAGGGGATATAACATATCCATTTGTCACGCATATCAAAAATCCAGTTTGCAAGACACTTCATTAGTTTTAATTTGACTTGTATCTAAGTTAGTTAAAAAAAATTAAATGTCATATATTTTACTAACACAACAGTAATAAAAATATTTTTCACTGAATGTAACTGACATGTTTCTCTCTCTCTTTCAGGTAAGGACACACCCGGTAGTATAGTGTAAAAGAAAACATGGACCAGTAAAGGTAATGTGATAACATCTTTAATTATGTTACAGATATTTTATTCTTAAAGTGATATAAGATTATGTGACATTAAATATTAAGACAAACGAAATTTAACTCTGGTAAATTAAAAGTTGAATTCAAAAGATATATATTTAAAACTGATACGATTACACTGTTCGCTTAATACTGTAATTCGTTTCTTGATCATGCAGCATAGTTATGTCAACGTAAAAAGTAAACAGTAGTGCTAGTTTATGTTATAACATATAATAAATAATAGTATACTGTTTTCCACATCTACGTAAAAAAACTGAGCCTGTCTGATATGAAACTGTTACTTTCTTCAGAATACATTCTGGTACGAGTTGCTTCATGAATACCTATGTGACACAATTGTGATAATTTTACAACTCCAATTCGAGACTCTGCACAGTTATTTATGATTATCTGCAAGAAAAAATTAAAGCAAACTGTTTGTTTATAATTAAGAGATTTCGATAAATTTGTTTAAAGTAGAAACAAGTTTCGTGAAAAATAAATTTATTCCATGAGAAAATATCACCGATACTAAAGAAATTAAATCGAATTTTTTCCAATGTTATTACAGAAAGAACTATTAAACTATTCCTCTGTAAACATATACAAACAAATTCTTTGTTCAGTTTCTACCTCTATATGAGTTTGAAGTTTCGGGTGAAATTTCGAAATATTGGTGAACTATAAATACTAACAAACAACAGAATTGCCTCAAACTTTGCCACATTCAAGTGAAATAATGAAATAGTAAATGGTTTTCATGTTCTCGTATTAGAATTTGAACCTTCTAGTCAGACATTGAGTAACAGCGAAAGCCAGTCGTTGCGGTGCGAACAGAATGAATATGTACACACTACTTGATATATAAATCTTTTACGCAATATTCCTCACTAAAATTGTGTACATAATAGACAAATCTATTCTATTATTATAACAGATACTATCCGTTTATAATTAAACTAGCTATGTAAAAATTACGAACCCAAATTTTATGCAATCCTAATTATTAAATGTTAAATATTGTTACATAGACGCCTGAGGGGCGTATCTGAGTTCGTGAGAGATGAAGATCTTAATATAAATAAAAGAACCAAATTCAATATTTATATTTACTCTCAATGCTACCAACAGTCAAACATGTGTTATTTACCAGTCTGAGCGTCCAATTAACTCTTATAATTCTTATTGAGCGCAATATGTAATAAGTCTCCATTTCAATTAAAGTATTTATCACAGTATTTACTCTTGCTAATGTCCCTTAAACTGCTCCAATTATTTCCACACGTATAGTTAAAACTGTGTATTTCCATCGTCCCGAATGTCTTTTCCCTCACGCATCAAGTCCACAGTCCCGCAGATCAGTGTGAGGCTGGTACACAAGTTCGTTGACGAACTCTCGCAGATCGCTGCAGTCGTCCCTCGCCGCTCCAGAATCGCCCAACTGTCGTTTAAGGTCGCACGAGACGCCAAACTCTCAGCTGATAATCACTCTCCCATCAGAGGCTCACATGCGGTATTTGTACTAGAGGTAGGTGCCGTCTAGAACGTTCTCGGCAATCCAAGATGTTCTCGGAAAAGTAATGGCGATGACGATGACATTCCCGATTGATAAATGGAGAAATATGAGTTTCTCAGGGCCAGCGAGGTGCGAACTACGGTAAGTTTATCGGCGTGTGCGGTGGCATCCTTTATGATAGGGCGCACTATTCATCTCACGTCACAAAATCGACCTCCATCTCTCGGCACCTTCCGACACGAAGGAAACACTGTGCAGCGACATGCATCATTATTTTATCACATCAACACTCTTCTATTTGTGATAATAAAGTATTTGTATAGTTAAAATCCAATTTTAATATTACTGACACTGGTTTTGTAAAGAAGAACAAATCGCAGTAGAGCTCGTTTGCAAAATTGGTTAACAGTAAAAACATAAATTTTAATTCTTTTATAGGCCCTATTTCCCCGTGAAAATAAAACTGTTCCATGTGACCTAAAGCTATTTTGTACAAACTTAAGAAACGGTAAATAAACGACACACTCAATTTCAGTTTGGGAAACAACGATACTTACTCTATTTGTCGTAGTTTTGATACTAAATTTAAAAAAAATATTAATAACACTCTAGACAGATAATATTAAAGCCAAGAGAGCTAACATAATAAACGACAAGTAGTTTTCCAGGGACGAAGTAACGTTATAAATTCTAAAAACTGCGCAGCTCTTCCATCTGGGTAACGACTATAAAATGTTTTGTGTCACAGACGTTTATTCATTTTCGCTCTCTATCACTAAGGGTCTTGATGCGATAACAAAACTCCAATATCTGTCTCGCGTTCCAGAAAGGTAAACGACTCGACTCTCGCGACCTTTGTTCCTGTGAGAAACAATTATCCTGTCACTAATCATCATCGTTATCAGGTGGCGGAAATTTATGTTTTCCGTTTACCTTTTTTTCTTTTTTCGAATGTTCCGTTGCAGAGAGCCCAGTGCCCGCCATCCCCAAAGATGTCACGTCGTATGTGATCGATACAAAATTAGTACAGTTTTGCGATATGGACTTTANAATAAACGACACACTCAATTTCAGTTTGGGAAACAACGATACTTACTCTATTTGTCGTAGTTTTGATACTAAATTTAAAAAAAATATTAATAACACTCTAGACAGATAATATTAAAGCCAAGAGAGCTAACATAATAAACGACAAGTAGTTTTCCAGGGACAAAGTAACGTTATAAATTCTAAAAACTGCGCAGCTCTTCCATCTGAGTAACGACTATAAAATGTTTTGTGTCACAGACGTTTATTCATTTTCGCTCTCTATCACTAAGGGTCTTGATGCGATAACAAAACTCCAATATCTGTCTCGCGTTCCAGAAAGGTAAACGACTCGACTCTCGCGACCTTTGTTCCTGTGAGAAACAATTATCCTGTCACTAATCATCATCGTTATCAGGTGGCGGAAATTTATGTTTTCCGTTTACCTTTTTTTCTTTTTTCGAATGTTCCGTTGCAGAGAGCCCAGTGCCCGCCATCCCCAAAGATGTCACGTCGTATGTGATCGATACAAAATTAGTACAGTTTTGCGATATGGACTTTAAAAGCGATCAGTTCGATAAGCGTTAACAATATCGATGTAGATTCGATATATCGCTGCCGCAATTTATTGACTATTTATTGCGGCTTATCGCAAATATCAGTTATATTAACAGTTAAAATATTGAGATTGCATATGTATGTCATATAATCGTAAATATAAGTATTCTAATATTGCCGATGTTGACGTCGCAATTATCGATATCATAAATCTTCTTAACAAAAAAAACTTTTATGATTATGTGACGTAACGTTGTATGAGAGATGTCACATATCACCACAGTATTTTTTCTTAATTTATTTCCGCGTTAGGTACAATATTATTAGTCGATAATCCTTCTTTAAGGGTGGTCGGGTTTTGCTACGGTCAAATGCAGCGTTTGTACCTATGTGCCTAGGTCCTTTGTACCTAGGGCCTTCATTATTTTTTTAATATAGTCGGACTTCCCTTTGTAGAACCGGTGTGTTTTTTTTATCTGTGGTTCCTTTAATGGCCGTTATCGCGTAAGAATATAGAAACAAACTTGATATAGTCCATTCGCGGTTACTTCACAATTTTCTTGAGCCCTGCTAACTTCTACTTCCAGAATATTCCTCCGTCTCGTGCAAACAAAGATTAACTAAGTCTGGAAAATTACACCAAAGGGGCAACGCACCGCATTCGTGCGCACTCAATGTAATAATATTTTACATAAAAACTCTTTTCTTAATAGGCATTACCAACACATATATTTCCTCTCTGTTTTATTCGTGTTAATAGTCAATTAAATATTATAATTTATACATTTAAAAATAAATAGAATTCCAAGTTAACGACTAATGAGGTACTCTAATGAACACAAGTATAAAACGCTTGTGTTATACGACATATTTAGGAGACAACGAACCACCTCAGACACGGGATGATTTTGAAATGTTTGATTCTGAAAGTGTAAAGAAACCGCGAACAGGCTATACTTAATTATGCCTTTTTTTTTGTGATTTATTAGTGACATCGGGGGCTACGTCCAACGGGCGATATTAAAGCCAACGCTAGCAAATTCGTGCGTCGAGAAAAATGGCTCAGAATCACTTTTTTTTTTTTTTAATACGTGAACCGTATGTGGTGAGGCATCCTTTTGGAGTTTTGCTTCCGTGCATGAACAAATTTTGCTCCTTCAAGCTGTATACTTATATATTGGTAGGTCTCTCATGATGTTCGTGTACAGTGCATCACGCGAACAATTCAGCATGTTTCTCTGAGTAACCTGTATTTATTACGACCACTAGCGGAAGAACACATTAGATAATATTTGTATATGTTGCTAATCTTTATCGCTTACCTTGCCCCATTCCGGTCGAGCGAGTGGAGGAGTGTGCCAGTGACCGAGTAGTAACCTGAGAAGTGCGCGGATATTTACAAAGGAATGCCGCTGCCGTGATAAGCCTAACCAAAATCGTGACGTAATTTGCCATTAAATGGATTTAGTGTCTAGGGTTATCGTTGCAAGAATGTTTTGATCATCGCCCCCTCCTCTCTCAGCGTGACTTGGGGTGCGGGGAACCTTCTGGATCAGGCAAGTGCGACTATTTAACCCGCGACGTGTCTCCGAGCAGAGAGATTGGAGGATTCCAATGCCTTACGAGCCAGGTGTGCGAATACAGCGAAGCGAAGAGCCAGCAAGCAACGAGAGACGAAAGTAGCCAGCGGGAGCGAAGTCTGCGGACTGCAAGCATAGGTGCAGTGGAAATTGAAACTGAAAGGTGGGGCTATTGAACTGGATGCGTGAGTGACAAACATTTGGAATGATGGCGATAGTCTTAACTTCATATTATTTAATGGGTGTGAATTAAATTACTGTAATCAATATAGAGACAGAGATAAGGTCTTTAATTAAAATTGAGATATAGATTAAATATTGTACTCACTAATTAATAACAAGAGTAATAGTAGAGACAGGTACTTTAATGTTGTAAGTTATAGCTGTGCGAATATTCATGGTAGTATAAATAATTTAAAAAACGAATTTTATTATTATATTTTTATTAAGACCTCCATTCCTCATGAAGTCGGATACGGCCCTAGCCTCTTGTAACTTTATTTTCTTTATCCTAGGCAATATAATAGTAGTCCTGAATTTGGATAATGATATTCTAGCTAGCCGTACACGTGATTTTGATTAAAATTGGATAACCACCGGTTTATAAAAAATCAGTGTGACGTATATCACAGAAATTAGTACTCTAAATCCACAGATTCCAAAAAGAACTTATTCGTTTTGATTAATCGTGTTTGCCAGCATTTGCAAGGAAAAGCAACAGAAACGAAAGCTTAGTGTAAAAAATGTATCGTCAAGATTGTTATGCACACTTTGAAAAATTAAGGCATTTTGAAGCGACATTTTGCTTTAAATCTGCTTCAGAGATGTTAAATAGAGCAACATTTTTGCAGTATACGTTCAGTAGTCTACATAATTGCTACCTTATAATAAAGACTTTTGCTTCGCTTGGTAGTTATGGATAAACAAAGCCTTGCAAAGAGCAAGGAGGAAGAAGCGAGTGCGTATTCTGAAAACCTACGAGCCGCGGTGGTGTATTGGTTAACCTACTCGTCTCCCACCTAGGAGAACCTGTTTCGATTCCCGGCGGGGTCACTCCCGGATTTTTGCATGTGTGGAATCGTGTCGGACGATGCCACTGGTCGGTGTGTGTTCTCGGGGATCTCCTGTTTCCCTTTTCCTTGCATTCCGGCGCAGCTTCATACTTACCTCGCTTCAACCTCGCCGGCTCTCAAGACCTCAGTGTTAAGAGCCGCCTAAAACCTCTCACTCCTCTTAACCCTTTCATTCCCACATTAATTTCTCATTTATGGTGTTGTAAATAAGATTTTTTTATGCATGTTGTACTTAATCTGGCGAATAACTTGTTTCGTTATCACAGCCAATAAGCTGTAATCTGGGTATACTTGGAGATCAGTGATATGAACAAATCATGGTGTAGAGCAGTAGCGTGGTTTAAGAATCTGATTCACACAGGGAAGATCTTGGTCACTGAGCCTTGCTGTGTACAGTAGTGGTGAAATATAACCTTCCAGTGCAACATGTTGACGATCGTCTACAATGGGCATAAAATGGTTCAAAGAAGAATAATTTTAAAAAATCATTTTACAACACTCTTACTGTGGGAGTGGGATGAGCCACTGATGCGGTACTTTGCCGTCCTTTCTGCTTTAACCCGGCGCGTTTTACGAGGACGCCTTTAGATCTGGGTATCGATTAGTCGTATCGAAGTGGTGGGGAGGGCAGCAGCGAGAGTCAGAGACGGTGGTCGTGGTAGAGAAAAGGGGGGGGNGTGAGAGGTGCCTCGACGTCGCCATCCGTCACGGCGACGGACAGACGGGCGTCGGGTTCGGCCTGCCACATCCTGGTCGGCGTCGACCTGGTTTCCATCCCCGTGCCATGGTCGGGTCGCCCTTCTGCCTTATTCGCTTTCTCTTCTCGGATACAGAATTTTCCCCAGTCTCAGGCCAGGTTCACGATTGAAAACACGTACGTACACTGAGAAAAGTGAGTGAGTGAAGAGGATTTGGGCGGCTCTTTACATCGGGGTCTTGGTTGTCGATAAGAGCGAAGCGAGGTGAGTATGGAGCGGCGCCGTATTCAAGGGGGGTGACCGGATATATCCCCGATAAAACCCGCCGACCAGCTGCATCGTCCGGCACGATCCCCAGGTGTGAAAATACGGAGAGCGACCCGCCGGGAATCGAACCCGGTTCGCCTTGCTGGGAGGCGAGTAGTCTGACAGCTACGCCACCGCGGCCCCAAACACAGACAGAAAAATATGGCAGTAAGAGCCATCTATACAAGATAAAGTATGGAAGGCTATGTAGTGGCTTATGGGTGCTACCTAAATATTGTTACCACAGACAGTAACACCAGTGAAACTCTTTGTTTTATTCATGCCTGTGATTGTATTTCTTACCGCACATGAATTAAAATTGGATAACCGCCGGTCTATAAAAAAATCAGTGCGACGTATATCACAGGTTAGAATATGAGCACTGCGTTCCTTCTAAAAAAAAAACAGATAGTACCTCCAAAAGAAGAACTTCAAAAATACTTCGATTGTTCTCTGAAAAACCAGGGTTGTAATAAAACAACAGAATGAATATACTGTTACTAGCAACCCTCGAACCTGAATAAGGAACTGTGCAGTACAAGTAACAGAACTTCACAAATCGTTTACAAAAAAAATATATAATTTAACTACCTGGTAATACATGTTATAATTAAAAATGTATATATTTAATTAATATATATTAAGGTGGTTTAGGCACGATTATTATTGGTATGTAAAACCCGATTTTCAAAGTTTAAAAGAGACAAACGCTTCTTTCCAACCATGAGTTGAAATCATAATATGTTGAATATTTAAGACCTCTAATGATAAAACAATAGTGTTTAAAATTCAAAATCATATTAACTCACACTCATAAACCGATATGCACATGTTTATATTGGTCTTTATCCTTGGGGCTTATTTTTTTCATTCGAACTAAATCGCAGGGCAAAATATCTATCATGTACTGAGTAACTCTGAGTGTGAAAATTAAACGGTGATAGCGTATCATACTGAAAAAAAACGCCCGAAACCCGTGCATAACGCCACATTTCCAAACATCCGCTAGACAAATTAACAATATGCTAGTGTTTTACTGTACAATAACGAATTAATAAAATTCACCGAAAGTTAATATTCGACCGGAACAGGCAAGTAATATGCTAGACAGGAGGATTGAATGTGACATATGCACATGTGCACAAACGGAAGAATGGAAGAAATAACGAGCGAACAATTAAGCAGGATAAACAGTAGTCATTCTCAGATTACACCTAAAACAAGAAAACTGTCATATGAAATTTTTTTATTAAATCTAAATAAACGTTGATATATCGGATACACATAGTCCAGTGAATCGTTACATATTTGTTACGGCAGATGTTTCTGATTTTTTTTTAATTTCCACCCGGTAACGATGAATATGCGTGTTACTTATTTGTTGCGTTAGAAATCAATGATCATACACATTTTCGTGCTGCTTTTCATTCATTTCTAGCGTTTAATGAATATCTACGCTTCGAATTCACGGCTTATTGAGTAATTATTTCGAGTCTGCTGCGCGGGGATCATATCGGGTATCAATTATCTACCTTATCGTGAAAGCCATTAGTCAAATTTTAACTTGCGATGTATCGATACACACGAAAGACTATTTATTTCATGGCTTGTAAATTTGCTATTTAAATGGTAACAGTAACTGCCAAATATTGTAAGTGAGCTCCGTGAATTAAGAATGTCTCAGAAAGTAATAGGTATAAATTATAATTGATTCAGTACTTTCAATATATTGCCATTGTATAACGTGCAATACATTGTATGAATATAACAAATTCTGTAAAAAAAAGTTAGCAGTGGTAACATTTTTGAATGAGATAAAATATTTCACTGAAAAAAGGTTAAATTCTGAAACGTTTAAAAATAAAAATAAATTTTTGGTATCATTACTGCATAGGAACGAAATGTGTTTTATCGCACTGTTGCATACCTGGTTCACAATTAAAACTCTTTTCGGCACCAGGCGACTGTCAAAGAGGCGGTTGCCTTAAAATGGTTTAAATGTGGGCTTCGTGTTCAGCGATTGTAATATAGACCAATCATAACCTAGAGTAGAAGGGCGGTTTACTAGTAAATTACCCTTAGACAAGATCTTTAGGCACTGAACTTGGCAATGTACAGAGTCGGTCAAATATAATCTCTCTTTCCATTATATGTCCAGT
The DNA here is from genome assembly GCA_002778355.1 of Clitarchus hookeri. NCBI lineage: Eukaryota > Metazoa > Arthropoda > Insecta > Phasmatodea > Phasmatidae > Clitarchus > Clitarchus hookeri. Next base: position 268,264 of record NQII01000966.1, on the reverse strand, counting down.
TGTGTAATCTGGGTCTCAGTGTGTCAAGGCCATTGTTCTTCTCAAACTTTCTTTTACGACAAACCACAAAGTGTAGACTGTCAAACCGACAAGGATCGTCTACTTCGNGACAGTGTACAGAGTCGGTCAAATATAATCTCTCGTTCTATTATATGTCCAGTTGTGTAATCTGGGTCTCAGTGTGTTAAGGCAATTGTTCTTCTCAAACTTTCTTTTACGACAAACCACAAAGAGTAGACTGTCAAACCGACAAGGATCGTCTACTTCGAGAAATCTTCCAATATAAGAAACTTAAATATACGACTAATGATTTAAAAACTCATCAAAACGGTTAAACATCATGAAAAAAGTTTGCATTATCGAATTTTTAAACAGCTTACAAATAAATCAATAAAAAATTTTGTCTCATTCTATTAACATATCATTCAAAAATTAAAAAAGTTAAATCACTCAACACGATATTAAAAATAACGCAGCAAACCAAGTTGCCAATATCTGCTACTAAATATCTCATACCACTGCAAAATTCTTGACCAAAAAGCTTCGCGGAACAAAGTTTGAGAACCAATGTTAAATGGGTACCCCGTAGCCACTTATCACTTCTGAAGAGTGACGTAGATGCTCTCATATTCTGACATAATGACAAACGNACTGCAAAATTCTTGACCAAAAAGCTTCGCGGAACAAAGTTTGAGAACCAATGTTTAATGGGTACCCCGTAGCCACTTATCACTTCTGAAGAGTGACGTAGATGCGCTCATATTCTGACATAATGACAAACGTGAAGAGAACATTATGCTAAGTATCTATAATTTGTGTAAATGTGAACGAGACCAACAAACAAACTGTTAGACCAGTTCATCGAGTGAATACTGACCGAATCCACGAAACCGGGNCGTGAAGAGAACATTATGCTAAGTATCTATAATTTGTGGAAATGTGAACGAGACCAACAAACAAACTGTTAGACCAGTTCATCGAGTGAATACTGACCGAATCCACGAAACCGGGAAGATTAAAAACTATTACATAACTAAAGACTCAAGTTTTCAATATCGCAAAGAATATAATAAACACAATTTAAAAATAATATTTTCAGGCATTGTGTTGGAATCAGATCTACGCTGGAGCAACGATGGACTCCAAGGGTAAGGTACGTGGGAGCAACTGTAGAAAATTCCGCCACGTCAACGGCAACGTCCGCCACGTTTGACTCGTGCGGAGATCCAGATGTAACCCCACGGAGATTCAAACCAGGATCACTCGTCGTTTGCTCCGTTCCTAGCTTCTCTGGAAGTAGAGGTGCTTTCCCATAAGGTCTTGGGCCAGGCGAGAATACAATTAATGTATAGTCCTTACGCCGATCGAGCCTAACAGTCAGAGCGGAAACCTGGAACAGCCAATCAGAAACCGGCTTCGTTTTCCGCTTGAGCTACGCCGAAGAGTTGAACAAAATTTCTGCTCGATGTAAGAGCAAGACTTCACTTACGTTACCTTAGAGGACGATTGTTTCACTGGTTTTATATTAATAATTGCATGTTTCATCAACGAGTGTTAGTGTAACAGTCTACGTTAGTGAAATGTGTATATTTTTTTATGAAATATGTGAATCCAGGTGTTAAATATTCTCACAAATTTGTCAAATAAACATAGTTTTGAAATAAACCGATATGTAGCACTAAACTGTAGAACATATTTACAAGTATTAAACAAAATTATCGTACATTAATAATAATGCAGTACAATTCGTAAATAATTTAAATTTCCATTGTAGAGAGAAAAAAAAACCATTGCATTGTTGTCCAACTCATACTTTAGAAAATTTATATTCAAAATAACAATCCAACTGGCGTGATCGTAAACGGAGCTTCTAGAATAACACAAAAGTAGTAGCACAGAAAATCTGCTTACAAGTGAACTACTATATGTTCTGTTCGCTCTTTCTGTTTGGCGTGATGTGTAACAATGCGAATTAAGCTTAACACAGCTTGCAGGAGTAATCACTACCTAATGTGAACGTGTTGTTATAAGAATGCCTGAGGGGCATATCTGAGTTCATGAGGGGTTGGAGGTCTTAATAGAAATAAAAGTACTAAATTCGATTTCTAATTTATTCACACATCTAATATTTACAGTAATAAATTATCTGTCTCCACTATTACTCTTTTTTATTTAACAGTGAGCGCAACATTTAATGTATATCTATTTCAACTCTAATTAACGTCCTTCTTAATGTCTCTGTTTCATAACAGTCAATTAACTCATACTCATCATTAACACATGTTCAGTCTATCTGTTGCCGTCATTTGTAATGCCCTTCACTCACGCGTCTAGTCCAATCGTCCAGCCTGCCAGCCGCACTCTTCACTGCTTGATACTCGCAGTCGCAGATTTCCCTTCCTCTGGTCACTTCTCTTGCCGCTCGTCGTCTATCGCTGAAACTCAGCCACTCGTTCACTCATCCATTCAACAACTACTCCCGACTCGGAGACCTGACACACTTTTATATCGTTCGCCCGGACCATCTGGATGGTTCAACGCACCCCCGAGTCACGCGAGAGAAATGAGGTCAGTAATCTAGAGCATTCTTCAGATAAACGCAGAAATCCTATCAGTCCAAGGTCAAAACAGCCAAAGGGCATTCGCGGCAGAATGCCTTCATAACTCAAAACACAGGTAGTATTATCGCTCGTTTGTCATTCGAAACGTTCAATTGACTTGCCGCCCCGTTATCATCACAACTCTGTCCTTCTCTTCCGCCCGCTCGCGCTGGGTGGGCCAAGGTCAGCGGCGCAGACCAGCTACACGTAACAGTATGTTCTTGGCGCTAACGGTAGTGCACTACCAGCTCAGTCGCGAAGCTCTAGCGCTGCAGGATTATTCTGTCAATATATCCATATATATATTACGAACATTGCGCAGGTAAGGAAATTTGTTGAGCCATATTGAGACTCAAAAATATATGTAGAATATAAATTCCGAACAATTCAAAAATCGCGATGCCCGTGAATGAAGCACTACAGGAAGGATTTTGTTCCCTATAAGTGGCCCGAAGGTAGTAAATATACGATATTCTCATTATCACAGGATTATAAACCGGCTAACATTAAAGTTTACAGAACTCTGATATTGCCTCCCATTCTCCGTCTGCCATGTTAATAGAACCACACATATATCAAGAATAGTAGCAGTTAAATACACGCCCACCACGGGAACGACTAATAGGCGTTAAGGCTATTGACACATGGTATTATTTTATTTTTAAAATCAATTAAACCTTGCGCATTACTTTTATTGGTACATTTCTAGTTGTAAAATGTGTTTTTTTTATAAATTTTAATATGTAACATTTTTAATTATTCTATCGAGAATAATTAATATTTTGTCCAATACAGATTTCAATGTGTAGAAATCAATATGTTATTTGTTCTCGATAATTAAAGAGTTAACTGCAAGTAATTGCCTGGACTTTAAAAAAATACACTAATTTTAAATAGAGTAGTTTAATTGGTTACAAAATAAATTTTGTACTATTTCGTCCCAAAAAAAAAAAATGGTCTAATTTATAGCTTGTGTTCATAATTATTGTTGAATGAAAGTGCACAAAAATAGATGAACCTATTAGTTATGTTTTCATTTTCATGAGCTTTTCAATCCGTTATAATTTTGTATAAAACACGTATTCTGTAATCGGCGTTACGGGCGGTGAGCGTGAATTTCTCTAGTCTCCAGGTTTGTCTTCTTAATGTACCCGGACCTGAGTTTATAACCTCCATGCACCAACGTCCTCAAGGCTACTTTGTATTTGAAGCTGTTTTGCGGGTTCAGGACCCGAAAGCGAGGGAGTCATACGGGCGACACTAACACGCACGCCTAGCGCCCCGTCACCCCTATGAGCAACACGCTGGACTGGCTTGCAACGTCTCCGCCGTTGCGTTGAACTGTAACAGTGGGACTTCATTACACGCGACGAAAGAGCACAGATTTAACCACAGACCTATAGTTGCCATTACCTCCTACCTCTAAAAATGCGATTTCTGTTACCATTTCACGATTTTTTTTTTTCGTGTTAGACTACACTTAATATGATAGAAGCAATACTATACAGCCTTAGATAACTAGTTTTTATATTTTCTGAAAAAAGTGGTATTCCCAAATAATTAATTAATTGATATAGAGGGGCTGCGGTGCTGTAGTGGTCAGACTACTCGTCTCCTACACATTCGAACCGGGTTTGATTCCCGGCGGGGTCACTCCCGAATTTTCGCATGCGGGAATCGTGCCGGACGATTCCGCTCGTCGGCGGGTTTCCTCAGGGATCTCACGTTCCCCGCGCCCCTGTATTCCATCGCTGCCGCATAATCACCTCACTTCACCCTCGTCGGCTCTCAAGACGTCGATGTCAAGAGCCGCCCAAATCTCTCCAATCCGCTGCGACGGTTTTGGGTATTCACACAAACAACGTATTTACAGAAAACACTCTAGTTCACAGTCCTCTTGAGGTGGAGCGAGCAGGTCGTTCGACATGTGTCAACAGAGTAGTATTCTCACCCGGCCTACAACCGCGTATGAACGCACCTTTATAAAGTATATTCGCATTTTCTTCACACTTCTTGAATCAAACCTTCGAAATCACCCCACCAATAACGTTCTTAGTTGTTTCCTGATTATGTCATGAATCACAAGCGTTTAATAATTGTGTTAACACAAAATTAACTTGTTTTTTATTAAATTGGAATTTTTTTTTTAAATATTTTCTTTATAAATTGTATTTCTTCATTTTTAATTAATACGGATAAACAATGCCAAATATTGTTACACTTAGTGCGCACGAATGCGGTGCGTTGTCCCTCTGGTGTTATTTTCTTTGACTCGTTAAAACTTTTTTTTTTGCACAAGGCGGAGGAACATATCCTGAAAGTAGAACTTAAGCAGGGCTTCGTAAAAGTGTGAGTGAAGTAATCGTTAACAGACTATACTGTTTCTCTCATACACCGGAGGTACAGACACAGCTCCCGGGTCCCGATATCAGACTGCAGTTCACGGAGCAGCCCCATTAATCCACTTGCAGCCGAGCCGCGGAACAGGGGAGCGATAGCGCCCGCCGCCCCATTGTTGTGTGATGAGGTCAGGGGTTGTCGCGGATCTCGTGAGCGGTCGCGCGCAGAGGGAGGAGTCTAGGGGGGGAAGGAGGAGTAGGGGCGCGTGCCCGGAGACGACCGGAATACGACCTGGAATTCCAGCGGCGCGCGGATAGCTGGTATTCCTCGCGTCGGTGCTCTGGAATCCGACGCACCGCGCGCCCCTGCGTCGCGGCTGTACGAGGACGTCGGTGTTCAGTAGGTCGAAGGCCGCTCGATACCAAAAAAAAATTAATCATTTTATAACTGTACCAAACGTTGTACAACCTGTACATATAGAATGTAATAACATTTTACTTGAATAAAAAAAATTTACACATTATATATTTTTTTTATAATTTGATGTCGAACCCAAATTATTTTCTGTTTTGCTGTAGCCATAATAATAAATACTTACTAAGTTGTATAAATGAAAAAAAAAAAAATTACAACGTAAACCAATGCCATAGGCCACCGCTTGGCAAATATGTAATAAAAAAATTACAGGTCATGCATTTCTAAAAAAATGTTGAAAACGTGCAAAAAAATTTTGATAGTATTTTTTTTTCCATATATATGGTCTGTTATTTGGTGATTACATATGTGTCACGTGGTATCCCAAAGAATAAGTTTACTTTGTTATTTTTTTTCATTTACACAACTTAGTATTACTTACTACAGATGCAGCAAATCAGGAAACTTTCGGATTTGACATCAAATTATTCAATAAATATAAAGTGTAAAATTTTTTCACTCGAGGAAAATGTCATCACATACAATGCGTAAAAGTTTAATTTATTATTAGTAAAATTGTAAAGATTTATTAATTTTTTGGTATACGACGCTCTGAAGGTCGACGTGTCCTCGCCAGCGGTAAAAACTGCGATGAGTCATGGATTCTTATTTTCAAGGCTTCCACTTACTGGAGATTTTTCCTCTTTTGTTTCAAGAACATGAACACATGAGATCCGAAGGCAAGAATTACTACGCGCGACGACTGTTGAATATACAGGATGATTATAAAATCATGGGACAAACATTGAGGGGTGGTAGAGCTCACTAAAACAAACAATTATTGCATAGGAATATACGGGCGGAAGTGACGCGTTGAGGCACGAACACAAAAATAACACATTAAATGCAACACAGTGTTTATTTACAACGTCACCACTAAATGCCTTTATACAGCAATGTTTATAATAATTGCTTAAAATTGCTACCACCGACAGTAATGCAAGTTTGGTAGCGTCGGTGGAGTTATTGTCGAACAGATTCAAATACGCTGGTATTTCACGCACGCCACCATTGTCAGCCAATTACGCCATATGTAGAGGTCGCAAAGCATGCGTGACTGTTGGTGGATGCATTTCCAGGAACTTTTTTTAACATTTTCTGTACGGAATCACTCGTTAAGTATGCTGCTAATGAACATTTTATGTTTCCGTTAATGTGTTATGTTTTTGTGTTTGTGTCTCAACGCGTCACATCCGCCCATATATTCCTATACAATAATTGTTTGTTTTAGTGAGCTCTACCACCCCTCAATGTTTGTCCCATGATTTTAGAATCACTCTGTATACAGAATAAGGCGGAATTCAACTGATAAACTTCATGAGGCGATTCCTTAAGTAAAATAAAATATGATATATATATTAACACAGTAATCGAACCTGAAGCATTATACGCTTCAGAAACCTTGATAATTGGAGACAAAGAGAAAATACAACTGAAATTCTATGGCCACATTCTCAGAATGAACAATGATAGACTGACCAAAAGAAATCTGTCTTGTCTAATCATACAAAGTCAAGAACAATTGCTTAACTCGAATTGAAAGAGTCCCCAATTAAATCATCGAAGACNCCTAACTCGAATTGAAAGAGTCCCGAATTAAATCATCGAAGACGTGGTACGGGATAGATCTACATTAAGAACATTAATCAACAAACATCAATTTCCCTGTGAAGCTAAAACTCAAACCAACAAAATCTGGACAGTAGAAAGCAAGAAAAACCACAGTGAGAATATTAAGAAATTTTGGGAGAAGTAGAAAACACAAATATTTGCTAAATAAGTTCAAACGTGGCTCCTTAGTTGGGCATAACGTTGTAAAAAATAAATAGGAAATACACAGGACGCTTTCTACATAAATTGAACACTAAGGAAGATTTNATTAAGAAATTTTGGGAGAAGTAGAAAACACAAATATTTGCTAAATAAGTTCAAACGTGGCTCCTTAGTTGGGCATAACGTTGTAAAAAATAAATAGGAAATACACAGGACGCTTTCTACATAAATTGAACACTAAGGAAGATTTTTAATTGTACTTTCGCAAAATATCGGAAACGACGTGATGTTTAACTATAATTCTCCGAGGATCTTCAACCTAGTAACATACTCGCATTAATACAACCTTTTGTAGTGAACAAAACAAAACAGGGGTAGCAGTAGAACGATTTGGGGGAGTTCGAGAAANGCGCCGGAACTGTTCATGCTTTATTTTTTCCGGTCTTCCGGCGGATATATTGTCCGCCACGTTGGATGTAGGTTACCTCGACCTTGAACATTGACCTTGAAAACCCAAAAATTCCAAAAAACAGAAAATTCCAAAAATCTCAAAAATTCCAAATAAAAAATCCTTAAAATGTTTTTTTCAAACAACCTATTACCCCTTATCAACTCGCCTTTGCTCATTCTGTAGAATGCAGCCATCTTGATGTTTTTATCGTTTGTCATTTGTATACATTTTCAACACCTAGGTGGCGTCATTTTCTCGATTTCGTCACCAGGCGACCTACCTATTTAGCCACCAAGCGGCAGCCATATTTGTTTATGTTTTTAAAGTATAGGGGGTGCTGTCGGTGCCCTCCATATTGAATTCTATTTTCAACACACAGGTGGCGTTAATTCCTCGATTTCATCACCAGGTGAGCTGATGGCANCCTCCATATTGAATTCTATTTTCAACACACAGGTGGCGTTAATTCCTCGATTTCATCACCAGGTGAGCTGATGGCAATCATATTTATAGACATAAGAACATCTTCAATTTTTCATCCTATTTAAAAAAAAATTTCAGTCAACAGTGTAACTACGTGCATAATTTATTTAATTGATATTTTTGTATTAAAAATTTTAAGANACTCATATTTATAGACATAAGAACATCTTCAATTTTTCATCCTATTTAAAAAAAATTTCAGTCAACAGTGTAACTACGTGCATAATTTATTTAATTGATATTTTTGTATTAAAAATTTTAAGACCGATTACAAAAAAAAATAATCTTTCATTTTTAATGCTAATTTAAGTGCATTTTGTATTTCAAATTGCAAACTTTTTTTGACAAACAAGGAATAAATGAAACTCGCAATTATNATCGATTACAAAAAAATTTATCTTTCATTTTTAATTCTAATTTAAGTGCATTTTGTATTTCAAATTGCAAACTTTTTTTGACAAACAAGGAATAAATGAAACTCGCAATTATTTCCAAAACATATTTTTTTCGGTAAAATCTACAACTATTTCATTCACATGTTATTTGATTCATACTCTTCGAGACAAATGAGCCCAGTTATAAACGAAACCAAGCTTGTGTACACTCGTGAACTTCATGGCGGGGCACGGCGAGTTTCGATGCAAACTCCGTGCGGCAAAAGCGACACCGATAGGCTGGTAGTCCAGTGCTGGCCGCAGGAGGTTTTGGCTCGCCCAAAGGTGCAGGGACTGGTGTTGGTGGTGCGTACTTAGATGGCATAGGCGGGGAAGGAATTTCGTGACGAACGTAGAACAGGAGAAATTCTTTCGGTAGGTACGGCTTTTTGTCTCGTTTGTCCAACGCACTAACCTAGCGAACCCTTCCAAATGCTGAAATGGCCGAAAATATTTTATGGTCGCTCGTAAAACACGCCTACATTTTTCTTTTTTAAAAGCGAGTATGACTGCTTTACCGTGGTGGGTCTCGGGGCGTGCCTTATAAAGAGTTTAGAGGGGGGGGGGATGCACACGCGTTTGCGACTAAAGCAGGTCGTTGATTGGTTGGAATGAAGGTTTCCCAAAACGCACGAGTATTAGCCAATGAGAGAAATTGTCACGTGATGTGGTTGGCCAATGAGAAACATTGGAGCGGATGGAGTAATTGGTTAAGCAATTATATATATTGAAAGGGGATCGAACGAAGGTGAGAATCATGGGTGGAGTTGGAGGGGGTGGGGCATTTGGCCAATGAGAATCATTGGTGAGGGAGGAGCAAACGCGACTAATTTGTCGAACGAAGTTTTCCCAAAACACACGAGAAATTAGCCAATGGGAATCATTGATGNGTGGAGCAAACGCGACTAATTTGTCGAACGAAGTTTTCCCAAAACACACGAGAAATTAGCCAATGGGAATCATTGATGGGGGTGGAGGCCTGCCGACTAATTGATAGAGTGAATTTGAGTAATTAACCAATGAGAATCATGAGTAGAGGTAAGTAATTGGGCAATTAAATATATTGGAATAGAAGTGGTAGGGGTCAGTCGTTTGCTGGACGTGGTGCTGGGGGAACCTCCGGAAATGTAAGTTTTTTTATAATAAATGGTTTAATAATAAATTTACAATAATACATTTTTAAAAATTTAGTATTTTTTATAATAAACTTTTAATAATATGTCTTAATAATTTTAACATAATTTTTAATAAATTGAAATTAAATATATTGTTATAGACTTTTTTGGATTTTTTGGGATNATAGGCGGGGAAGGAATTTCGTGACGAGCGTAGAACAGGAGAAATTCTTTCGGTAGGTACGGCTATTTGTCTCGTTTGTCCAACGCACTAACCTAGCGAACCCTTCCAAATGCTGAAATGGCCGAAAATATTTTATAGTCGCTCGTAAAACACGCCTACATTTTTCTTTTTTAAAAGCGAGTATGACTGCTTTACCGTGGTGGGTCTCGGGGCGTGCCTTATAAAGAGTTTAGAGGGGGGGGGGATGCACACGCGTTTGCGACTAAAGCAGGTCGTTGATTGGTTGGAATGAAGGTTTCCCAAAACGCACGAGTATTAGCCAATGAGAGAAATTGTCACGTGATGTGGTTGGCCAATGAGAAACATTGGAGCGGATGGAGTAATTGGTTAAGCAATTATATATATTGAAAGGGGATCGAACGAAGGTGAGAATCATGGGTGGAGTTGGAGGGGGTGGGGCATTTGGCCAATGAGAATCATTGGTGAGGGAGGAGCAAACGCGACTAATTTGTCGAACGAAGTTTTCCCAAAACACACGAGAAATTAGCCAATGGGAATCATTGATGGGGGTGGAGGCCTGCCGACTAATTGATAGAGTGAATTTGAGTAATTAACCAATGAGAATCATGGGTAGAGGTAAGTAATTGGGCAATTAAATATATTGGAATAGAAGTGGTAGGGGTCAGTCGTTTGCTGGACGTGGTGCTGGGGGAACCTCCGGAAATGTAAGTTTTTTTATAATAAATGGTTTAATAATAAATTTACAATAATTCATTTTTAAAAATATAGTATTTTTTATAATAAACTTTTAATAATATGTTTTAATAATTTTAACATAATTTTTAATAAATTGAAATTAAATATATTGTTATAGACTTTTTTGGATTTTTTGGGATTTCGAAGCCAAAGGTACCGGAGTTAAGGTCAAAGTTCAAGGACAAGTTTATCGAAATTCAACATGGCAGACAATATGGACGCCGGGGGATCGAAATAACAGAGCATGAACAGCTCCAGTGCTCTAGTCCCCGTCCCATAGTCAGCAAATCCCCCCAAATATTCTACTGTGAGCCATCCTTATTTTTCCGGCAAGGCAAAATTCTTAGGTCAGGAATCACGAATATATATCGGGTTTATCGAGCAGTATGACCAAATTTTGAAAATTGGTCCTCTAGTTGCAACCGCCCAGGACCTACCGCTTTCCTGTAAAGAACACACAAAACTTTGGGCTGCAGCAGTACAGTGCCAAGCACTTACGCAATTCTACCTTCATGTGTGAATGGTGTGCTGCTTTGTCCACCGCAAAGACGAGAGTGGAAGACATATTTAACGCTTATTGTAAACAGCATGTACCATACATTAATAATCTTACAGTACTGAAGCTACCTGTTTGTTTCTGGCGACAGTCAGTGCGTGATCCCCTGCAGGCAGTGATGTTATTGCCCACGGGTGAGAAACTGCGTCGCTGCCGCCGAAAGTTTTGTGTGCATTTTACACAAAAATAGCGGGTTCTAAGCAGTTGCAACAAGAGGACCATTTTTGTCAATTAGATCATACTGCTCGGTAAACCAGCATAAACGTTCAACAATTCCCGACAGCAAAAAAATTGCCTGCAAAAAGAGGAAGAGGGATGACTACACCTGTTATTTTCATTACAAGGGTAGGTTTTCACGAGAATTTGCACTTAGGTTGAAGATCCTGAGATCATTAAAAAATGTTCGGAGAGTTATAATTTAATCTCACGTCATTTTCGGTATATTGTAGAAGTGAATTTTACAATCTCGATTTTCGAATGCTCTCTCTGCCTTAATATTTAGTTAAGGTGGAACGTGTCGTTTATATTTACAATTTTATTTTGCCTAAGGAATAACCCACGAAGTTTCTCGATTCAATTTGGCCACATTCCGTATAATACGATACACACGCACTACAGACAAAGATCGAAAATAAAAACCCACGTTGGTAGGGTCGTGCATGTATAAGACGATTCTGGTGGGAATCGGAACCAGCTTCCCTTCACGAGAGACAGACCTGCTACTCCGGCCAGCCCGAAGAATAGATCAGGTGAGGCGATGTGGTGGTGGAGGCGCAGAAGAATGAAAATTATGTAGGGTGGGGGAAGGGTAGTGAAACGTGAAAACCCCAATAAAACTTCCACACCACCACTTCGTGCATAAGAGAGCTCCGTTGGGGCCTCAGGTCGATCCGGGAACATCAAATGTGCGAGGCGAGTTATTAACGAATTGAGCCAACCGTGGGTCATAGTCAAAGACTGTCTTTTGCTATTATAACTTGGTGTGTCCTATCCAACAGAGTAGTCTGACACCTTGGCTGTCTACCCAGCAGGAAAGACAGAGAACACGGTCTGTCAACGCAGACGTCCCAGCTATCATGACGCTGTTGACCAAAATCAATGCCCCATTTTTAAACAACAATGACAATTGCAAAATCCTTGTGCGTGAGCCGAGACCCAGCGCGAAGTGTGTGGTCCGGGCTGGAGTACTATCGTAACCCCTGATGTCCTTTCAGGACATCGTCAAAGCGTTGTCTCAGTTGAACGCGTCGACCACTTATTGGAAAGGGGATTTCTAATGGGCTCTTCTAGCGCGCAGAGTTAACAGCTACCACCACGAAACCAAACACTTAGAATCGGTTACCATAGAGAACCTCCCATTGGGGCCAAACCGATCACCCGTCATAATTCTTTCTTCCCATAGAACTTGCTGGTTTTGTCAGGACTAACCATGTGATCGTATGAATTGTGAGAGGCGTGGGGGTATTAGAAGCAGCCTGTCCCGTTTAAATATTACTACAGAAAGAACAAGCCATTACGAAGATGGTTCCCCGGATCGTCTGCTTTTGGCCACATCGTTGGACGAGTCGAGTAATTCACGCTATTAACAGCTTTTTATTTTACCCCTTCTTCCATTGCACACACCTTGTAGCTGCAATTTTGTCTCTATGTGAAGGAGAACGATATACGTCTAGCTGAACAGTTTGGGGTCTGCACAGATTTTCTAGGTTTCAAGACAAGTTAGTAGCGAGTCACCTATATGCATCACCATTGGAACAGCAGTTGTGCAGGGGCCGCGGTGGTGTAGTGGCTAGACTATTCGCCTCCCACCTAGGCGAACCGGGATCGATTACCGTCGGGGTCACTCCCGGATTTTCACATGTTGGAATCGTGCTGGTTTTCTCGGAGATTTCCCATTTCCCCCGCTCTTTCATTCCGGCACAGATCAATACTCACCTCGCTTCACCCTCGTCGGTTCTCAAGACCACAACGTTAAGAGCCGCCGAAATCTCTCCACTCACTCACTCACTCACTCACCAAAGCCCTACTGGTTTCACACGACATCAGACATGCTTAATGTTCTGTACAACGTTCAGTACTGGCCTGTCAACAACCAATGGGTTGCCGAGTTTTTCCACCCCAAACAGTGTTTGTAATAGTGTAAAATGATTTACAATCAGTTGGGTAATTTTAAGTGGTTTTATAATAACATTAATATTAATTAGGGAGAATTATTGTACTTGGACGTGTTTTTTCAAGATCCAGTTCTTCCATCTCAGTCCGCAGTTGTGAAGTATTGTACGTTATTAAGATGCTATCTCTTACCTCCTTTGTAATTGCAAATCGACGAGTGGTTGATATTACGTATGAAACTTCTGTAGAATGTATATCTTCATTAAATAAAATAATATGAAAAAAATAAACTTTTTATCAGTAAATGGAATATAGTTTTTTTAAATAGATTAATTTCAAAATCTAGGTTTTTATACATGTAAGTTATTGTATTCATAGGTTGTATTAAGTTTTCTTTCTCGTTCTAAATAGGAAAAATCCTCAAATCACATTGACGAGGAGTTCATAAAAAAAACTGTAGACATAATTGTTTAATTTAATAATTATAATAGCTTTTATTTATATAAGTGCTTAATTTTTGAGCAATTTTATCTATGAGAGCGAGATAAATATCTAAAACTTCATAAAACGTAAATTCAATTATTGTTATAGCTGCAAATAATAGGCCACGCAACACCGTCAACTTACTTACTATACATAAAGTTCACTGTAAGGAAGGTATAAGGACTCTTAAGTTTATTGTGATTTCAGGCAACGTACGACATAACAATAATACTTAAACCCTGGATATCATACAATCCCATTAAATAATGTTATGTATCCTAATATATTACTGTAAAAATTGATGGTTATAAATATTGTTTAAAATCGTAATGTCGTATTGGTAGGCCTGTGGTTATAAAAAGTTAATCAAAAAGAGTTAACTTGGGTAGTTGTAAATTTCTCAATAAAATTGCAATTTCAANTCTGTGGTTATAAAAAGTTAATCAAAAAGAGTTAACTTGGGTAGTTGTAAATTTCTCAATAAAATTGCAATTTCAAATTTTTATCAAAGTATTCAAAAAAATTATGATTTAATATTTTCTTGGCACCTTAAAATTACAAATCGGAAGTACGATTAGCGTTACCAATCACAACTACTTGAGCAGAACTTCTGATTATTTTGAGCGTTGCGAAATGTGGCGCTACACCAGGCAAATATTTGCGAAGTACGGAATAGAACAGGCAGTGTGAACTATGATAACTTCTTGCATATCCGTTTTTATTAAAATGCCATGAGGCATTTTTTTTCAGGTTGTTTTGCCTTCACGTTTTTTTTNACTTCTTGCATATCCGTTTTTATTAAAATGCCATGAGGCATTTTTTTTCAGGTTGTTTTGCCTTCACGTTTTTTTTATAAATACACACTACGAAATTCATCTGATATATGTGGAACGAGCAGAGAGATTGAACGGACCTGGAAATTTACTTTTGATGTTTTTTATTTTCTTCCGGGGGGGAAATCTTTTCCTCTAATTGAAATACGCGATGGCAGCAACTAGTGCTAGACGGACACATGCCAGATTAAATTAATCNGAAATCTTTTCCTCTAATTGAAATACGCGATGGCAGCAACTAGTGCTAGACGGACACATGCCAGATTAAATTAATCTCTGTTTTCCAAAAAAGAAGTTCCACGCCAATTCTGGACGAGGCAGCTTTGTAAAAAGAAAAATTGAATGTCTCTTTCCGTGAATGTTAAACTCTCTCCCCCTCCCTCCCCTTCCCAACAAACACACACACGTAAATGCTTTAATCGAATTGGGCAAAATATTCCTAAGTTATATTCTATCACCTTGCGAAAAAATATGGTCCACAATTAACAAAACCTTCTAGTGTGACGTGATTTCTTTCTTTCTTTCTCTCTCTCTGTCTCTCCTNAAATATGGTCCACAATTAACAAAACCTTCTAGTGTGACGTGATTTCTTTCTTTCTTTCTCTCTCTCTGTCTCTCCTATCATCAACTATCTTTAAGCCACATGTACGAATTAAAAATAACAGTGGCTTAATAACTCTAACACAAGTGGTGGTTCAGTAACACCGTGCATGCTGTTTTTGTGCCTTATTTAATAAAATGTGTACAAAAAGATATTTTAGTGGCAAACAGTTACAAACGTTATATTTTTAGTACGAAATGGAAACATGTAAATATTTTTTCACTGGTTGTAGCCAACGTAAATGTGAACATGAGAGTAAGTTTTTACGTTAAAATACAGGCAGCTGAAAAACAAGAAAATTACTTCAAAGGTTGAGCTTAAAAAGTGATAAAGTAACAACTAACCGGTGATACATACTTGACGCTCCCCGCGTCCAGGCATTTTTTTGCCGCCAGAACACATGCGCTAGCGAAGCCTTCCGACGGTCTACACCAATAAATATTAAGGGCGGAGAACGTGTCCNAAATATGGTCCACAATTAACAAAACCTTCTAGTGTGACGTGATTTCTTTCTTTCTTTCTCTCTCTCTGTCTCTCCTTTCATCAACTATCTTTCAGCCACATGTACGAATTAAAAATAACAGTGGCTTAATAACTCTAACACAAGTGGTGGTTCAGTAACACCGTGCATGCTGCTTTTGTGCCTTATTTAATAAAATGTGTACAAAAAGATATTTTAGTGGCAAACAGTTACAAACGTTATATTTTTAGTACGAAATGGAAACATGTAAATATTTTTTCACTGGTTGTAGCCAACGTAAATGTGAACATGAGAGTAAGTTTTTACGTTAAAATACACGCAGCTGAAAAACAAGAAAATTACTTCAAAGGTTGAGCTTAAAAAGTGATAAAATAACAACTAACCGGTGATACATACTGTTCTGGTTTGAATGAACACTTTTAAAAGCCCTGCCGACTTTCGAACATTAACATTAATTTAGCCAGGATGAGTTCAAACATGCAGCGATCAATTTCATCTGAGGGATTTTTCGGAACGTAAATACTTTATTAATATTTTAAGCACTGTCCTTACGTACATAAAAAAAACACTCTTCATACGCAAAAACCAGTTTGTGATGATAAGAGAGCAAGGGCTCAGGTGTGTTGTAAACGACTTGTAGTTATCTCGCTAGGCACAGGAATGAAGAGTCGTTTTTACGTGTACCCGAAAAATTCTAAGGTTTTTAAACAGAGTTAAATTTGACTAATGAACAAANATTAATGAACAGAGGAATGAGGAAACGCTTCTCTCGTGTTATGAGATGGTAAGAAACATAGCTTTTTAGAGGCCCCCCTTACCGAGCACCTGAACTCTGTGTTTGAAATACACGTTTTTCCACGAAACCATTAAACGTGCCTCCAGCTGCTGATTTACAAAAATGCCATTCACTTCAGACGAGGCCTTCTGAGGGCTTTTAAAACATTACGCAATTTATAAACGCCATTTCAATGCTCTCTAACATAGCTTAAAAAAAAAAAAAAAGCTTTTTCAAAGCGCTGTATCTTAAAACATGCGCGTCGGAGGTACATACAAAAATACTCGTGAACCCCGCATTGAACATTCCTGTAGAATTTCCACCAGTAATATTACAGAGTCACCGCTTAAAGTTCCATAGGTGCACGCAGCACGAGAACACTGCGCGTCTGTCCAGGGCCTTGCGCGTAGCGTCGATGGCGCACTTGAAGCGCGTGTCACTGTAGACCTTATCAACCCCACGCTCCTCCGCCTCAAACGTGGAGAATATCTGCAGGTAGGCGGGAGCCTTAAGGATCGGCTTCACCTATTAGGCCTATGCAGAAATTTTTCGTTTTTGTGTCATAATTTGAGATTCAGATGAATAATTCGAAATGTTTGATTATAGAAAAAATTAAAATTCACGAGTTGTTTAATACTTTACCATCTAATTTTCTGTTTGTGTTATTTCCTGCTTGCTAAAAGGCAGCAACTTATTGATAATATATAAATACGTCCCTGAATTATTACTACTAACAGATATCACAACATTAAAATTAAGCACAAAAATATTAGACCACTCGTAAAATGTAAATTTTCCATCATCGTATATCGTCAGTAATTACACTGAATCCGAAATTATGACGCCAAAACGAATAATTTCCGCAAAAGGGGTGAAACCGCGTCTTAAGTGAAATAAGAAGTATAGTAGCTGACCTCGTGAAGGAGGGGAAAAAAGGGGGGGTGGCAAGGGNGGAAAAAAAGGGGGGGGTGGCAAGGGGGTGATCTCTCTCACTTCCACTTTTCATCCAGTAAAATCATCATAACTCTGGGTTAATAGACAGATATCGATCACCACTTCAGATTNGAAAAAAGGGGGGGTGGCAAGGGGGTGATCTCTCTCACTTCCACTTTTCATCCAGTAAAATCATCATAACTCTGGGTTAATAGACAGATATCGATCACCACTTCAGATTGTAATAAGTATCTACGACTTATAGTAAACTGCTTGTATTATTGTTTTTAAAACATAATATTATATTTACAGGTATTATTCACATGATCGAAACCAGCAACATTTCAGTGTCAACTGTAACTGTGTTTAAATTTTCGACTGTTATAAGTACCTTCGCTAGTACAGAACTAATCTACGGTGGTGAACCATTGTGGCGATTAACTAGGAAGGAATGTATAGAATGTTTCGAGATTCTACTAACTAGGTAATCATAAAATATCTGTAATAGACTCCATATTTACTGTTAGGAAACGTAGCAATCTTTTTTATTTTAATATTTAATGACAATTATTTTTTGAATATGTTTTTATAGATAACATTTTCTTTGCAAGCAAAATTTCAATGCTGTGTTTTTTTTTAACTATTTTAACTCGTGTGGTTTATCACCTTGGCCTACACAAAAAATAAGAGTTATAGGTTGTTCACGGTAAACTGAGCACTTTTTAAAGCCCTGTGTAAGATCTACTTCTATGTACGTTGTGTATTCTTCCGTGTTATGTAAAATTAACACTGTCATTGGCTTCATCACTTTATTCATAGAAGTGAAACTGTGATATTATTATAAAAGTAAATATTTTACAAATCAGCCAATTTACACTTTGAAGTATTAAACAGAGAGCAAAAGAAATAACAAGAAGGTATCACAAATGGTTACCACAACACATTAAATTCGACGTTAAGTCATGGAACTACTTTCCCTCCATCGTTACCACATTTACTGTGCGCATGTCACTCAGTGGGCCCGTTAAAATATACGCAGGGACAAGCAGTGACATTTTCTAATGTTGGTATTAAAAAATGCTCACTTTATCGTGAACAGCCTTTACCTTCGCACAAAACCACGCCCACAAACATACAATAAGACAGCAAATGGGGCTGGGAGCGATAAGATTAAGATCAAAACCGGTTAAGTTCACAGGATGTTTCAGACTCGCCCCCAAATGGAAACGAGAATTCAGCGGCTGTGAAGAAGACTATAACAATTCTAATAGATTTTGACATGGGTGAAACGTGGTTCCAGGCAGCGGTTACCGACAGAGTAAACAGGCGAACAGCGCGCGGCGAACTACGCAATATCGCCGTGATAATAATGGCCCCTCCGATCTGTCACCGCATGGCCTGACTCCGCAGTCGAGAGCTATCATCATAGTCGTCACGGGGGGCTGATATCTATCTAGGCCGTCACCACTCGGCGGGTCAGAGGTCGCCGGCGAGGGGCGACGGGGGAGAGGGCATAGTTTGCAAGTTCCCCGGCTGTCCCTTAAGTGGATTCTAAAGCTCTGANTTCGTACCGGGAAGGTCAAAGTTCAAGCGGGTATGCGCCTAGGTGTACGTTCCCCAAGCACTTTACCCTGCTGCCCTGACACCTGCGGAACTCTCCGCCTTGTTTAAAACTTCTGACATCAGCGGATTGTTGTTAACACCGCAGGCCATTCTCAGTTCATGCACTTAAGCCTCGGTCTAACATGCCATGTTTAATTACATTCTGGTTTATAGTTTATCCCTATTGTGTATGGACACTTTTTGCCTCTCTGCCAATATACAAGGTGTAATTAAAAATCACCAGCAAACTCCGGGAGGTGGTTCCTGACATAAATGTAAGATTAACATTTATGTAGTATTTTACCCTAAAGTGATTATTAGGGAAGCTATAAACCCAAAAAATTCAAATTTTTAAAAATTATTTTCGTTACAAATATCAGGAACTGTTTTATTACGCAAATAATCGGTGAATATTGTTTTGTAGAACGGAGATCTTACACCTGTGAAAATGTCTTTGGTAATATCATCCCCCTTTATCTGGAGAATAGGGGTGTTACGAATCACCACCGCTTTTTTTCTGATGAAGGGGGATTATATTACCAATTACATTTTCACAGGTATAAGATCTCCGTTCTACAAAATACTATTCACCGATTTGTTGCTTATTCGCAAGAAGTTCCTGATATTTGTAACGAAAATCATTTTAAAAATTTGATTTATGGGGGTGCATAGCTACCATAATAATCACTTTAGGGAAAACGGTACAGTACATACATTTTGGTCTTACATTTTCGTCAGGAATCACTTCCCGGAGTTTGACGGGGATTTGTAGTTACACGTTGTACATTACGCTGTGTAATAAACATAAATTATGAACTTTTATCAAGTAATTATATAGGCTATTTACGGTAAAGTGAGCACTTTTGAAATCAACCTTTGAAAAAGCTCACTTCCGGTAACTGCATTAATTTTGACGTAAACGCTGAGTTAAATAATCGTGGTAAAGTTGCCAGAAAATAAGGGAAATTAGTTCCACATCTCAACGCCACATTTACATCGTTACGTTAAAAACCAGTGGACGTAAAAACATATTAAATTTTGTTTCTTCTTATTTTATTCTTATTAGTGCAATATTCGGCAGTAAGTAATATGTTGCACAGAATTTCACACTTTCACTTCAACGACGCAAGACTAAAGTGAGAGATATTTAAAGATTTCCTTGCGATTTTCAAAGATTTTCTAGTGATTGTCAAAGATTTTCTAGCGATTGTTAAAGAATTTTGGTGATTCCTTAAGATTTTTGCGATTTTCAAAGATTTTCTTGCGACTTGTGAAGAGTTTTGCACATGCAAATATAATATTGACGACTCAACGATTTTTTTTGTAACTGTTGAACATTTATTTATGAATTAAGGCTCGTATCTTCAAAATATTTCTATAATATTAAGGAATTTTTTAATAAACAAGACGTTTCTTAGATTTTGAGTGATTTTACATGAATTAAATTGAGTTTTTAAAGTCCTTTGAAAATTTTTGTTTATATGGATTACACTTCGGTTTTCGTGATTCCCCATAATTCCTAATTCAATTTTTTTTGTATTGAATTTTTTGGGATTTTTGTGAGATTTGTGGGTTTTCTGCAACACTATAATAAATTAATATNAATTTTTTTTGTATTGAATTTTTTGGGATTTTTGTGAGATTTGTGGGTTTTCTGCAACACTATAATAAATTAATATATTTATTTTTACATAATAACGATTTGGACAGAGGGGTTAAGTGGCATAATGATTTTTATACTTTTTTTCTGGGGAACGAAGCTTGTTACGGGACTTTGGCATGTGAATGCGCCGGATGCCACTGAGAGTACCTACTCACAGAAGTGTTTGTTCACCTACTACTCACAAATAAGTTGATTTTTTCCGTTACACATGTCGGGTNTTCACACAGAGCCTTCAGAAAGCTTGTTATATCCAGGGAAGTGGCATGGTCCTATACTCAAGGGAGCGAAGTCAGCGGTCGATTAACCCTATAGTCTTGGTGTGTTCATATTACCAAAAGTATGTGGCGTATAAGACATTTCACTTTAGTTTCTACTGCACGATAAGCTTGTTATTTAATTTCATGAGTTTTATGTATTTTTTGTTAATTCTTATCGCCTTGCTCAAAAGTTTGACGGCTGCACACCCAACTAAGATTTACGTTTTTCCCAACATGATAAACTATGTTGACCACAGAATACAGTATTCCCACAGTATTACTTCAAGTCAATTCGATATATGATGACGAGTTATTATTACTTTGGAAAAGAAGATAGTGCACCAATTTAGATTTTAGAAGATCTGAAATGTTCTGTATACGCTCACAGTCTCTTTGCCAAAAAAACAAATAATGCATGTGCTGCAGTCTTGAATGGCGGTCTTCCCAAATGACACATACTATTATCAGTAAGTAATTCCTGGACGATGAAATGTTTAGCCCTTGTTCTTTCTTATCATGCATGATTGCGTTTTATATTGTGTGTATTCAGAACAACACAATGACAAATTGCAGATATCTTTCGATACATGGACATATTTTATGCTCTATAAATATACGCTTAATTGGCACACGTAAACTGCCCTGCAAGGCTTAAGAAATGGCCTGAGCTACATTAAGTTATCACAATATGCTTTAGAATTTAAATATAGTGATTTTATTTTACAAGGTTATCGCTGTTCATTACTATCCGCCTTTTTACAACGCCACGTCAGTGTAAACTAATACGGCCGAAAATTCGTAAGGTGCGTATACCAGGAGAAATTCTTTCGGCAGGTACGGTAACTCGTCCCGTTTCTCCAAGGCCCTAACCGAGCGCACCCTTCCAAATGCCAAAATGGCCGAAAGAATTTTATGGCCGCTCGGACAACACGCGCACATTTATAAGAACGAGAAAAATGACTGCTTTCCCGAGGGGGGCTCGGGATGCGTCATATAAAGGATTTTTAAGGGGGGAAAATCCACCCTCGCGATTAAAGCAGGCCGCTGATTGGGCGAAACGAAGGTTTCCGAAAATGCACGCGCAATTACCCAATGAGAAACATTGGCGAAGTAATTAAATATATTGGAAAGGAGTGGAGGGGAACAGACTAATTGGTAGAAATAAGGTTTACAAAAACACCTGAGTAACTAGCCAATGAGAAACATTAGCGGAGCAATAAAATATATTGGAAGGGGGTGAGCAATTAGCCAATGAGAATCAGGGGTGGGGTGGAGCGAATGTTAGTAACTAGCCAATGAGAAACATTGGAGAGGTTGGAGGAGTCAGTCGTCTGCTGGGCGCGGTGCCGGGGACAGCACCAGCAATGTAAAACAAATAACAAACGAAAAACCAAGATGGCGGTCGAACGAAGGTGATAGACAAACTCCAGTAATCTAAAAAACCAATGACAAATGGAAAACTTATATGGCGGACGGTGGCTGTGACGTCTACCAAGATGGCGNGCCAATGAGAATCAGGGGTGGGGTGGAGCGAATGTTAGTAACTAGCCAATGAGAAACATTGGAGAGGTTGGAGGAGACAGTCGTCTGCTGGGCGCGGTGCCGGGGACAGCACCAGCAATGTAAAACAAATAAAAAACGAAAAACCAAGATGGCGGTCGAACGAAGGTGATAGACAAACTACAGTAATCTAAAAAACCAATGACAAATGGAAAACTTATATGGCGGACGGTGGCTGTGACGTCTACCAAGATGGTGNACAGTAATCTAAAAAACCAATGACAAATGGAAAACTTATATGGCGGACGGTGGCTGTGACGTCTACCAAGATGGTGGACTGCACCTACCAATATGGCGGTATGCATCAACCCATATGGCGGACTGCACCTTCCGAGCTGGCAGACTGCACCGGCCAAGATAGCGGATCTTTGTTGTGATGCCTATCAAGATGGTGGACTGCACCTACAAAGATGGCGGAATGAGTAGTATGGAAGGAGGGTGGTAAGGGGAAACCTAAGGAAATTTAAATTTTTTAAAAATAAATCTTTAAAACAATTTTTTTTCTTAATTTTTAAAGAATTTTTTAAATATTTTAAATACAATTTTTTATAAAAAAAAATTTTGTTAGGAATTTTTTTGGATTTTTAATATTTCAGTCAAAGGTCAAGGTCAACGCTACATGAATCGAATTTGGCGGCTGGCGTCTAGCTCCTACGCGAGACGCCGATGCCCCAGACTCGTCATAATTATTCTACTGTTACTGACAACCATTTTCTCTGGGTTTCACCGGCTTTCCTAGGCAGGTGCGCTCTCAAAGTCCACGGCCACTTCCGTCTACTCCGCGACACGCTATCGTAATCCGTGATCGTGCAAGTTATCACACCCGGAAGCCAAGATAATCCGCAGCTAATTGCGTTTCCGGATGACGACAAATCAACGACGGTTAGAACANTATCACACCCGGAAGCCAAGATAATCCGCAGCTAATTGCGTTTCCGGATGACGACAAATCAACGACGGTTAGAACACTCCGTAGGAAACAAGCGTGTTGAAACATATTTTTATACTTCCTCTAACCAATTTGTAATGCAGTTTGATTGAAATCACTGCTTGTCATTTGAAAATTAAGATACAAACAAACCCGTTCGTGACTGTTGAGCACGTGACTTTGACGCTCGTGTTCTTTTGGGATACGTCCAATGATGGGGTACACGTGCGGAATACGAATTAGTGGTCTACCTCATTTTCAGTCTATGGATTTTCACGTGGGCAGATCTGCGGTGAGCTGCTCCTCGTGGTCCACTCTTATCGCGGTCCCCTTTGTGGGCCAGTTGCCTCCCTCTGCCAGCAGTGACGATGATGTCCGTGGGGTACGTCACGGTGTATTGAAATGAGTGGTGCTTCAGGGCTTCGCTTAAATCGCTTTGAACTCTCTCTCTCTCTCTCTCTCTCTCTCTCTCTCTCTCTCTTCATCAGCCGAAGGCGCAGAGCCTGAAACCACCCCCCCCCCATTTATGCAATTGTAGCTTCGAGGGACGCCAGCTGGTTTGCAATTTATAATTTACTGGCTAACCCTGCCACGCGTTGCTGTGGCATAAAAGATTTCGGTTCTATTAATTTCTGTGAAATTAATTGAAAGAAGTATATGTTTTTTCAAAAATGTTTATTATTGAAGTACCTGTTTGCATACAATGTTTTTAGTTTTACCATCTTCCGCGCGTATGAATAAGTTGTGTGGTTTTCCTACTCTAGAACACGACACATACAATTGGCCGTGCGAAAAACATCCTGTTTCTAAATCTATTCCGCGCATTTGCAATGACTGCCTTTGAGGTTTATTTATTGTCATTGTAAATGCCAATCTTACTGGTAAATGTGTTCTCATAAAGTGAAATGGAATTTCTGATGGAATAAATGGAATTCTGGGAAGAAGCAATTCTTCTCCTTTGAAAGCACATTTCAAGATGGTAGCTTCTATATTATTGCCCGTCATTTTTATTATTGCAAGGCGTGTGCCGTTGTAATGTTTTGGTGCATTAATGTTACGAAATAGAATGACTGGCACTCCTATTTTCAATTTTAATATATGTGGAGGCCATCCTGGAACATCAAGCGAATTTAGAAATTCTGGCGGATAATTTACCGCTTCATTTTCGTGTAATGTTACATCCACAGATTTGTGTGTGACATGTGCGCTTGTCGATAAGTATCGACATATATATTAGTATCGATATATCAAGCATTGACGTACTTATAAGTATCGATATATCGATATATCGTTTATATATATATATATATATATATATAAATATAAATATATATCTAATATATAAAATTCTCCCGTCACAGTGTTAGCCACTGAACTCCTCCAAAACGGCTGGACCGATTTTTATGAAATTTTTTATGTATACTTGGTAGGTCTGAGAATATATTTATATCTATTTTTTACACCCCTAAGTAATAAGGGTGGC